>OX375881.1:95589078-96189078 GCA_947359465.1 Metellina segmentata
ATATATAATATATATATATATAATATATATATATATAATATATATATATATATATATATATATATATATAATATATATATATATATATATATATAATATATATATATATAAATATATATATATATATATATATATATATATATATATATATATATATATATATATATATATATATATATATATATATATATATATATATATATATATATATATATATATATATATATATATATATATATGTAATGCTCCTAATTTTCTGCCATGTGTAATGAAATTTAAAAACCACAACTGAATAACATAATTTGTTTTTCGCAGATATTCCTTCTTTCATACAACATATCACACACAAAACTTTACTTCTATCAGCGAAACATATAACCCTTCGGTTTTCCGATGTAATGCCATCAAACGCCAAAACTGGGATGAACTTCAGCATCAACCCAATAAATAGTAACTGTGTTTGTTAGGCAAATGTTGTATGCTTGTCTACTGCGAATCTACCATACGCCTTAACGCCGACCAACCGGTATAGTGGTTAAGGTGTTAGCCTCTAGATCGGAAGGTTCCTGGTTCTAATCCGGGTACGGACATGGATGTTTGTAAGCGTATGGTGTAGAGGCGGCTGGTGCACCTTAAATCTGTCGGGGCTGAAAGTAATCAAGTTGGGTTGGCGTGGAAGTTTGGAGAGTGGGGTGCCAGCTCAGGTGTTGCTTCGTCATCTTACCGTGCTTCAAAATTACGAGGTGTTGTCCTCGGATCTTTCCCTTAAGGGACTGATACCGGATCGTCGTCAATAGCCCGTTGTGTTGCTCTAGTACGACGTTAACTAAAATTACCATTACCATTACCATACGCCTTAACGAAACAAAACTAGTTCAATACCTTCTAACATGGACTCCAGAGTTAGTCATCATCATGATAAATTTATACTCATCAGATAATTGTGATCCTAAGAAATTGTTTTTAAAGATGTAAATATGTAATAGGTATTGTAAAATAGCATTAAATAGTATATATACAAAGTATATATTATAATACATTAGATAAAATTTAGGTTTACCAACGACGTGGTATGTTCTGTTCATCCCCGGTTGAAAGAGCATCGGATTCGCAACCGAATGGTTGTGAGTTTGATTCCAGTCAATGACCGTCGTGTACAAAGGGGTCTGGTACACGATATATCCGTCGTGGCCTCAAGTTTCCTCACGTTGGCGTGGCGTGTAAGTTTGGAGAGTGTTGTACTAGCTCAGGTGGAGCCTCTTCATCTGTCCGTGGTTCGAAATTACGTAGTGTTGTCCGCGACCTTTTCCTTTGGGATTGATTAGCCCGTTGTGTTGCTCTAGTATGACGTTAATTAAAAGTTCTATACCATACCAAATAAGTGTGGTATTAATCGGCCACTGCTACAGTAATGAGGAAACAACGTAAAGTATGCAATGTAAAGAACCCCTTAATATTCTGTTCCGGATTTCCTTTCTTCCCTGGAATCTGTGTATTGCTCTAATTCCTTTTTTTTTATTTTTCCTAGATATATTCACTCGTCAACTTGAGGAAACCAAAAAAGTTCAAGAAACCAGACCGACATTGTACAATCGAGGATAAAACTTACGATTAAGCGCTTCAGTCTACCAGTCCCAACCAATAAGTGTGCTAACGAATCCGTCACTGCTTCAGTGTACCAAGGAAACAATATAAAAATTCATTATAATACTTGATTTTTCTTTCTACACCAAGTTAAAGAATAACCTATGTTGTCTTTTTCTCAACCACATCCTAGAGGGTAAAGGTGGTCTAGTGATAAGGAATCCTGTACGGGCAAAACGTTCAATCTTCATCCAAAAAGTTCCGGACAATTACGCTTCGTCTAAATACATCAAAAAAGCGTATCCAACCTTAAAGCTCACGGACATAAAATAGGAACTCAGTTGAAGCAATTCCCATATTCTGTTTGGATTGTTGAAGTTGAGAAGGGCCTTCTAAACCACACACACACACACACACACACACACACACACACACACACACACACACACACACACACACACACACACACACACACACACACACTACATTGGCCTATATCTTTCCCTCTGTAGGGTTCGTATATACTTCAGAGTCAAGAGCTGCTTCAAGTGCCAACTTATTGGTCACTTAAGTGAGCAGTGTAAAAATCAAGAGCAGTGCGAATGTTGTGGCACAACACATGCATACCGTCATTGTAAATCCTCCACGGTCAGCATCAATTGCAAACAACTCACTCAATAAAACAAAACGGATTACGACGTTAGCCACCCAGCCAATCACAAATAATATCAAGCATTCCTTCACACTCTCAAGCATCTCAGAGAAGGCAAAACACATCCCCCAAACTCCATTCTTTTGTGTAGATCACAAACTATCTCTACTGTTTGGAATTTAAAGTCACAGTCATGTCACACAACATTGAATCGAAAATCCCCCGCCTTCATCCAGATCAATAAAGTAGACCAGGTCGCGAAATGCATCCATTCAAATAAACGCTTCATTTACGATTCATAACACCGAAGACTCGATTTTTACCTTTAAACATCCCACCAGGCCCTTCCAGGTCCCCGAAGTCTGACACCTCGACAATCGCCACCAATCAGACACCCCTTTAATATTCAGTTCCGGATTTCCCCTTTTCCCCGGAATCCGTGTCTCGCAGTAATTCCCTCTAATTATTCCTCGGTGCCTTCGCTCGCCGCCTAATTGTTAAAAATTGACGACGACTTATGTAGATGACGTTCTCCGGCTCCACAGGGCCCGACGACGCCGCGCTCGTCAACTAAGTTGGTCTTTTCGTATGCTGACGACGACTGTTGCTTAACTTAGACCGAGAGGGAGATGTTGCGGAACGTAATCTTTCCCGGAAAATTCCGTCTGTAGGAGGGGACGCTTTAAATTCTTGAAAAGGTCAGTAGAGGGACTGATGGTCGGAGAATTAAGCGCATTTTGCTGTAGGTGGACGAGAAATCGGATCTGGATTTGTAAGCCTGTTTAATGTATAAGTGTGCCGTGTCTTGAGATATGACAACTGTCTTTTAATATGCAGGGTGTCTCAGTAAGTACCGACAACTTATTTCTGGCATAACTTGATTTATATGAAGTTGAATGAAAGGGTATTACTTTATGCTTGCATGCGGGTCAAAAGAGTGAGGTATAGTTTCTACCTATTCAAGAACTATACTTATCTTACTTATTTCTGTTTGTAAGTACCAACAACTTATTTCCGGAATAACTATTTATGCAGATTAGATCGAAAGGGTACTACGTAAGCCTGCATGCGGGTCAAAAGAGTGAGGTATAGTTTCTACCTATTCAAGAACAGTACTTATCTTACTTATTTCTGTCTGTAAGTACCAACAACTTATTTCCGGAATAACTATTTATGCAGATTAGATCGAAAGGGTACCACGTAAGCCTGCATGTGGACCAAAGATTGTAGTGTATCTTTTCTACATTCAAGAAAAATATTTAATATGCAGGGTATTTTATTAAGTATCTCTACAACTGGAATTAGTAGAAATATCAAACTGTCCCGCCCTAAGGCATACGGTGTAGTTTCGGGCTGCGACTGGAATTACTTCTGGAATAACTTGATTTCAGAACAGGAAAACTGAGAACTCCGTGGTTGCACGTTAGTCAAAGGGATGTAAGTGTAGCATCTACTGCTTCAAGAGCAGTATTTCAATACGCAGGGTGTTTCAATAAGTACCGATAACTTATTTTTTAAAAACAATTTGATTTTAGCACAGGACGAAATTGTGCTTCGTGGTTGCACGTGTCAAAGGGCTGTCGTGTAGTTTCTATTTACAATATTTAATACACGGGGCACTATTTAATACACGGACAAGGGCAAGATTTAATTTAGCACAAAAGCACTATTTAATACACGGGGTGTTTCAATAACTACCGACAATTTATTTCTGGAATAACATGATTTCAGTATAGCTGTACGAAAGGGAACTACGTGAGCTTTAAGGTGAGAAGAAAAGGAGTAGTATAAGCTTCTGCAGATTCAAAAACACGATCTTTACTATACAGAGGACTTCGGTTGGTACGTTTTACTTATTTTTTGAATAACTTTCTTTTTAGGGTAGAATTAAATTGGTTTGGCATTTCGTGGTGCAAGGGGCATATTTGCTCCAGCAGCTCCAAGCACAAGACAATGACAAGTAAAAGACGTCATAAAAGGGAAGTGGAAAGAGGGATAGGGCAACAAAATAGTGGGATGAAAACAGGTAATTGGCAAGTTTTATTTGACGTCGTACTAGAGCAACACAACGGGCTATTGACGACGGTCCGGGATTAATCCTCTGATGGAAAGATCCGAGAACACCACCACGTCATTTTTAACAACGGTCAGAAGACGAGGCAACACCTGAGCTGGCACCCCACTCTCCAAACTTCCATATCAACTCAACGTAAGGACTTTCAGCCACGACAGATTAAAAGTGCATCAGCTGGCCTTTACATCATACGTTTATACACCTCCTCCATGCACTGATCCGGATTCGAACCAGGAACTTTCCGAACCATCTTAACACCAGACCGGTTGGTCGGTAGGGATGAAAACAGGAAAAGATCACTTGAGTATCCCGGGAAAGTAACCCTCGTTATAACAGGAGTAAAGCGATCTACGGGAGCTTGAATGCGGGTCGGAAGTGTGCAGTATAGCTTCTACAGATTTAAAGAAATAACTTTATCTTATGTAGTATTTCAGTCGGTTTATATAACTTTTTTTTGAACATCTTTTCTTTTTTTAGAATAGAATAAAGGGAACTACGAGATCTTGCAATTTTCAAGAGGGTGTTGCATAGCCTCTGGTGATACGAGCAAAATTTTTAATATACAGGATGCTTCAATAAATAACGGAAGCTCGTCTTGAATAACGTTTTTCTTCAACGTAGAATGAAAGAACATCGTGAGCATGCATACGGATCAATGGGATGTGGCATAACCTCAAGGGAATCCAGGAATATTTTCAATGAACAGAGTTCAGGAATATGTACCAATGACGCATTTCTTGATTTATTTTTATCTGTTCTTGTTAGAGTTAAAAGATTAAGTAATGCATTTGCAACATACGAAAATTCGTGAATAAGGTATTCCATATGCTCGACTTTCACTGCCACTGCTTAACGAATTTTTGAAAGAAACTGTTTATTCTCAGTTTGGAACTGTTTCTCAATTCGAGAAGAATCGTCAATACACAGGTACCTCCAATAGATACAAACGACGTATTTCCTAAAGCCCATTTATTTTGTTTAAGGGGTCGTGGTAGACATGTTAAAAGTTAAATAAAATATCAACCATATATGTTTTGAATTCAAATCAAGGTCCTACCATACCATCGTGTAAGCAGGGGATGGTGCACGTTAAATATGTAGTGGCCACAGATGTTCTCACTTTGGCATCTTATGGAAGTTTAGAATGAAGTGTTGAGGGGACAGCTCAGCTGTTCACCTTGTCACCTGACCGTGGTTCAAAACTACGAGGTGTTGTACTCGGATCTTTCACTTAGTTACTGTTCCCTAACTGTCGCCAATAGACCACTTTGCCTGCCCGAGTTTGACTTATATTAACTACACTCATGTCCATAAATTAAAGATAGTTCAGAACCACTCGGAAATCGAACTCTAAAGTAAAAATTTCACCTGTAGAATTATCGCACACATCTTCAAGAATAATATCCAAATTACAGGAAGCCATCAGATGACGCCGATAGTACGTCACAGTTACGAGAGTGCAAGAGAGGTGTATATAAGGAATGGTTGAAAAGAAGTAAAATTGTTCACAAGCGTTCTGTCAGACGTTCAGTACCACAACCGAATAGTTATGGCACAGAGGACGCATGTTGATGATTTTTTAGTGGTAGAATTATCGGCCGTCTGGAATGTGGGCGTACTCAGACGGAAGTTTAATTGGAACTCGGAATCGCCCAAATTGTTATCTCTAAGCTTTGGCAACGATTCCGAAATGATGGAAATTTCAGTAGACGTTACAGTACAGGTCACCCCCGAGTTACAACACCGAATGATGACCGGTATTTGGCAGGAACTGCAAAAAGAAGCAGACGGAGCACAGCATCCGACCTTTCTCATCAGATATCTTCAGCCACGGGTACGACAGTTTCAAAGCAAACCGTTTACAGACATTTGAGATATGTTAGTCCATATGCTTGCAGGCATGTTAGATGTGTTCCGCTCACGGCAATTCACTGTTGCCAGCGGTTAGCCTGGAGTAGAGAACATGCAATGTGGACAACGTCACAGTGGGCTTGTGTGATGTTTTCCGACGAGTTCAGGTTTAGCTTGCAGTCTGATTCACGGCGGACGTTCATATGGAGAACGCCAGGTATCCGCTACCACCAAGACAACATCATTGAACGACACCGTTACGGTGGTGCAGGAATGCTCGTTTGGAACGGAATTATACTGGGCTTCAGAACAGATCTACATGTTCAAATCGGAACCATAAGAGGCCAAATGTATCGGGACATTATTCTGGAACAATATTTACGTTTGTTTAGGGGTGCTATGGGCGCAGAATTTGTGTTTATGGATGACAACGCACGTTCTCACCGAGCAAACATTGTAAACGAATGAATTGAATCTGAGGATATCACCCGTATTGAATGGCCAGCATTCTCACCTGACTTGAATCCTATAGAGCATGTGTATAACATGCTTGGCCGACAAGTTGCTGCCCGTCAACCACCTCCTACATGTATACCAAAAGTTTGGAGAGCATTGCTTGCTGAGTGGAGTGGTCTTCCCCAAGATCACCTCAATAATTTGATCCTCAGCATGCCTAGGCGTTGTACGGACTGTATTTCATCGCCTGGGAGACATGCAATGTATTAACCATCATACCAACCAAGTCATGTTAAGTTTTTATAAGGTCGATATTTTTTCAGTGAGCAAAAATCGTAGTTTTTATGAATGGTATCATACATACACCATCTTTTTTGTTCCTTATCTTTTGTTTAATAAAAAGGCTTTATGAATGTCACGTTTGTTTTGTTTCTGAACCTTTATTTGCCGGAGCGCTGGCATTATCCTTAAGTTATGGACATGAATTTACTTGCCTACCTTTAGGTTAAATAGAAAATATAACGCGATCATGATCTGGAAATAAAGAAAATTAGCGATGATCAGAATACCGTCTTTTCGCTGTCGTTAAGAAAGGATATCCTGGCATGAACTGATCGTTATCTGTACATTAAGCTGGAATTGTATAAATTTCAAAACACAGCAAATACAAGTTCTATGAATTTCCCAACGTACCCATTAGTTACAGATAGCTTATTTCTCAAATAACAATTTTTCTGGTAGGACTGAAAAGAAAATACGACTATCGGCAAAAGCAGTGGTCGAAGAGTTAGATGCTAAACTTTCATATGGGGCAGTGTAAATAAATAAATAAGATGTTTGACATGGCTCCTCTTGGCAAAAACTATTCAATTGATAGCTAGTACATTTGTGCTGGAATATATTAAATTGTTTCGTCCCAAATTTGATTTGTCGGTAATATTGAACCATCATTGCTAATATTTTGCACAGTGTTGATCTGCTTGGGTATTTCTACAGACTGAATTGCCACCATTGAATATTTTCCTGCATGGCCGCAATATTCAACAGGTGTACCGTATGAGTGCCACTGCTCTAAATTACAGATGTCGAAGCAGCTTGAATTGAGTAAGCTACTTTTCATTTAAACGGTTTAGCTTAAGACTTTATCTCTTCTCTCTGACTAGAGCAAAAAGAAACTACAAGAATATACCTATTGACGACGGTATGGAGATCAACCCTAACGGGATATATCCGAGGAAAACGAATACGAACCGTTGCTGCCTCTCTGTACATAGCCATAGTACCATTTTGCATTACAAAATATTATCAATAGTAGTTTCAAAAATAGTTTTTAAACACCACTTGGGAGCAAAAGAGGAAGGCAATTCTATTGTTATTTTTCTTCTGTAAATCGATCAAACTCGTAACTACTCTTTTTATCAGACAGGTAAGTAGTTAATTAACGTTGCACTGAAGCAACTCAACGGGCTATTGGTGACGATCCGGGATTCCTACGAATAGGAGATAGCCAAGCATTAAAACCGCGTAAATTCCATTCACGGTCAGATGACGAGGTCACGTCTGAGCTGGCATCCTACCTTTCCGAACTTCCATACCACGCCACCGTGTGGACATTCGAGGCGACGACATATTTAATCCGTGTACTTGACGGTCTTATGTAACACCGAGTTCCGAACTCGCAATTCTCCGGTTGACAATCCGTTACTCTTCAAACCTGACTAAGTCGGCCCTTTAAGAGATAGGCAAAAATATAAAAAACTAGCTGAATAACCCGATATCGCTCGGGTTTCAAATATGACCGCAACAACTAAAATATGACTACGACATTTCCCTGTGTTAACTCAAATACAAAAACTCTGTAGAATGTATTTCCTTCCGCGACTGCTAAAATATGACCGCGACATTTCCCTGTGTTAACTCATACTTAAACCCTGTATAAAGCGTTTCCTTATCGATGTCCATTTGCTGCAGAAAAACAAACTTTAGATTTTAAAATTGGGGCTTCGAAGGGACACTTTTAGGTCTACCTATGTGTCAATTTTCATGTCTACAGATTGGTCTGAAGATAGGAAAAAAAATGCCTATGTTTTCCGTAATGTTCTAAAGCATGTGCAACCAAATATAGTGTGAATTGGTGAAACGGTGTAGATTTGTAAGATAATAAATACACAACTACACACACATCTTTATATATATATATATACATATATATATATATATATATATATATAAGAGAGATATTTTGGTGTACCACAGAATTTTAGTAATGACTTTATGTATGTCAAGGATGATAAAGTTTTCAAATAATTGCAATAAGAAAACGGTTGAAAAATCTTCTAGTTCTTGAAATTATTACCATAAGTGAAATTATAATAATTCAAAAGCCTTCTTTACCATGAAATTCTGACTCGAATTTCACAAAAAAACAGATTTTTCTTGTAACTATGAAAAAAACAAAGTTCACAGACATCATCACATGCGAATGAGGCCGTAGGAAACAAGTGAATAAGAAGTTCCATTCCTTTGTTGCCGCAAAGTAGCGATTTCTTGGCACAAACTTTACGATTGTTCGCCGAAATACTTCGGTGGCTGCGTTTTTTCGTTCTCGATCTGATTCATCAGCACTACGGAACTTGCACCATCGCTAGCGTTTTTCCGCAATGCTCTGAAAATTTCCAGTGCTTTAAATAGACTAGACCTTTTCAGCACTGGATTCCTTACTATTTTTAAAAAGAGTGTTCGCGACTTGACGCGGCCAAGGGCCTTCAAAATGTCACCAAAAGTGAAATTCGATCAATTCCAGTCGAAATACTATGGCGGCTGGCAATTGACGAGTTTGTGTTGTGAATTAGCCGTGTACAGAAAAACAAACAGCCATGCAGCGGAAAGATTTTGAACACCTTATTGACTAACTGAGACGAAGGTCTTTTTCATTCCAGTTAGAAGAAATAAAGTTATAAAGTACATTGAAGGTTACCACTCAAGAAACCCCTTAAAAGCATAATGCAATGTTCATAAATATATATCATTGATTACTTATACTCCTTCGTAATTCAAGGCGTAAATGCCGTAGTAGCCCAGTTAACAACTAGAGGTCTGCAAGTTCGATACTTGATCCAGCCAAAGACGGTTGTTTATCCGGGGATGGTGCACGTAAAACCTGTCTTGTCTTTATATGTTCTAACATTGGTGTGGTGTAGAAGTTTTATGAGTAACATGCCATCTCAGGTGTTGACCTCTTCGTCTGACATGGTTAAAAATTACAGAATTTGTCCTCGCGTCTTTCCAATAGGGATTGATCCCGGATCATCACCAATAGCCCGTTGTGTTGCAGCAGTGTGACGTTATTTAACTATCATGTAAATAGTTTCTTTGCGTTCTAATCAGAAGGAATAGTTATAAAAATACGTTGTCCGTTTCCATTGCATGACTCCTTAAAAGCACGCGTGAAATTATACATAGATGCATATCACAGATAATATACACTTCTTCTTAATTGAAAGGATTTCGTAAACAGTATCCATCAAAAAAATAACTTCCTTGTTCCTGAATTTGAGTGACCGTCGTTTTGACACACACAAGGCATATTAAGTTAAAATAACGAAAAATGTAGAATTTATCTTCATTATTTGTTATCGAAGAACTACTCTAATAATCATCCTTAACCCTGAGTTGTGACTGCTTAGTTCTGTTAGACTGTTAGTACCCTAGGTGAATTTATCTCTTCTGCATTCAATTGGGGTTGGTGTGGAAGTTTGGAGAGTAGGGTGCCAGCTAAGGTGTTGCCTCGTCATCTGACCGTGGTTCAAAATAACGTGGTGTTGTCCTTGATTCTTTCCCTTATGGAATTGATACAAGACCGTCGTAAATGTTCCGGTGTGTTGCTCTTGTATGACGTTATTTGAAAAACTACCAAATTATCTGTTTCAATTAAACTTTCGTAGTCTGATGTCAGTTACTTGACGTAGCAATATTACATTGCGTAGATTGGATCTTCCTCTATAAAAGGAAACCAGCCATTATCCAAAATGCAAGCTACCTAGTCTATTAAGTAGGATAGCCCGTTGCGTTGCTCTAGTATGACGTTAACTAAAATTACAATTACCTATTAAGTAGGTAAGTATATAATGAACGTCTCTCTGGAACAGCAAAAAGGGACTATTAGTTAGACTAGTAATCGCATGGTTTCCGCTATGGTCGTCTGTGCAACAAATGCCGACCAACCGGTATAGTGGTTGAGGTGTTAGCCTCTAGATCGGAAGGTTCCTGGTACGAATCCGGGTCCGGGCATGGATGTTTGTAAGCGTATGGTGTAGAGGCGGCTGGTGCACCTTAAATCTGTCGTGGCAGGATGTCCTCACGTTGAGTTGGCGTGGAAGTTTGGAGAGTGGGGTGCCAGCTCAGGTGTTGCTTCGTCATCTGACCGTGGTTCAAAATTACGAGGTGTTGTCCTCGGATCTTTCCCTTAAGGGATTGATCCCGGACCGTCGTCTATAGCCCGTTGTGTTGCTCTAGTACAACGTTAACTAAAATTACCATTACGATTATCTGTGCAACAAGATCTGGTAATTTAGTAATTTTTAATTAACGTCGTACTTGAGCAACACAACGGGCTACTGACGACGGTCCGGGATCAATCTTCTAAGAGAAAGATCAGAGGAAGACACCACGTAGTTTTGAACCACAGTCAGATGACTAGGCAAGACATGAGCAGGTACCCCACTCTCCAAACTTCTACACCAACCCAACGTGAGGACTTTCGGACCCGAGAGATTTAAGGTGCACCAGTCGTCTCTCACCATACACTTACGAACATCCATGCACTGATCCGGATTCGAACCAGGAACCTTCCGATATGTAAGCTAACACCTTAACCACCAGACCGGTTTGTCGGTGCAACAAGATCTGGTTTCTAATCGCAGTGGATTCTTATCCTAAATGATGTGTAATCGAATGTTTGGTGCAACCTGGCCCATTAATGGCCCCTTATGCAATGTTACACAACCCTTTTAACCTCTTTAACTGGTGTCGACCAACCGGTCCGGTAGTTAAGGTGTTAGCCTCTAAATCGGAAGATTCCTGATTCAAATCCGGGTCATTGCGTGGATGTTTGTAAGCGTCTGATGTAGAGGCGGCTGGTGTATCTTAAATATGTCGTGGCCGAAAGCCCTCACGTTGGGTTGGTGTTGAAGTTTGAAGAGTGAGGTACCAGTTCAGGTGTTGCTTCCTCATCTGACCGGGGATAAAAATTACGTGGTTTTGTCCTCGGTTCTTACCTTAGAGGATTGAACCCGGACCGTCGTCAATCCGTTGTGTTTCTCTGTAGTACTACGTTAGTTTTATAAATTACCAATTACCTCTTTAACTTATCTCTTTAAAGTTAATTACCATTCGTTTGAAAATGTGAACTCAGAAAAGCATTTGAAACAGGAACGTTTTTTCTTTAAAGCTTTTTCTACTTTAGTTGGTAAAGAAATTATACTCACGTATGCAATTCAGAAGTTGTAACAAAATAATTTTTTCAGATTTCCAAAGTTACTTATGAGAAAGGAGACAGAGGTTCTGATACTGGGTGGCAAAAATCTAAATTTTTCTTTAAATGCCACACATAACGCAGTTTTATCTCTTTAGGGAAATTAATAAAAATTCCACTTCTTCGAAACGTGCTTGGAAACTTTCAAGTAGCCAAAAGCTACTTAAAATGCCAACAGGTTCCCTTCCGATGCTAATGCGATACAGTTATTTCCATTTGAAAAGACGTGTTGGTATCAATGCATTCAGTTTTTCAAGTTATGACGCGATGGATCAGATTATTCCAGCCGTAAGTCACAGCCGCGATTGTAAGTAGCATTACAGGTGTTACATATTAATTTTTGTGCAGTTAGCATTTAAAATGACTTGGCAGACATGCCCACTTATTCATACATTGAGCAAATGTAACTCTTTGTTAAGATTGCTAGAAATCAGCAACTAGACGGTATCTCTTACGCTAACTTAGTTTAGGGTAATTTTAATTAACGGTCGTACTAGAGCAACACAACATTCTATTGACGACGGTTCGGGATCAATCCCTCAAGGGAAAGATACCGAGGACAACGCCACGTAATTTTGAACCACGGACAGATGACGAGGCAACATCTGAGCTGGCACCCTTCTCTCCAAACTTCCACATCAACCCAACGTGAGTACTTTCGGCCAAGACAGATTTTAAGGAGCACCAGCCACATCGACACCATACCCTTACAAATACCCATTCACTTTCCCAGATTCGAACCAGGAATCTTCTGATTTAGCGGCTAAAACCTTAACCACCAGACCAGATGATCGAATCAAAAGCAGCCTTAAGATAAATGTGCATAATTTAAAATCCCTCAGTATCAGTATTATTGTTATTAGTTTTATTTTGGGCTTTCGCCAATTGCAGTGTGACTTTGCCACATTGTTGTTTCTCCCGTTATCGACGGTCATGATTGACTGAATGGCCGGAAATCCAAGTAAATGTAACTTGCGGCGATTTTCATCTGCTGTCTTCAACATCGCGCGTCCTTTTTTTGAAGAGTAGATTGACTTCACACACCCAATTGAGCTCCATTGTCCGTGCGACTAATTGGGCTTTTGTCCTTGCGGGGACAATTCACTTTTGTTACTTTTAATTAATCGACGTCGCGATTGGATGAAATGAGCAACCGATTCTCTGGCAAATAGATATCCAGAAGTTTAAATTTTTTTTAAAGTTTGAGCTCCTTTTGTTTTTGAGCATTGCAGCAGAAGTAGATATCGATTCAATTAAATACTTCCTCACAGATTTCTAAGCACACAACTCTGCTAAAATCCACCATATAATTGGATTTCCGTTTTTATGAGAGGAAAATTCTATCAGGCTAAACGTTGGTGGAGGTAGAGTAACCGGTGAGGTAGTTAAGGTGTTAGCCTCTATATAGGATGGTATAGAAAGGTGTGGAAGTTTGGAGAGTGGGAGTGGAGATTATTTATGAGAGGAAAATTCTATCAAGCTAAACGTTGGTGGCGGTAGAGTAACCGGTCTGGTAGTTAAAGTGTTAGCCTCTATATAGGATGGTATAGAAAGGTGTGGAAGTTTGGAGAGTGGGAGTGGAGAGTTTTTATGAGAGGAAAATTCTATCAAGCTAAACGTTGGTGGCGGTAGAGTAACCGGTCTGCTAGTTAAAGTGTTAGCCTCTATATAGGATGGTATAGAAAGGTGTGGAAGTTTGGAGAGTGGGAGTGGAGAGTTTTTATGAGAGGAAAATTCTATCAAGCTAAACGTTGGTGGCGGTAGAGTAACCGGTCGGGTAGTTAAAGTGTTAGCCTCTATATAGGATGGTATAGAAAGGTGTGGAAGTTTGGAGAGTGGGAGTGGAGATTATTTATGAGAGGAAAATTCTATCAAGCTAAACGTTGGTGGCGGTAGAGTAACCGGTCTGGTAGTTAAAGTGTTAGCCTCTATATAGGATGGTATAGAAAGGTGTGGAAGTTTGGAGAGTGGGAGTGGAGATTATTTATGAGAGGAAAATTCTATCAAGCTAAACGTTGGTGGCGGTAGAGTAACCGGTCTGCTAGTTAAAGTGTTAGCCTCTATATAGGATGGTATAGAAAGGTGTGGAAGTTTGGAGAGTGGGAGTGGAGATTATTTATGAGAGGAAAATTCTATCAAGCTAAACGTTGGTGGCGGTAGAGTAACCGGTCTGGTAGTTAAAGTGTTAGCCTCTATATAGGATGGTATAGAAAGGTGTGGAAGTTTGGAGAGTGGGAGTGGAGATTATATTTATGAGAGGAAAATTCTATCAAACTAAACGTTGGTGGCGGTAGAGTAACCGGTCTGGTAGTTAAAGTGTTAGCCTCTATATAGGATGGTATAGAAAGGTGTGGAAGTTTGGAGAGTGGGAGTGGAGATTATTTATGAGAGGAAAATTCTATCAAGCTAAACGTTGGTGGCGGTAGAGTAACCGGTCTGGTAGTTAAAGTGTTAGCCTCTATATAGGATGGTATAGAAAGGTGTGGAAGTTTGGAGAGTGGGAGTGGAGATTATTTATGAGAGGAAAATTCTATCAAGCTAAACGTTGGTGGCGGTAGAGTAACCGGTCTGCTAGTTAAAGTGTTAGCCTCTATATAGGATGGTATAGAAAGGTGTGGAAGTTTGGAGAGTGGGAGTGGAGAGTTTTTATGAGAGGAAAATTCTATCAAGCTAAACGTTGGTGGCGGTAGAGTAACCGGTCTGGTAGTTAAAGTGTTAGCCTCTATATAGGATGGTATAGAAAGGTGTGGAAGTTTGGAGAGTGGGAGTGGAGAGTTTTTATGAGAGGAAAATTCTATCAAGCTAAACGTTGGTGGCGGTAGAGTAACCGGTCTGCTAGTTAAAGTGTTAGCCTCTATATAGGATGGTATAGAAAGGTGTGGAAGTTTGGAGAGTGGGAGTGGAGAGTTTTTATGAGAGGAAAATTCTATCAAGCTAAACGTTGGTGGCGGTAGAGTAACCGGTCTGCTAGTTAAAGTGTTAGCCTCTATATAGGATGGTATAGAAAGGTGTGGAAGTTTTTAGAGTGGGAGTGGAGAGTTTTTATGAGAGGAAAATTCTATCAAGCCAAACGTTGGTGGCGGTAGACTAACCGGTCTGGTGGTTAAGGTGTTAGCCTCTATATAGGATGGTATAGAAAGGTGTGGAAGTTTGGAGAGTGGGAGTGGAGATTATTTATGAGAGGAAAATTCTATCAAGCTAAACGTTGGTGGCTGTAGAGTAACCGGTCTGGTAGTTAAAGTGTTAGCCTCTATATAGGATGGTATAGAAAGGTGTGGAAGTTTGGAGAGTGGGAGTGGAGATTATTTATGAGAGAAAAATTCTATCAAGCTAAACGTTGGTGGCGGTAGAGTAACCGGTCTGGTAGTTAAAGTGTTAGCCTCTACAGGGTGGTCCCGAATTCATGGTACAAACTTTAATGGTAGGTACAGGACATTGTAACAATGATTTATTGTATAGGAATGTATAGTCGCAAGTGACGCGGTGAGGCGTAAACAGGGGAAATAAAAGGAAAGAGAAATGGAGTGATCGGTTGGTATCATTGCCGGTAGAGGGCAGTAGATGTCTAGCCGCTGTTGAACATGATGCATCGCAGTAGGGAAAAGCGCCATTCACAATTGTGCTGCCGTAGACGATGGGTGACTTTACGTATGCAGAAAAAGCAGACATGCATTACATGTACGGCCGTGCAAATGGTAACGGCAGAGCTGCGTTACGAATGTATCGCGCGGAGTATCCTGATCGACGAATGCCGGATCATAGAATTTTTCAACGGTTACATCGTCAACTTTGTGAAACAGGTGCGTTCGACGTCAACAGACATGGCGCTGGTCGAGTAAGAGCTGTACGCACTCCAAGGCTGGAAGAAAGCATCTTGAACATTGTGGCTGATAGACCCGAGTCAAGCACAAGAACTGTTGCGCGTGACGTAGGTGTGAGTCATCAGACTGTATGCAGAGTGTTAAACGAAAATCGCTTACACCCCTTCCATTTTCAGAAAGTACAAGCATTGAATCCGGCAGATTATCCTCGCCGCGTGAACTTCTGCCTGTGGGTGATGCAGCAATGTGCGTTGCAGCCGGATTTCGTAGATTATGTGCTATTTACAGATGAAGCGACATTTTCACGCGAGGGTGTCTTTAATGCGCACAATTCCCATGTGTGGGCAACCGATAATCCACATGCAACGCGTCGACATGCGTTTCAACAACGTTTCAGTATTAATGTGTGGGCTGGTATTGTGAACGACTTTTTGATTGGCCCATACTTACTACCCACGCGGCTCACTGGCGGAAGCTATCTTATTTTTCTGAAAGAAGTGTTACCACAACTGATGCATGATGTTCCGATCGCCATTCGTAACCGCATGTGGTTTCAGCACGATGGGGCGCCAGCACACTTCAGCATTGATGTACGGAATTACCTGAATGCCACGTTTGGTACTCGATGGATTGGGCGTGGTGGACCAGTCCCTTGGCCACCCCGATCTCCCGATTTATCGAGCCTCGATTACTTTTTATGGGGACATCTAAAGCATCTTGTTTATGAGACTCCAGTTGACTCAGATGAGGATCTCGTCGCTCGCTTATCTGTAGCTGCTGCAGGTGTGCGTGAAATACCAGGCATCTTTGAACGTGTACGCCAATCGCTCCACCGACGCTGTCAAGCATGCATCGATACTGGTGGACGCAATTTTGAACAATTACTGTAAACATGACACTTGTCAACAACGCTTTCAATAAAATCTTTGTTTTTCCTTTCGGCCGTTATTTCCCCTGTTTTCGCCTCACCGCGTCACTTGCGACTATACATTCCTATACAATAAATCATTGTTACAATGTCCTGTACCTACCATTAAAGTTTGTACCATGAATTCGGGACCACCCTGTATATAGGATGGTATAGAAAGGTGTGGAAGTTTGGAGAGTGGGAGTGGAGAGTTTTTATGAGAGGAAAATTCTATCAAGCCAAACGTTGGTGGCGGTAGACTAACCGGTCTGGTGGTTAAGGTGTTAGCCTCTATATAGTGTGGTTCCTGGTTCGAAACCGGATCTGGGCATGGATATTTGTAAGCGTATGGTGTAGAGGCTGGCTGGTGCACCTTAAATATGTCGTGGCCGAAAGTCCTCACGGTAGGTTGGTGTGGAAGTTTGGAGAGTGGGTTACCAACTCAGGTGTTGCCTCGTCATCTGACCGTGGTTCAAACTGACGTTGTGTTGTCCTCGGGTATTCTCCTTAAGGGATTGATCCCGTACCGTCGTCAATAGCGTTGTGTAGCTCTAGTACGACGTTAATTAAAATTAACTTACCTTATTACCTAAGTTAGGACAACACCACGTAATTTTGAACCACGCTAAAATGACGTGTCACACCTAAGGTTATAAACTAGCGGAAAACTGTGGATTCCTTTTTCAGTTTTGTGATGAATATTTTTTGCGTACTTTAAATATGTAATGTATATTAATCAATATGTTTAATATTTATGTGAGAAAAAAAATTTAGGATCGTTTTATCTCGAATTGTTTATTTATAAGATTATATAAATTTAAATAGCGTAATATATTCAATTTATTCTTCTGTAAACTTTTCGGAACAGAAAAGATATATTGGCATTTTTTACCGTGCACAAGTAAAAGGATAAACTAAAAAGATCGTTTCCTGTATATTATTTTAGTCACACACCTCATTAATTTTGGATCTATGTAAAATAAGTTTATATAAAACCCATTCGCTTGGTTTGCGTAGATGTTTCACGTACTTTAGAACAAATAACATTATGATAAATTAATAAGTGAATTTTGATTGCATTGAATCAATTAATTCTGTTAGGTCTGATATTAAATTAAAAGGAAATTTTAAAGTCAATTTTGAGAAAGTTTTCAAGTTACCAAAAGAGTTGTCTCGCTGCAAAAAATGCAGCCAAATTTAATTCCTTGTATCACACGAATTTATAAAGCAAAAAACATAAAATAAAAAAACTCTTAATTTCATTATATTTGTGTAATATTTCACATTCACGCATTTTGGAAAATTCCAATCACGTATATTTTAAGATCCTCAGAATTGAGCATTCTAAAGCAGTATTAGTATTTCGTTTTCACTTTACAAGATGAATTTTTATAGCTAACAGTGAAACCAGATGGAAGAATGGGGTTTTACTTTCTATTTTTACTCTGAAGTCTGGTCAACTAAGCTTTTGTTCACAGCTGGTGCCTGAACCTCTGATGCATTTGAGCGTGTCGCTTTGTGCTCCCTATTTGACAACTGCTCTATGCTTAATGCTCTCGCATGGTTCTTATCAAGGTTACCTTAAAATGCAATTTACCACAGTTTTGGAGTTTAACTAATTGACGTTCAAAAATTATGCAAACCAAATGCTAAACTAACCAGTCCCCGGCCAAAATTGGAGTTCTAACCCTTACAAACACATTCCTAGACCGGTTATGCCGGTGTTTTAATTAACTTTGCACTAGAGAAATAAGCAGGGCTATTGGAAACGGTCCGGGTCAATCAAAAGGGAAATATCGGAGGACAACATGACATAATATTGAAATACTGTTAGATAAAGAGAAAACCCATTTTTTTGTATCCACTCCAACTTCCACACCATATCAATGTGAGGGCATTTGAGACCACGACGGATTTTACGTGTTCCAGACCCTTTGAACACTACAGTTTTTGGTTGAATATGAACTAACAACCGTTCGGTTTCAAATCCATTACTCTTCGAACCCAGCTACACCGATCAACCTGGACCAGAATTGTAACTCAGAGGTTTAACCACTCGGCAACAAGTCAGCATGTAGTGGTTCGGAACCCACTGTATGTCGTCGATGCAGGTCCAAGAAGTGGCAAAAATGACCGCAGTTGGGAATTGACAACAAATTCTAAGTTTGGAGAGTAGGGTGCCAACTAAAGTGTTCCCTCGTCATCTGAGTGTGTTTCAAAATTACGTGGTATTGTCCTCGAATCTTTCCCTTGGGGATTGATCTTGGACCATCATCAATAGTCCGCTGTGTTGCTCCAGTCCGACGTTAATTAAAACAACCTAATTCTTAGGTTTGGTCTCGACATTAACAACCTAACAAGATCCTAAATTTGCGATGATATACCATTTGCTACTCTATCCACAAAATCACAATCACTTGAAGGTAGATTGGCCTAGACCAGAATTGTTACTCAGAGGTTTAACCACACGGCAACAAGTCAGCATGTAGTGGTTCGGAACCCACTGTATGTCGTCGATGCAGGTCCAAGAAGTGGCAAAAATGACCGCAGAGCGTAGAACCATTTGGGAATTGACAACAAATTCTACGTTTGGAGAGTGGGGTGCCAACAAAAGTGTTCCCTCGTCATCTGAGTGTGTTTCAAAATTACGTGGTATTGTCCTCGAATCTTTCCCTTGGGGATTGATCTTGGACCATCATCAATAGTCCGCTGTGTTGCTCCAGTGCGACGTTAATTAAAGCAATCTAATTCTGAGGTTTGGTCTCGACATTAACAACCTAACAAGATCCTAAATTTGCGATGGTATACCATTTGCTACTCTATTCACAAAATCGCAATCACTTGAAGGTAGATTGGCTGTGATTCTCATTACTGTGGCTTTATATCAATTCACAAAACCTCTACATGACTTTTTTCTTGGAAGACGGGAAAGAAGTTCCGGAGAATAGATAAGATTGATGAGGTGGATAAAATATCCGGCACTATAGAAACATCGATATTGTTGTCGACACCGTGTGCAAACTGTTTCTTTTAACACTGATTCGTATTTAGGACCTCCCTTTGAAACTGTAAGGCATTCTGTATAAGTTGTACCTTATTAACCCTTAAATTAGCTCTTAAATTCTCCACCATTCATCATTTCTAGGTAGGTATTTTAATTAACGTCGCACTGCAACAAACCAACGGGCAATTGGTGATAGTCCGTTTATTTGGTATATTAATTAATGTCATTCTGGAGCAACACAACAGGCTAGGGTGACGGTTCGGGATCAATACCAAAGGGAAAGATCCGTATAATATCTACGAAATAGTATCTGTTTTATGGCAGAATTTTTAAGCAAAAAAAAAGATAGGTAGGAATAATATTTAATGTCTAACTAGACCTAGAGCAATACAACGATTTATTTGCGACGGTCCGGGATCAATTCCGATGTCGTTGTTTTGGGGGTTTTCTATAGCGCAAGGGCCATATTTAGCCATGCTGCGCCAGACACAAGACATACAATATCAAATAATATTCATACACACAATGAGAGCTTTTTTACTGGTTGAGAAGAGAGAAATACACTGAAGGAGAGAATTGCACTTTACAGGAATCGAACCAGCGCCGCCTACAACTTGAAGGTTGCTTGCCTGCTGAGTCACGACGGCCCCGATTTGAGGACAAAACAAAATTTTGAACCATGGTGAGTTGACGAGGTCACATCTGATCTGGCAAGCCACTCTCTAGTATTCCGCCGACCAACCGGTATAGTGTTTAAGGTGTTAGCCTCTAGATCGGAAGGTTCCTGGTTCGAATCCGGGTCCGGGCATGGATATTTGTAAACGTATGGTGTAGAGGCGGCTGGTGCACCTTAAATCTGTCGTGGCCGAAAGTCCTCGCGTTGGGTTGGCGTGGAAGTTTGGAGAGTGGGGTGCCAGCTCAGGTGTTGCTTCGTCATCTGACCGTGGTTCAAAATTACGAGGTGTTGTCCTCGAATCTTTCCCTTAAGGGACTGATTCCGGACCGTCGTCAATAGCCCGTTGTGTTGCTCTAGTACGACGTTAACTAAAATTACAATTACAATTACTCTAGTATTCCACAACATGCCCTAATGAGAGAATTTGAGACTACGACAGACTTAGCATGCACCAGTCCCCTTCGTACACGACGGCATTTCGTTGGATTCGAACTCGCAACCATCTAGCCTAGGCTGCTGATTCGTGACTCTTCAAACCGGGCTTCCGCGTCCCGAAAGCCGACCAACTGGTATAGTTGTTAAGGTGTTAGCCTCTGGATCGGAAGGTTCCTGGTTTGAATCCGGGTCCGGGCATGGATGTTTGTAAGTGGCAAGCACTTTAAATCTGTCGTGGCCGAAAGTCCTCACGTTGGGTTGATGTGGAAGTTTGAGAGTTTTGGCGTCATCTGACCGCGTGGTTCAAAATTACGAGGTGTTGTCCTCGGATCTTTCCCTTAAGGGATTGATCCTGGACCGTCGTCAATAGCCTGTTGTGTTGCTCTAGTACCGACGTTAACTAATAATTACAATTACAATTCCGCGTCCCGAAAACGGATTGTTATTGAAGAAAAATTATTTTCTTCAAGCGAATTGAAGATGTAACATTCCAGTCAGAAGTAACTTGTGTTTCAGTTTAAGTACCTTAATGGAATTTTATGGCTTGGCTGGATGAGAGGGTTATTCTGTGTAAACAGATAGACGCGGTAGCTCAGTTGGAAGAGTAGAGGATTAGCAGCTGGAGATCTGCTAGTTCAAAACTCGATCCATCGAAAGACCGCCTCATATATGGAGCCAAGTCTTGTAAGTTAAGTCGGAAGAGTAAGAGTTTGATAGGTGGGTATTTTAATTAGCTTTATACACAACAGCAACACAAAAGGCAATGGAAGAGTAACAGATTAGCAACAGAAAGAGTAACATATTAGCATCAGGAAGAGTAACAGATTAGCAACAGAAATAGCAACAGAAAGAGCAACAGATTATAAGGAGAAAGAGTAACAGGTTAGCAACAGAAAGTGTAACAGATTATAAGAAGAAACAGTAAGAGGTTAGCAACAGAAAGAGTAACAGATTAACAACAGAAATAGTAACAGATTAGCAACAGAAAGAGTAACAGATTAACAACAGAAAGAGTAACAGATTAGCAACAGAAAGAGTAACCGATTAGCAATAGAAAGAGTAACTCATTAGCAACAGAAAGAGTAAAAGATTAGCAACAGAAAAGTAACCGATTAGCAACAGAACGAGTTAACGATTAGCAACAAAAAGAGTGACAGTTTAGCAACAGAAAGAGTAACAGAATAGCAACAGAAAGAGTAACACATTAGCAACAGAAAGAGTAACAGATTAGCAACAGAAAAATAACAGTTTAGCAACAGAAAGAGTAACAGATTAACAACAGAAAGAGTAACAGATTAGCAACAAAAAGAGTAACAGATTAGCAACAGAAAGAGTAACAGATTAGAAACAAAGAGTTGCGAATTTGACACTCTATCCTACCAAATACAGCCACATAAGTATGAGCTGGGCAAGTTAAATCTGTCGTGACAACAAATATCCGCACGTTCGAGTGGAGTGCAAGTGTGGAGAGTAAGGTGTCACTTCAGGTGTTGTCTTTGTCATCTGACCGTGCTTCAAAACTACGTGGTGTTGTCCTCGGCTCTTTCCTATTAGGATTAATCCCGGACAGTTGCCAATAGCCCGTTATGTTGCTCTAGTAGGAAGTTAATTAAAACAAATTATTAACATAAATCAAAATTACGAGGAGTAAACTTGTAAGTTTGATGTTCCGGCAGATCTTTGGGTTGCGGTGGCCCGGGTTTGAAGAGTAACATATTATCAACAGGAGGGTTTCGAGTTCAAATACAACAAAACACTATCTTGCAGAAAGGGGTTGGTGCACGTTAAATCTGCCGTGACATCAAATGTCCTCACATTGCCTTGGTGTGGAAGTTTGGGAGAGGGTGTACCAGCTCGAGTTGCGTCGTCATCTGACCGTGGATAAAAATTACGTGTTGTCCTCGAATCTTTCCCTTGGGGAATAAACACGGACTTCATCAATAGCTCGTTAGTGTTGCTCCAATGCGATTTAAAGTAAAATACCTACCTACAGGCAGAACTGTAGCAATTAATTTATGTAATGGTAATGGTAATTTTTAATTAACCTCGTTCTAGAGCAACACCGAGTTTTTGACGACTGTCCGGGATCAATCTCCAAAGGGACATCCGAGGACAACACCACGTAATTTTGAACAACGGTCAGATGACGAAATTAATTTATGTGTCACGAGGCTAAAAAAGTTAAAAGCGCTTCTCTGAGACAACAAGTCTATTTTTTGGTCAAAAAATCTTCGATAACTGTTGCGGTATTGTAATTATTTATAATTATAACCTAGCACTTAGCAACACAACGGGCTACTGGCGACATGATAATGGTTGAACAATCTATAAGAGAAGCTCATAAAAGTTATTACGGTGATTGAAAATTTTCTTTGCAAATCCTAGTCAGTATAAGAGCTGTCACCAGCCAGAAAGCATGAATGAAGACACACTGTTTCAATCCTCCTCCAGGAAGGAACCAGACCATTGTTTCTCCGAGACTTCGAATCCCCCGCAGAGAGCATTTGATGATTGCCGGAGTGGGACAAATACGGCAGAAAATGAAATTTACTTTCCCCTTTCTCCCCAAATGGACTGACCGCTGACTGCGCATAAGATTAAATTCGGGGTGGTGTGTTCACTGCTCGCAGCATGGCCCCAATAGGAGACGCGATATGTGTTTGCTTTATCATTTGCCTCTCGAAAGAGACGACGCAGACACGCCTTCCTACAGGATGAGAACGTCTGTGCGAATTATGTTGCACCTAATGTGGTCGCTAATTCTTTAAGATTTGGTCGACAATTTTTGATTTTGGTCTTCTGAGATCATCCCTCCTCAACTGACCGTGATAAAAATTACATGGTATTGTCCTGACCATCACCAATAATTCATTGTGTTGCTCCAGTGCGATGAACCCTTAACTGCTGTGTCACAAACCGTCTCGTAACTAGTGTAGAGGGGTCTCAAAGACCTAGCTCACTAAAGTGGGTATAAACTTGATTAATATAATATATTAATGAAAGATTCTTTAGATAATTATTTTTTGTGCATTTTAAATTTAGATAATTCAATTCTTAACATGAAACACATTTTATATTACTATATAAGTGCCGACCAACCGGTATAGTGGTTAAAGTGTTAGCCTCTAGATCGGAAGGTCGCCGGTTCGAATCCGGGTTCGGGCATGGATGTTTGTAAGCGTATATCAGCTCAGGTGGTGCTTCGTCATCTGAACATGGTTCAAATTTACGAAGTATAAATTATTAGGGGCAATGATGGTCCTCCCACTGGATGCTCCTTCACAAGTGGCGATCACTTCCGGCCTTGTAGTGGCCAATGACTTAGGTCACACAAATGTGCCCGCCATTAGAAAAAAAAAACTATATAAGTTAAGTAGATTCAATGTCTCTTCAGGCTCAACTTTCGGACCTAATTTTACATGACGTTTAACCCTGGAAACTGTAAACTGTTGTGTTTAGGTGTTCTAACGGCACGATTAGGTTACCCCACCACCACCATAAGCATCCCATTTGAAGTTATTTTTTCCGTAGGAATATTCTTCTTGTGAAGACGCACTTTAAATGTCTTCATCTTCATCTGCCTAAATTTCCGAATACGTTTCGTGTTCGCTTTCAATAATATTATCCGAAATTTCACTGTCCCAGTACTCTATTTCCGACCAATTATCAACAATATCCTGAATTTCTTTTTGTGTAAGATACACAGGTCGTTTTACAGTAAAATTGGTTGCCATTTTAGGCTCTCTGCCGAAATTCCCTACTCAAACTTAGACTATTTCATTCAACGAGAACGGTAACGAAAATGCTGTGAAGGGGTCTAAGAGACCATGCAGAAAATGCAAATAGTGTAAAATACGAAATAGTTGGGGCAGCCAAACCAGTCTCGGAATGTGGCTTCTGTTGGACATAGTAAGAAGGTACTGAATAGGACAGAGACCAATATTCACTTTAAGGGGTGGAAACGACCTTCCAAAATTGACTCGGGGTCTGTGAGACCCATGACAGCAGTTAAAGGTTAAAGGTTAAAGGTTAAATACCTACCGACCGATCTATCTGATAGCACCAAGACGATCTGGAAATAATTATTTAACTGAAGTATCCATGGTGAGATTGTGGTGCATAAATTTTTTTTTGCATACAGTATTAAGGGCCGTCGGTTGCTCAGTGGGTATGCCCGTTGCGCTAGTAACCTTCGAGTTGTAGGGGGTACAGGTATAATTCTTGTAAAGGTGTGCTTCTCCCTGGGTGTATTTCTCTCTTCCGAGTCAGTAAAACGTTCATTGTGTGTCGGCCTATTACTGGATATTTTATGTCATGTCTGGCGCAGAATGGACAAATATATCCCTTGCGTCACAAATCACTAATCAACCAACCCATATAGTATTGCGTAGTTGTATTTCCTACTCAGAGCCAAAAGAAGATTCACATCAAAACCAGCAAATTACAGAATAAAAAAGCTTCGCTTATAATGCAGCCATCAACCTAAGGAAATAGACAGAGCATGTGCTCACAGCTTTATTATTTCCCCCGATCACTCGGTTTGAAGATCTGTCATGTGTTCGTAGTTTATGATCCTATATTGATTGGTTAAACTGATTATCCACCGAGATCAAAACACTAATCGGCGATTCGACCGCCAATCGGCTTTGGCAATTCGTAAGCCCACATGATTTACCCTTTTGACATCTTAGGACAGCGACTCTGCGCACATGTCCCGTCTATTTCATTAGAAGGTCGATGAGTGCATGTAGGCCTGACCTGATTTTTGTTCCATAAGTAAAATTAAGCAGTGAAAATTGATCAATCTGATTCCACCAATGCATTCTTTAAATCGTTATTTAACCGAAGTATCTGAAAAATTGATCTCACAAGGAAATTCCATAGTATCCCGTAACGCTACATTTCAAACCCATTTATGTGACTAAAAGTTTCACACAGAAAAGAAAATATAACTAAAAATGCATTTTTTAGTGAAATCTAGCATGTGCGCTAGAAAAACCAACCTGAGAAACGTTGATCCAAGTGATACCAGCCGAGTATGGAAATCATTATTTCTGTAGTTAATTTCGTATAAAACATTTCCATGGTATTACGTAACGTTACACTTAATACCTAGTGCATCTACAGGGTACTCATAAAAATGTTTCTTGGTTCAGCTTGGATAGATTTCACTCTTGTAACATAGCCAGAAAAAAGTTAATCCATCTGATACCATCCCGATAACCGGGTAATAATTACACTTTATAACAAAAAATCGACGCACCAAGGAGTTGAATAGATTATTTCTGAAGTATCCATCTGGTAATTGGTAATTTTTATTAACGTCGTACTAGAGCAACACAATGGGCTATTGATGACGGTCCGGGATCAGTCCCTTAAGGGAAATATCCGAGGACAACACCTCGTAATTTTGAACCACGGTCAAATGTCGAAGTATCCATCTGATATTGGTGCAGAAAACATTTCTATATCATTACAAAACATTTCATTTCACACCAGAAACTAGAAGTTTCACATCAGAAAACGGAAAATTACTGAATTCAACAAAAATATAAAAGTCACGCAAACGAGCACAGATTACAGAGTTTTTCTTTGCATAGATTTATAACTTGCAAGGTGTGCATGTGCACAGAACCAACGTTTCCAATTCTACTTTCCTGTTTTACTATCAGGCCTCGCCAACCCGCCATTCAAATGATAATCAGGGATTACAACCGAAAAAGCTAAAGCCTTTTTTCGAAATCGAAAATAGAATTTATTTCTTTTCCGTTTCGGGGGCTGAAAAGTAAAATCCGGGATTATACCAAACGGTGCAAAAGTAAAAGAAAAGAGCGAATGAGGCACCAGTTTATTGAATATCCGAACATAATTCAATATTTTCAATTTAGCTTGTGACGGAGCCGGAGTTTTAAAAACCTATCCCGGCCTACGATTCAAAATCGACTTAGATTTGAAGAAAAGCAGCAAATTGCGTTAAAGACTTTTTACGACTACTTGAGATATCCTCTAAGTTAAAGAGGATAATCCGAGATTACGTATGCCCACTCTCAAGTCAAAATTGACTGACGTCAATAATTGGTTTTCAGTTCTTGAAGAAGCCTATTTAGCTTTGCTATTTCGTTCGGGGAAAAAAGATAAGAAATTGGTTATTTCGGAGATCCAGTTGATTGAAATTCGACAAATACTACAGCCTTATTCCATGAAACGATACTCTGCGGTCGGTATTACATTAAAATACTAGCGAGTGTTTTGGAAGGCACATAATGAACGTCACACTGGAGCAACACAACGGTCTATTGGCAACCCTTTAACATTGGCAACGCAAGCACAAACTAAATTACCTCATAGAAGAAAAGAGGACTCGGTTAAATTTAAGAGAAGATGTTTACTAGTCATGAATTTGTTTCGTAGTCACAGATAAAAACCGATGGTGCCAAAGTGAATATGATTACTGTGTTTAAGAAACCATTAACTGGATAGAAAGATCAAAAGCTGTGCTGAAAAATTTATTTTCACTGCGTAGGTTTCATTTTTCTTCCACAAAAGGTGCTAAATACTATTCTATCATTGCCGCTTACAGAAAAGTAAAATCACTTGTATGATATAAATGTGTTCAACAAAAAATTAGTTTCGCAGTCTTTAAATCTTTAAAATATTATTTTCGAATCAAAACAGTTTTCAAATTACTTTTGTTAAAAAATTAGACAACAATTACGAAATGAAACAAAGCAAACTCCTCTGAATCGAAAAAATCATGAATCACATTACCAAGTATATAATACTTTAAAGTCCATATTTATAAATAGTTTTATATATTTTATCACATGTATTTTTCGCTTTTCTTCATTTTACAGACTAGTTTTAAAATGTTTTGTGCACGCTTTTCTATAAAATAAAACGTTGCAAACACAGAGGACTTTTAGAAAAATATGGTCGAAATAAAAAAAATAAAAAAGTCCATTTTCGTGCCAACAAAATGGAATTTGCTGCAAAATATAATTCAACTACTTTTACATTTATAGTGTTTATTTTCGACGAAATTCAGTGGTTTGCGTCAGTAAACATAAAAAAATCGACAAACCCCGAAAAATTTTTCGTCAATTCAGTGAGGCATAAACTAAGAGTTACGCATGCCTTGAGTTGATAAGATCATAAATGAAAACACACACACATTAAATGTTGGTAATAATTACTGTTGGTGTTAGAACGAAAACAAAAACAAACTCGGGTCGCAAAAATCCTCTTTAACTTTGACACGCTGTCACAATCTGCCTTTGATCCGTAATTGTAACTATTAATAAATGTTACTACGTGCTATCCATTCGCTAACATACGATACTAACTCCGTGAGCCGCGGTAGATCAGTCACTAGAGCGTCGGGCTCGCATCAGAAGGGTTGTGGGTTCTGTCCTCGGCGGAGCCTCTAATTCTGATGATTGCGAGATTGGCGCTTCGACCTGGCTAAAGACCGTCGTGTTCACTAATGGTGACTGGGGCACGTTAAATAGGTCGTGGTCACAATGTCCCCCATGTTCCCATACCAAATCAATACCTCAGGAGGTACCTGATCAGTGGAATATCGGCCTCTGATTGGGATCTAAATTACGATATGTGTGAGTGAATGGATGTATGAAAGGGACCTTCCTGTAAAACGGATGTGTCATGTATGTCGAGCTAAGTCGGACTTCCTCCCAATGGGGCTCAATAACATGGAAGGCGCACCCCTCGCCTCTTGCCGTCTTCGACGGGTCTGGCACTCCTCTGGTCTGTCAGTGTAGGCATGAGAAACAACAACTAACGCCGTTGCCACACCCAGGATAACCCTGGTGTCATTGCTAGTTGAAATCGGTCACAATTTTGTTGCGTCAACTGCAAATATATCGTAACATAAGACATCGATTTAGGTAAAATATAAACGTTTATGCATAAGCAAAAAGGATGCTTGAGCTTAATAGCTATGGTAATTTTTCAGTTAACGTCGTACTAGAGCAACACAACGGGCTCTTGACGACGGTTCGGGATCAGTCCCTTATGGGAAAGATCCGAGGACAACACCTCGTAATTTTGAACCACGGTCAGATGACGAAGCAACACCTGAGCTGGCACCCCACTCTCCAAACTTCCACGCCAACCCAACGTGAAGACATAATAGCTATGGAAGGGCTATTTAAGGGCCGGGTGGCCTGGTCGGTAAAGCGTCGAGCTCATGACTGACTGATCATGAGTTCGAGCCCAGCCTACCAAAAACTCCCGTGTACGCTAAAGGTGACTGGTCCACGAAAAATCTGTCGTGGTCACAAAGTCCACCAAGTTCCCATAGTAAATCAATACCTCTGGGGGTGCCGAACCAGGGATTAGTTGGCCTCTGGTTTGGATCAACATTACAACCGTGTGCCTGAGGATGATTGAATGTCGTAAAAATGTGACCTCTCCGTAAAAACGAGACGTGTCGATGTGCTGCCATCTGTTGGGGCTAAAAATTCGAGCCAAGTCGGACTTCCTCCCGATGTGGCTCACTTGCATGGAAGCCGCACCCCCCTCGTCTCTTGCCGTCTAGAACGGGCCTGGCACTCCGATGGTCTGCCAGTGTAGGCATAAGAAACAACAACAAAGCTATTAATAGCACGGTTCAGGTAAGAAGAGGCCCGACGTGACTCGGTGGGTATACCCAATGTACTAGCAACATGCGAGTTATACTGAGTACAGGTTCGATTCTTCTCTGGATGTAATTTCTCTCTTCTGTGTGTGTGAAATTTTCCTTTTGTGTGTATGTCCTTTACTTGATGTTGCGATTCGTGTGTTTGAAGCCGCATGACCAAATATGGCCCTTGCGTCAAAAAATCCAACTAACCAACCGGTAAGAAGGCAACCTACCTTGGGGAAATCCATTTGTAGAAAGGTAGTCGGATTTGAAATAATAATTACTATGCAAAATCTGGTATGAGGATCACCGTACGTATACCACGAAAAATGTTACACCACTAAGATGGATGGTCAATGTGGAGGTTGCAATAGGTACAGGGATCGTTCATTTTGAGTCGGGGGGGGGGATAGATTATTCAACTTTATATTGTTTGCGGCAAATAACGACGCGATACAATCTACTTGTATTAATAGTTTCGACTGTAGAAAAATCACAAAAAATCTGTTTCCAATTTGTCATTAAGCACGCCAATAAGACAAACTTGAATGCATTTCTTCTGGCATCCCCAGCGGGAAATGGAATAAGGTCAGTTTTACAACACAGTCGCAGACAGCTGCTTGCGGTGGGACAATTCACGTGGTTGAAAGGCAGTAGGTATTTATGTGTTTCGCTAACTCGTAATCACAGTTATCGCTTAACGAGTCGATCGATAAACTTGGAGCCAGAATCTGTGCTAAAGAAGCCAATTGAGGAAATGCATTTTTTTTTTACAATTTCGACAGACTCCCAAGTTTTATGAATAGGTTTATTCTAATTCTAAACAGGCTCACTAAAATGCAAACTTTCCAAAGAAGGACTACTGAAATAAGCTTCATTATGCAACTTTCACAGGCCTTATGGCCGGCGATTAATACTATCATAGGTATAATATTAAAACAGAGTAATCAATTGTAACCGTTTCATGTGTAGAAGATCGCATGACATGACCCTTACATGACATGACATGACCCTTACATGACATGACATGACATGACATGATCACATGACCCTTAGAATACTTTTGTATGCAGGATGGGATACGAGCATTCGTCATTTGATTGACTCAGGGGATGGGAGGAGACTACCATCTCCATTGATTCATAATCTGATTGATCCACGCGACCTAGTAGACTTTGGAGATTTTACCATTTTTTTTTCTCGCCACTATAGGAATGCATATCCACACATCTATTCTGTTATGAGATGTCATATCGCCGAACGAGGTGATAAAATGCCAAATCAACATCAAGTCAACTTTTCACAGCAGTCATAATAGCTATGCACAGTCTGCGTATATTTTACATATTTGACTAAAATAGGCATAATTGTGCAACATTCTCCGGGATGGAAGCTGGTGATTAGCACTCAAGTCATAGTTCAAGAGGGTATGGGTTTGAATCCCAATGAGGGCATGGATATTTGCTGTTCAGAATCTACAATAAGCCGTTAATCTCGGTCTTATTAGCCCTGGGGTTGCAAAAAAATTGGGTGTGTACCGGGACTCATCCGCAATCGTTTAATGTGTGACTCCATCTTTATATCATACGAGAAAGGGTAACACTCAAATGAATAAAAGTCTTGGTGGTTATAAGTGACAATTTCTTTTTTGAATGCCATTGATAGGAGAATTTATATACACGGAATATCACATACAATGATGCTTCTAAGAATGACTTACTGTATACGAATGTTGCTTAGATTGGTAGGCGATATCAAAATGTATTTCAAGCTTCATGTTGCCTAGAGTCTACTGTAGGTAGATAGTTAATTAACGTCGCATTTTAGCAACATCGGGCTATCGGCAAAGGTACACTATCAAACCCAACGGGGAATATTCGAGGACACCACGTAATTTTGAACCACGGTCGGTTGAGGGCATATAGAATATGAGGGTTTGGGAAACATTGACATTGAAATCTATGACTATAGAGGGTATCTGGAATCATATGGGTTAAAACAACTATACCATCTATACTGGTTTCGGTAACGCAAGAGCCGTATTTGCTTAAATGGCTATCTTTGTGAGATAAGTGTGTCCCTTACTGGATCCAATGGTGGCAATTCATTGGGTAGGTGTTCTACTTAACGTCGTACTGGAGCAACACAACGGGCTATTTACGACGGTCCGGAATCAATTCCCTAAGAGAAAGATCCGAGGACAACACCACGTAATTTTGAACCACGGTCGGAAGACGAGGTAAAACCTGAGCTGTCACACCACTCTCTAAACTTTCACACAAGCCCAACGAGAAGCTTTTCGGCCTTGACAGATTTAAGGTGCAGCAGCCGCTTCTACACTATACACTTACAAACCCATTCATTGACACGGATTCGAACCAGGAACCTTCCGATCTAGAGGTAATTTGGTTATTTTTAGTTTACGTCGTATAAGAGCAACATAACGGGCTATTGACGACGGTCTGGGATCAGTTCCTTTAGGGAAAGATCCGAGGACAACACATCGTAATTTTGAACCACGGTCAGATGACGAAACAATACCTGAGCTGGCAACCCTCTCTCCAAAGTTCCACACCAACCCAACGTGAAGACTTTCGACCACGACAGATTGAAGGTGCACCAGACGCCTCTACACCATACGCTTAGAAACATCCATGCCCGGACCCGTATTCGAACTAGGAACGTTCCGATACAGAGGCTAACACCTTGACCACCAGACCGGTACGGGATCAGTTTCTTTAGGGAAAGATCCGAGGACAACACCTCGTAATTTTGAACCACGGTCAGATGACGAAGCAACACCTGAGCTGGCACCCCACTCTCCAAAGTTCCACACCAACCCAACGTGAAGACTTTTGACCACGACATATTTAATGTGCACCAGTCGCCTCTACACCATACGCTTACAAACATCCATGCCCGTACCCGGATTCGAACCAGGAACCTTCCTATCTTGAGGCTAACACCTTAACCACCAGACAGGTTGGTCGGCACAATCCATTGGGTATTGGTAGGTATTTTAATTAACGTCGTATTGGAGCAACACAACGGGCTATTGACGACTGTCCGGATACGATCACGAAGGGAAAAATCCAAAGCCAACATTACATAATTTGGAACTAGGGTCAGATGATTAGACTTTGCACCTCATTCTCCAAACTTACACACCAGAACAACGTAAAGACATTTGAGACCACAACAGATTTAACGTGCACGAGCCCCCTTGCTAGTCCGTTGCTCTTCCAACCGGGTTACCATGGCCCTTCTGTACTAGGATGTTTTTGTTTACACAGATAGTTTATCAAGCCATGTAGTCGTAGTGAGTCTCGTTTATATCACAACTATTGTTTTACACGTATATGTGATCATAAAGTTTTGATAAATTGAAAGGTTATATAAAGAAGCCTATAGCGTTTTTATTTTTTCTTACATAGTGATTAATATAGCTTTTTGGCACGATTCCTAGAAAAGTTGTGACCCTAGTTTTTGACATATACCATGGCTAACGACAAACTTTTGAGTTTAAACGCATCTGTTATAAATCAACTTGGTTTTAAGTTTGAGAGAACCGAGGAAATTTATTCCGGCTTATTCTATCTCGAAATGAAAAATCTAGCTGTGAAACTAGTATGGCTCCGAATATAATTGAAATTAAATGCTTTAAGAATTAGTTTAAGGAAATTTTATTTGACGATTGGAAGTCTGGTGTAAGGTATAGTGGACAGGATTACACACGACGAAACTAAGATGAAATTAGTGGAATTCGTTGTTACGTCTATTTTGAAGTTACACTGTGAGATTGAAAAGCGATTAGAAAATGATTTACCAAAGTCTTAGGCCTATTTTTTAAGAAGCGAAGAGAGTAATTTGATAAGAGATAGTATGATTGGACACACAAAACTCGAGAGTCAAACTTCTTTTTGCAAGACACTGAATTATTTTGCACTATGCGTAAAATTGAGAAAATTGAGTTCCCTCTAACATTTGAGAGTATTATGATTCCTGTGAAGTAAGAATCGTTGTTCTGCAGCAAAATACTGATTTTGGTTAAGCTTTCTGCAGAAATCTTCCGGTTTTATAATGCCATGTGCGTGGTGTTCTTTATCCATCGGCCAATTAGTGTAAAAAAAAAGCAGTGATTGACAGAAGATGTCGTCATTTTCTTGGTCGCTGATTGGCTGTAGGATACTAAACAAAACACAAACATGACAGTGTGAAACAAGCTAAAATATGTTTAATCAGAGCAGCAGCTGCTACGAACTAGAAATAACATAAAACACGAAAGTACCTGATATACAAAAAACATATATGTTAGGTTTTATGAAAACGTAGCTGTTTCATAATACAATAATATGTTTGGTATATGAATTGGCTGTTAATAATTCACTGAGGGACCCACACACCTTATCCATTCTGCACAAACTGCAATTTTCCTGCATATTCAATTAACTGTTTTAACCTTCTTGATCAATAAAATCGTACCAAAGCATTCTACTTTAAGAAAATTATCGACGGAATCTTTCTAAAGGAAAGGACCAAAGAAACTTTCCAAAGGATTCACTCTCAAGTAAAGGATCCCGGACGGACAATAGCCTGTTGTGTAGCTCCAATGCGACGTTAATGGAAATGCCTACCTACCTAACCAAGGATAGAACTGGATTTTGGTAATTTGGTAATTTTAGTTAACGTCGTACTAGAGCAACACAACGGGCTATTGACGACGGTCCGGAATCAGTCCCTTAAGGGAAAGATTCGAGGACAACACCTCGTAATTTTGAACCACGGTCAGATGACGAAGCAACACCTGAGCTGGCACCCCACTCTCCAAACTTCCACGTCAACCCAACGTGAGGACTTTCGGCCACGACAGATTTAAGGTGCACCAGCCGCCTCTACACCATACGTTTACAAACATCCATGCCCGGACCCGGATTCGAACCAGGGACCTTCCGATCTAGAGGCTAACACCTTAACCACTATACCGGTTGGTCGGCGGGATAGAACTGGAATAATAACTTTAAAAAAAAGCAGTCCCAAAAAAGAACGTTAGAATCTTTCAAATTATTCTATTATTTTGAAATTAGTAACAGAATCTTTTCAAAGGATTCAGGTTTTTAAAAAAAGAAGCAACTGAATCTTCTCCAGAGGAGGGTTGCGAGTTCGAATCCAGTCAAAGACCGTCAAGTACAAAGGGGTTCATACGTGTTAAATCCGTTGTGACCTCCCTCAAATGTACCCACGTTGGCATGGTGTGGAAGTTTGGATAGTGGGGTAGCAGCTCAGGTGTTGCATCGTCATCGAACCGTAGTTCAAAATTACGTGTTATCCTCAGATCCTTCCCATTGGGATGAATCTCTGACCTTCGTCAATAGCTCCAGTACGACTTTAATTAAAATACCTACCTATTGAAGAGAATCTGTTTGAAAAAATAATCCTTGGATTCGAATAGATGTGGCTATTAAGTCATTGTGTAATGGTGTTTGTTGCGTAAAAGCAATACTACACAGAAAATTTCGTGTCGCTTAGAGGTTTAACCCTTCTTTGCATGAATTTTTCTAAATTGGTGAAATAAATCAAGGTGATATAATTCATGTTCAAAATTAAAGGAAAAATGGTTAAAAAAATCTTAGTATATATTTATAGTACTAGGGGGCTCCGCCCCCTGCTCGCTTACGCTCGCCAACCCCCGGGGATTGCTGCGCAATCCCATTTGGTTTGCTTCGCAAACCAACACTCCTGTCACAGATACCATTTGGTTTGCTTCGCAAACCAACATTACTTTCACAGAGTGAAACTATCTGAATAATTCGTATTATGCTGATTTCACTTTCCGGTTCATGACGTCACAGCGAGGGCTTCGCTGCGTCTCGCTTACGCTCGCCGACCCCGGGGATTGCTACGCAATCCGTTTGGTTTGCTTTCTCAAACCAATACTTCTTTCGCAAGTGATTTAACTTTTTTTTGCTTTAACACTTAATGCACCCTAAACTAATAGCCGCATCAGTAAAAAATCTTCTGCATCTTGTTCCCTGTACAATTTTAACTAAACATTGTTAATATCCAAACTTTACGATCTGTACTTTGTCGGTAAACTGTCTTGAAAACAGAGGGAAAAAAGCGAGCCTTTTTCCTCGCCAAATAAAAAGAAATCGTTTTTATGGCAATTGTTGCTACGATAAATTTGATATCTGGCAAACCCGATAGTCAAAAGTGTAACCCACTACTGCTTTCGGAAGCAGCTATGCGAACTGAAAAATACGAAATTTGTGTCACCAACTTTTGATTGCATCGAATTTATTTATGAACCAATTTTAAAAATAATTGTACCGTAAGAAAGAGTATATTCTGAGGTATACTGCAATATTTTTAAAATTAAAAATTAACAGTAATACTATACAGATATGACCATTTTAGTTTTGTATCGGAAGTTACGATCTGAAAGTTCCGAAAATTGTATGACCCACTTTTATTTGCATCGATTTTATTTATTAACCAATTTGAAAAATAATTGTACCATAAGAAAGAGTGTAATGTAATGTATTCAGTGATGTTTTCAAATTTAAAAAATAATGGCTTTTGCCGTAGACAAAACGGTTTTAACAATAAGTAGCGAAAATATCCAAAGATTCCGAATTTTGTATGACGAACTTTTGATCGCATCCAATTTAATTATTAACCGATTTCAAAAATAATAGTACCGTAAGAAAGAGTATATTCTGAGGTATACTGCTATATTTTAAAAATTAAAAACTAATAGTAATTAGATATAGATACGGCAGTTTTAAAAAAAAGTAACAAAAATGTCCCGATTTTTCCCGAATTTCAAAAAAATATTACCAAGAACCACATTTAAATTTCAAAAAAAACTCGACGAGCTGCAAAAATTTACGTTGAGAGGTACTCTTAAAAAAAAACTCACGACTAAAGACTGAAATTTTGAATGTGTTTTGCTCACTCGCGGAAGAAATTTCACTTCTTCAACTTTAACACTTAATAAAACCTAAACTAATAGTCGCATCGGAAAAAAATCCTAATAATTATCCAGGGAATACGATGAAGAACAAAGCATGTTAATTTCATATTTTTCCGATCAGTACTTTCTCGGGAAACCGTCTAAGAATGGAGCTAAACAACAAAAATTTCAATTCTTCGGCGGCGGCGGCGGCGGTAACTTTTTTTTAATATAGAGAGATAAATTTAGCAAAAAACAATAGGATGGTATCATGTGGTATTTTTTAAATTAAACGCAAACTTTTTCAGAAATTGCTCTAAAAATAACAGAAACACATGTTACAAACCTTTCTTCCACTCATTTTCACTTTTTTAGCACAATAGAAACTCAAATATAATAAAACAAAATTTAAAACGAGATCATACGTTTATTGCAACTGCAACAAACAGCGGAATGACAACTTCAAGCTCGTTTTACTGACAGTGACACTTGCTTATTTTTGACAGCTATGTTTTTTTTTTATGCAATGGACATTAAAAAGGTATTCAGACACGATCAACTTAAAGTGAACTTGTTCTTTTATATAATTTTTGGGCATTCAATGTTATGATGGAAATTTCCACCATTATGCAAAGAAGGGTTAAGGGTACTATTTTTATAAATGAGAGTAGAAACAATTTATTTTTTAAGCAACCACTCACTCCGACAAATTTGATTGATTCAAGCTTTGATTTGATTAATTCCAGACATACCCTATAGAATGAAGGATTGAAAGTATATCTTTAGTAAACATTAGTGATTCAAAAATGTGGAGAAAAAGAATTGTAAGTTAAGAAACAATTATTAGTTAAGAGACAATTTTTTCACCCTTTTCCACAATCATGAGTTAACTGACCTCAACTCAATACCATCATGGAATACTGACCTTATGAGGGTTAACGAAAAAATAAAATTAAGATGACTAGATGTAGACGATGAAAATAAGTTTTTGCTATGCAAAAGAGTTTTGAGTTTTTAAATGCACACACAACTGCTCCCTGTAGAAACACTTACCGTGAGTGTTTCAAAGGCAAATAGAGTGGATTTGTGTCTATTTTTACGTGAAAGGAGGTTAGGCGCGAAGAGAAAATTTTGCACATAAAAGACGGCTGAATTAAAAAAAACAAAGAATCTATTTTTCTGATTAAATGAAGCAATCCAGACACTAACTTCACCACTTCAAAAACAATGCAATACACTACCAGTTCAATGTTCCATTCGAAGGAAGATTATTCTTAAGAGCCCTTATATCAAGACGTAAAAATACGCTCGATAATTCTGTGTTTTGTATCCTTTATCTTCCTTTCATTCGTAAAATACTTCAATTACATGTTCATGCAACCTCAGGTCAAGTGGAGTAAAATGCGCAATAGTTTAATTTAAACAATAAGGCCGTTAGAGAATTTCATTGTTCGTACAAAAAAATTTTCACCATTGCGTCTAGAGCTAAAAAATACCAAACGGCATTGAAATATAAACAATTTACTGCTATTAAGCTACATGAATGCATATTTTTTCCCTTCGCTGTGATGATTGCAGGATAAGTATCTCTCTTGGAGTGCAAACACACAATTTACATCACGTAACCATGAATCAACAAATAGAAGTGGTAACGGATTTACGTTATGTGCGAGAGTTGTAGAATATCATTATGGTTACACAAACATTTTAACCATGCATAAACTACACTAAACTGATTTTCTAAATGCGAGAGAACACGAATGTTCTACTCGGGAAGTTTGTAAATGACTTGCTTATTTTTCTGTTTGTCCGTTTATGTATTGCTCTGGTAATGAAAGCTCGACAATGAAGACTGTTACTTATTTTTGCATTTATCCGTCAACCAGCTATTTATTTATTGTTTCTGGTGTTTGTTTCTGCTAAAAAGGTGCGTCCGTCTTTTGAGTTGTATTTTCCATCGCTTACGTAAATGGCATATTATGAAAACCGACTCATTTTGACAATCGTAAAGTGCTTTTAATGCTAAAATAACGTTCCAATGTTTATCATGCAACTACAATCAATGAAAGTACTTTCGTGTTCTTAGTTTCTTTTCTAATTTGTGTAGCAATAAATGTACCTCAATAAGTGATTTTTTAGGTCTGTCACGGCACTTAAAAAAGATCCAACAAGACTTCAATGGAGTCACACAATTAAGTGTTAAGAAGGATCATGGTGCTTTTAGCAAATATTTATTGGTAGGTATGTATTTTAATTAACGTCGCACTGCAATAGTACACCGGACTATTGCTGACGGTCCAGGTAATCGGTAAATTTCAATTAACATCGTACTAGAGCAACACAACGGGCTGTTGACGACGGTCCGGGTAAGGTAATTTTAGTTAACGTCGTACTAGAGCAACACAACGGGCTATTGACGACGGTCCGGGATCAATCCCCTAAGGAAAAGATTCGAGGACAACATCACTTAATTTGGAACCACGGTCAGATGACTAGGCTACACATGAGCTGGCTCCCCACTCTCCAAATTTCCACACCAACCCAACGTGAGGACTTTCGGCCACGACAGATTTAAGGTGTATCAGCCGCCTCTACACCAGACGCCTGCAAACGTCAACGCACTGACCCGGTACCGTCCGATCTAGAGGTTAACACCTTAACCACCAGGTGCCGGTTCCGAAATCAAACCTGGAGAGAAAGATTGGAGGACAACGTCACGTAATTTTGAACCACGGTCAGATGAAGAGGTCACACATGAACACCCCACTCTCCAAACTTCGACACCACTCCAACGCGAGAACATTTGATACCACGGCAGATTTAACGTGAACAAGGCCCCTTTGTTCATGACGAATTGTTGGATTCGAACTCGAAACCTTCCGGTTGATATATTGTTTGGTGCTTGTAATTCTGTACCCCATAACCTCATATAAGATTAATAGCCCGTTGTGTTGCTCTAGTACGACATTAACTAAAATTACCAATTACCATATAAGATTAATTGCTACTTACAATTGGATTATAACTATTTTCTTGTATTTCGACATGGAAAGTGGTTAAGGTGTTAGCCTCTAGATCGGGAGGTTCCTGGTTCGAATCCGGGTACGGGCATGGATGTTTGTAAGCGTACGGTGTAGAGGCGGCTGGTGCACCTTAAATCTGTCGTGGCCGAAAGTCCTCACGTTGGGTTGGCGTGGAAGTTTGGAGAGTGGGGTGCCAGGTCAGGTGTTGCTTCGTCATCTGACCGTGGTTCAAAATTACGAGGTATTGTCCTCGAATCTTTCCCTTAAGGGACTGATCCAGGACCGTCGTCAATAGCCCGTTGTGTTGCTCAAGAACGACGTTAACTATAAATTACTAATTATTACCTAACTATTATTGGTTTTTATAGTTTTTGCACATAATTTTATCTGTCGTATATTAATTACGTTTTTTCAGTTTTATTATAACTATTTAATCGTATTTTGATATTGAACATATTATAGCGATTTTTGTATTTTCACAAACCTCTAGTTACCGCGAAAAGGCCGGATGGTAATGGTAATGGTAATTTTAGTTAACGTCGTACTAGAGCAACACAACGGGCTATTGACGACGGTCCGAGATCAGTCCCTTAAGGGAAAGATCCGAGGACAACACCTCGTAATTTTGAACCACGGTCAGGTGACGAAGCAACACCTGAGCTGGCACCCCACTCTCCAAACTTCCACGCCAACCCAACGTGAGGACTTTCGGCCACAACAGATTTAAGGTGCACCAGCCGCCTCTACACCATACGTTTACAAACATCCATGCCAGGACCCGGATTCGAACCGGGAACCTTCCGATCTAGAGGCTAACACCTTAACCACTATACCGGTTGGTCGGCGGGAAAAAGCCGGAAAGACGGGAAATACTAAATATTAGTCAATACTCTTCTTAACTAATACCGATCTAACTAATTCAAATGATTTTACAAACTTTTACCACATCCAATTCAAATATAATCTATAACAAAAAAATCGAAGCACCAGGAAGGAATTGTCCGATTGCGAAAAAAATTGGTGGATGCAGCGAACATACACAGAAAAATAAACGATTAAAATTACGAACAATTGAATGATTTATTTCAGAATTTGAACGTTACAAAGTGAGGAAACCAAAAAAGGCGTTGGTCCACCTCTGGACTGGATGCATGTTGTCACCCGGCGTGGCATAGACTGAAAGCGTTCTTGGATGGTGTCCTGCAGAATTTCTTCTTGCCAAATTGTCTCCAACTGTCGAGCTAAATGGTCCACATTTCGGGATGGTTGTAATCGCCTTCCCATAACCTCCGAAACGTGCTCTTTGGGAGAGAGATCAGGAGACCGAGCTGGCCAAGGAAGTGTTGGGAAAGCTGGAAGACAATTCATACCAGCACGTGCCGTTTGCGGGCTTTCTTGTTGAAAAGCAAGTCCGGGGTGTCGCAAAAGGAACGGGTAACACAGCTGGTCGTAGAATACTACTACTGCTGCTCTGTCTACGTATCGTTGTGCTGTAAGTGTGCCAGAAATGACTACTAAAGGGGTCCGGCTATCAAAGCAGATGGCACCCTAGACCATAACGCCCTGCTGTAGGCATGTGTGGCGTGCATTAGTAAGGGCAGGATCCTTACACTGCCCTGGACGTCTTCCCTGGATTTTACCAAGTTTCGAATTGCGTAAGCTAATTCCAAATTTAACTAATTATAGTAGCCCTATACAGCTTCTCAATAAGTTTCTAACTATTCACACGCATCTAGGAACTTTCATTATCCTTATAGAACTGTGTTTTTCCGTGTTAATTTTGGGAGTTGACGCAGCCTGGTTGGAATAATAACGGACTAGCAATCAGAGGGTTGGGAGTTTGAATCCAACCAAAGACTGCCGGCTTCAAATGGGTTGGTGCACGTTGAATCTGTCGTGCCCTAAAAATATCCTCATGTTGTCTTCGTGTGGAAGTTTAGAGAGTGGGGTGCCAGATGAGGTGCGACCTTCTCATTTGATCGTGGTTCAAAATTAGGAAGAAGCCCTTGGAACTTTCCCTTCTGGTTTGATCCTGGACCGTCGCCAATAGCCCGATGTGTTGCTCCAGTGGGACGTTAATAAATACATATCTACCATGCTATTTTCGGTAGAGTGTTGTAAATCAAATAAACCTAAGATTTCGGAGATTTTGTTTTGTCAGTACAACGAAAAACTACTAGAAATCACATAACGCACTCCTGCAAGAAAAGTGAAGCAACTCAAAATTGCAGAATTTGAGAAACATCAATTTAAAGGATGCTATAAAACTTATATTGAAATAGCATAAGCTTCTTTTAAATTTTAGTCAAGTGTTGACGGTGGTAACTTCTATTATATGCTATAAAATAGTAATATAACACGCGGGGGCATCTCATACATATTTTTCAATGACATAACATCAAAACTTTTATTTTTTTTACTTGTGTCACTTTTCTTACAGGGGTGCGATAAGATATTTTACCGATAGCATTTTCTTTTAATTAATTAAGCTGTACTTTAAGTCACCAAGAACTATGCGGCGTCTTGTTAAGTACCCTGGTCATTAATTTTAGTGAAAGTAATCCCTGTTCTAATAGTGATGTAAAGTTAGTCAAGAGGCAAGATGTTAAACTCTAATTAAACTTTGTCTGAAATGTATAGAGAACTTTTAGAGCCGTAGTTGCTATAGAATGGCTGTACGCTTGATATTAAGAATCTTCTCAGACACTAAGATTATCCTCTTAGTAGTTCCTCCGTCAATCATTGATACTGTTAATACTAACATTAGATTTAAAAGGCTACATAAGGAATTTAAGTAAGTATTTGTAAGTTGGGGTTATAAGAACCATTTAATTTGCTTCTCCATAGCATTCTTAAATGTCACTCATATAAGTTTTAAATTGATCATTTATGAAGATGTATTGTAAAAGGTTGTCGGTCATTTTGTTCTTTCCCCTTTCCACGAGATGCTTAAACATAGAAATTAGATTGACTAATAAATTATTTATACTTTTCCTGATTCGTTCGCGAAATCAAACACCGTTTTCAATCACAATTTATAATTCTGATTGAAAACGGTGTTTGAGTTTATGGTTTGCGTGATACTATGGATAAACTGCTCGAGTTAGTTTAAAAGTCACTCTCGTTTTCGTTAGTTTTAAGAAAACAATCTAATATAGATAATAATTTGATTTGAAATATAATACAACAAACACTTTCTCTATTCTCAAATTACCGAAGTTGATTTACCAATAATTTATATTACTTGGATGCTCGCCTACACTCGCCAACCCCTAACATGGGCTACAACCAACATCCATGTTCTTACAAACCGGGATTCGAACTCAGGACCTGCTGGGTGGTAGACAAGCGACCGATACTCCAGTTATAAATCGTCTTAAGCCATTAAAATATAGATTTTTTTTATATATTATATATAAGATCTATTTCAAAAGAGTATTGAAGCATTTCGATCAATGAGTATTTCATTGCAGTGGTTATATTAAATTATTTACTCGTGCATGAGTGTTGAAATTAGCTTAATTTTATGATATAATTTAATTCAGGCAAAACCACATCGGAAACTAATTGGATAATTGCTTGAATTTAGATATGAAAATAAACACAGACCGGTATTTATTTTGTAGAACTTTCAGCCGTGTTTATAAATCGCAACGGTAGAATCTTCAAAGATCGATAATTTGTGTGTGTGTTACTAGTTTATCCAGAGAAAATCATCATTTCTGTACTATTCAGCTCTACCTTTCACTCGAACATTTCACCTTTCCACGCGTATGTTACTAAACATTGAAGGAGATACTTTTCACATATGACAGAATTATTGATCACTAATACAGCATTGGAAACATGACAGTTTTGGCAAATTACTCTTGATAAAGAAAACAGTCTTGTTAAAGAGAAATATCGACTTTTAATTCAGAATCCCTCAAATATAATCTCTAAAATTACTATAATTATACAGTGGTTGCTTAACATTTAACGTAATAATTTTAATGGTGAGACTGAAGAAAATTCGTTACCACCAACAAATGATGGACACCGGGATGATTCCAACAGTAACGAATTCAGATAGAGTTTATCGATACTGTCATCTCCCTCATTTGGTTGACAGGTATAATAATCCTTCATTTGGCACAGGCAGCATATGGCAACTTCATTGATCGGTCTGGGAAAATGTCAACTGCGCTCCTATTCGAAAGTAAACGTAATCTTTGGTTCAGATAACATTCGCAGGAAAATTTTGCAATTTTTCGTTCTAAAAAACGGAGAGATAAAGATACACGTGGTGGATGGTTAGTCCTGGAAATTGAAACAGTCTCTCATATTTAATCACTTTAACAAGATCGACGTAATCATAAGGCTTTGTTGTCAATAGACTTCGTGAGACTGGCTAATCCCTCAATGACAAATACGACAGAATTGATTTCCCAGGTAAAGGATGTTGATTGCGTGGAATCGCAATAACCGAGTCTCTTAATACGAAATCGGAATCAGATAATGAAAAAAAATCTTTCCTTTTAAAATTCACTACATCGAGATGGAACAGAAACTAGTAGTTTCGAAATCGGAATAAACATTTTATTTCGATTGTCAACAACCTAGACTGATGTCACGGAAATAAAAAGGTGCATATATTTCATCGATTCACTTGAAAATTGTTCGCAATATTCTAGTTTAATGATAACATGTTAGATGGTAATGGTAATTTTAGTTAACGTCGTACTAGAGCAACACAACGGGCTATTGACGACGGTCCGGGATCAGGCCCGTTAAGGGAAAGATCCGAGGACAACACCTCGTAATTTTGAACCACGGTCAGATGACGAAGCAACACCTGAGCTGGCACCCCACTCTCCAAACTTCCACGCCAACCCAACGTGAGGACTTTCGGCCACGACAGATTTAAGGTGCACCAGCCGCCTCTACACCATACGTTTACAAACATCCATGCCCGGAGTCCGGATTCGAATCAGGAACCTTCCGATCTAGAGGCTAACACCTTAACCACTATAACGGTTGGTCGGCTATAACATGTTAGAGTTCTTGTAACTATATTAATTTGTTAGAGTTCATAGTAACAATTCAAAAAACAGTGCTATAAGCTTATCATCAGCATTCTATCATGAAGATATCGAAAAGTTATAGATACGAAACTTAAATAAACATTTTGATTCCTCTTGAAAATTGTTCGTTCCATGCCAGTTGAATGGCAACAGTTTATATTTCTTGTAGCTATATTAATCTGTTAGAGTTAATAGTAACAATTCTAAAAACAGTGCTATAAGCTTATCATCAGCATTCTATCATGAAGATAACGAAAAGTTATAGATACGAAACTTAAATAAACATTTTGATTCCTCTTGAAAATTGTTCGTTCCATTCCAGTTGAAAAGCAACATTTTAAATTTCTTGTAGCTATATTAATATGTTATAGTTCATAGTAACAATTGAAAAATCAGCGTTAAAAGCTTGTCAACAGCACTTTTTATCATTATGAGAATATAAACTAAAAGTCATGAACTGGAAATAAACATTACGTCTGTCAACAGGATTGTATGGAGTCAGAAAACGTGAATATTTGATTGATTTATCCTGAAAAATATTCGCTATATGTGTATTTATTCTTAGACAAGAAAACATGATCTTGATGGATTTGTAAATCCTTGATGCAATTTAAAAGATTGTTTCGAAAATGTACATTTTATTACAGTTAAAAAGTTCCGACCCTTAATTCAGTCAGTTTTCAACAACCTATTAATCTGTAAAGAAACATGAGAAATTAACCTTTTCCTGGTCAATATGAGCAGAAAATTATCTACTGTGTAAAGCAAATCAACTTCAAAGTTCATCGAAGTGAACAGTATAACGCACTGTTCAAAAAATCTTCTCTCAGTTAACAGACCAACCTACAACATACTAACACCCAACACAGCTGCAACTATCTAACAATACACGTGGAACATTTGATACAATTTGGATTTGAGAATGCAATTTGAGAGATCTATCCAGAATCGATTACAATTATGAGATTGTAATCGGAGACAAAAGTTGAAATCGACATATGAACGCATGTCAAAAACAATTATTTCCAGACACCTGAGCAAGACGATCTATCATATCACCAGTGAATTTTCTTAAAGAGCATCAAAATAATCATTAAAGGACATAGTCAATAGTTCTTGTATAACAGAATGGTATATGTCTACGTATCATCTGTATGCTACTTTGAAAATGCATATCCATGATGACATGTGAAAGTATAAAGACACTTTATTTCAGCATATTTGTTTTGAATGTAGGAATCTCAAGCATAATTCTGAAATTAATTCTCAAATATCTACAGTAAAAGGTAAAATCAACATTTTAGCTAGACAATCTTTGCTTTTATGTATTTTTGAATTGAAATAATGTAAGAGCTAATTAACCAGTCAACTAGGTTACACAAAACGGAATATGCATGAAATTCACCGTTGAAGATTATTTTGATTCCATTATTTTAATATTCATATTCTTGTGCTACGAATATATTAAGTTGTTTAAAGAATCAAATCGAGCCGCGGTAGCTCAGTCAGTAGAGCGTCGGGCTCGCATCAGAAGGGTTGTGGGTTCTGTCCTCGGCGGAGTCTGCAATTCTGATGATTGCGAGATCGGCGCTTCGGTGATTTCGATGATTGCGAGATCGGCGACCTGGCTAAAGACCGTAGTGTTCACTAATGGTGACTGGGGCACGTTAAATAGGTCGTGGTCACAAAGTCCCCCATGTTCCCAAACCAAATCAATACCTCTGGGGGTGCCTGATCAGGGGGTTATCGGCCTCTGATTGGGATCTAAATTACGATAGGTGTGAGTGAATGGATGTATGAAAGGGACCTTCCTGTAAAACGGATGTGTCATGTATGTCGAGCTAAGTCGGACTTCCTCCCAATGGGGCTCAATAACATGGAAAGCGCACCCTCCTCGCCTCTTGCCGTCTTTGACGGGCCTGGCACTCCTCCGGTCTGCCAGTGTAGGCATAAGAAACAACAACAACAAGAATCAAATCAACTTACACCGAATTATTATAATTTTAGTAAAGTTGAAATGAGTATTTGTGATTCCGAGACGTTTGAGTAACTCGTAGAAATTAGGTAGTAAAGAACTCTCAGGGGAAAGCAAAATTTAAATGCATAGATCAATAACGTATAAAGGCGATCATGCTTTTATCATTCAAAAAGATATTTTTAACAATTTTCAATATTATTATTCCTCTATAAATTTTTAAATCTATAAACTGCCTAAAGAAAAATAATAAGAGGATCGTATCAACTCACACCGAAACCTATTCTAGATCAGAGCAAATATATAAAATATTTTTATTCCTCTCTATTTATTTTAAAACTTATTAACTGTAAAATGTCAAATATTGATGTATCATGTCAATCCACAGTGGTCTGTTGTTAATTAAAGTGGAACTGGAGCAACACACGGGCTATTATCAACTCAAGATCAAGGGAACGCTATGGAAATTTTACACCTCTATGAAGTTTAAACTTATTAACTGCATTCAGATAAATATTGAAAGATCATATCAACTCATTCAGATACCATTCTAGAAAAGGGGAACCATCTGGAATGGGCATGCTCTCACGCGGTTGATCGATATACTAGTTTACGAATCGGAACATATGCTACCACACACACAACTTCCATTGATAAAACCAGCCCCATTCTGTTAAAGCATTCAAAATACCATTACACCCACAGAAAACTAACTGCTGAAATAGTCATAATATCCAGAAATTTAATCGATTTGATTTTTCGTACGACCAACAATTACCGTATCCTTAAAATCCTCGACAATTTTTCGTACGTTTGGGCCTCGTTATCTGACCATGGTTAAAATTTGCGTGATAGTGTCCTCGGATCTATCCCTTCGGGGGTTGATCCCGGACTGTCACCAATAGCCCGTTGTGTTTTTCCAATGAGATGTTACTTAAGTACCTATTGTAGGTTTAAGGGATTGATTTATCAGTTAAGATATCTCGTGGTGTCAGAAATACGAATTAAAAGTATATTTTAGTATTAAATTTATAATTTCCATGCTGTATTAGAGAACAATACACAAATTGTGCAGTATATTCATAAACTTTAATGGCTGAATATGTAAGGTAAAAAAAATCCTTAGTTACAAAACTTCAAGCGAGATTATCTTTGTATTAACCACTGAATTGCATGCAGCAAAGAATAAACCCTCGATATCATCGCATTTTTTCGTTTTTGATAGATCTACCTGTCCAGAACAATGCAATTAATATCGTCTCAAGACGATCACACATGAGAAAATACGATGATTAAAGTAACAAAATTTTTGATTAATATACCAAGAAGGAGAAATACGCAATCTTTGATAGAAAAGCTTTTTAACAGTACTTCGTATTTATTAATAAATAGCAAATTGTTTGCAATGTTATGAGCATTACTTAACGTTTCATTTCGGTTGATGTTAGATATTAAATAGTTCAAAACTTTAATGGTCACTAGAAAACAGGATCCTTGTAAACACGTTTTATCGAGGTAATTCTGTTGCTGAAAACAAATCAGAAACCAATTATATTTGCCTTTAAACAGTAAAAAAACTATTTTTAATTGATTGAAACGTTAGATTTTAAACGTTTAACTAACTCGCATGGAGTGGAAAAAGTATTAAAGGACCCTGCGAACACTTTTCATAATTAAATTTGCAGTCGAAAATTTTTGAAAACATTCATGTCTGTGTCATAAAAAGTAAAAAAAAAATTATCCCGGACTTTCAGAAAGGTGATGAGGCGGTTAGGACATTTAAATATTTCATGAACATTACGGTAAACATTAACAGATCCTTTTAAAACTTTTTACATTTGAATTCGTTGTAGACCTTCTTAAATCAATGAAGTACATATCACAAGGCAGTACAAAAATGTTGTTTATAAAGATTTAAACAGGGTCGTGATTTTAAGCATCAAAATAATTGAAGCGGAATCGAGAAAACCAATAACGGACCATGTTTCATGCAATTAAACTCGTGAAAGCTATCGCTTTAGAAATCAATGTTTTTTTTTTATACCCCGAATGTGGGTTTGAATATTGTTTCGTGACATTTCAATTCTTTAATTTTACACAATCCTTCAGAAATCAATGACCGGAGTTAAAAAACATTATTGTCTGCCATTTCTTGGAAGGACATACTGCGTTTAAGACATTTCACGCTAAGCAAAGAAAAACACTGTCACATTGTCAGCAATTTTTTTACAACCAGTTTCGAAAATGGAAAATATACACACCCCTTTAGAAATCATTGGTATATTTGCACTGATACTGGTTATAAACCTCTCAAGCAACATCAAGGAAAACATCAAACTACTCGTCAACACCTTTAACAGATTTATATTCATAACAGAAAACACTTCAGATATCAAATGCTGCATTTTTTGCAGAAAACAGCGGAAAAACATTTCACTACATTTTTATTTGATCCTGAAAAATGTTAGACGTTATAACATGATAAATGGGGGAAAATGAAGGATCTTGTCAACCTCTTTGAATTCGTTACGTGTCATCTTTGAGACATCACTGTTGTATGTGCCATTAGACATTAAGGCATCCAGTCAACACCTTCGAAGTTGTTATATTTAGTCCTTCAGAAATCAATGATGTATTTCTCACAAAACAGCAAAATATCTTCGTGACATTTCAGCCAGGGCAATGGTAGACTTAAAACTACAAAAAATCTCAAAGGGAAAATTAAAGGATCCTGTCAATACCTTTAAATTTGTTGTGTTTCATTCTTCAGAAATTAATGGTGTATGTTTCATTTAAACTTTAAAGCATCCAGTCAAAATATTCAAATTTGTTACATTTAGTCCTGAAAACAACAGTGCATTTCTCACAAAACAGCAAAAATATCTTATTTCCTGACATTTCCAGCCGAGGGCAATGCTAAACTTCAAACTACAGAACATCTCAAAGGAAAAAATACTAAAGAATCCTGTCACTCTCTTTGAATTCGTTACAGATAATATTTCAGAAATCAATAATGTATGTGTCATTTCAACATTAATATATCCTGTTAACACCTTCGATTTCGTTACATTTAGTCCTTCAGAAATCAATGGTATATTTGTTATTTAAACATTAGAGTATCCTGTCAACACCTTCGAAGTCGTTGCATTTAATCCTTCAGAAATCAATAGATTTATTTCTCACAAAACATTACAAATATCTAACTTCCTGACATTTCATCAGGGCAAAACCAGACTTTTAAACTACAAAACATCTCATACAAAAAAAATTAAATGATCATGCCACCCTCTTTGAATTTGTTACGTATAATCCTTCAGATATCAATGGTGTATTTGTCACAAAACAGCAAAAATATCTTACTTCCTGACATTTCAGCAAGGCAATGCCAGACTTTTAAACTACCAAACATCTCATACGAAAAAAAAAATAAAGGATCCTGTCACACTCTTTGAATTTGTTAAGTATAATCCTTCAGATATCAACGGTGTATTTGTCACAAAACAGTAATTAAATTTACTTCCTGACATTTCAGAAAGTCAATGCCAGATTTTTAAACTACCAAACATATCATACGAAAAACAGTAAAAGATCCTGTCACCCTCTTTGAACTTGTTACGTATAATCCTTCAGATATCAACAGTGTATTTGTCACAAAACAGCAAAAATATCTTACTTCCTGACATTTCAGCAAGGCAACGCTAGACTTTTAAACTACCAAACATCTCATACGAAAAAAATTAAAGGATCATGTCACCCTCTTTGAATTTGTTACGAATAATCCTTCAGATATTAACGGTGTGTTTGTCACGAAACAGCAAAAATATCTTACTTCCTGACATCGGCACAGAAATGCCAAATTTGAGACCTTTAACCAACTCAAACAACACCAAGAAACATCGCAGCACTCTGTCAAACAATCTCACGCGGATGACAGATCTACCAGTCTCCAACTCGACCCGTCACTCCAACGCAACCCAATCCGACAGATCCAATCCCAGCCCAACTCAAAACACTCCACCCGAAAATACCAGGACCAGGAGCCGCTGGTTGCACCCCTGAACACCACGTGGTCCTCGTCGATCCCCGACACAAATAAACCCCGGACTACCACTCCCTCTGCATCTCGGACTTCCCGATTGAAAAGTCAAGAGCGCCACAAATAATCCCAATTCTCACATGCAGGAAAAGAGAGAGGGTTTCAGACTCACCTGGGGATTGCAGAGTTGGGTTTCTTTCCGCGAGACCAAACGATAGAGGAAAGAGAAGAAAACGATACTATGAAAGAGGGGGGTGTCACAAGGAGATGAGGGCTGAGTCGCCTGCAGCGATCGGCGGCATTCTATGACACAGAAAGGTGCTCTGGATCGCGTCGGTAGCATCTTCGGCAGCGGTGGCGCCCTCCTGCGGGGAAGGACGGCGGCTTTTATGGGTTGTTATTATTGTTGTTTCTTGGGGTGGGGGTCGGCAGTCGCGTGCAGACGATTTGTCTTGCTTTTATGAATCGGGGTTGGGCGCCGCGGTCGCGGGTTTCGAGAGCAGGGTTCATGAAGGTGGTTGCGGAATTTTCGTGGCTCTTGTAGGGGTATCCGGCCCTTCAGGCAGCGATAGTTAAATAGTGCTACCTGTAGAGTTGTAAGGGATTCGGTTGCTTTTTGAATAAATATGTTTAGTTGTTTTTTAATGCAGTTTTTTAATTTTTATTAATTTTTTAATTGAAAAATTTTAATTATATTATTTTTTAAGCTATAGGTATCGGTTGAAAAATTCGTCCTTGTATACCAAGATCGAATTGTTTTGCGAATCTATATTTTAAAAAATTCGCCCATGAGAGTTGTTCTCTTCGAGTCTTTTGGGGGGCTCTGGACTTGGAATAGCTCTGCCTATTGGTTCGAGAATATTCAGCTATAAAACAATATTATCTAAATTTTTACTGTGAAATATTATTTCTTAAAACTGTTATCATAATTTATATTTTTATTCGCAAAGTGTTGTGCTCACTTTAGTTTTGAATAAATAAAATTTAAAGTGCAATAACTTCGGTGTTTAACATTTCAAAAAAACTACCTTAAGAAATCAGGGGTCGTGGTAGCCCGATCAAAAGAAAAGCGGATTACCAACCGCAGGGTTACGTGTTCAAAATTGAATCCAACCAAAGACAGCCGTGTATGTGGGGGGCTGGAGCACGTTAAATCTGTCATGGACTCAAAATTTTTCATATGTGCGTCGTATGAAACTTTGGCGAGTGGAGTGCCTGTTCAGGTGTTAACTCGTCATCTCACCGTGGTTCAAATTACTAGGTGTTGTTCCGGATCTGTGCCTTCTAGTTTGATCCCTGACGGTCGCCAATAGCCCGTTGTATTATTCCACTGCGAAATTAATTTCACTACCCCTTCTTTAAGATAATTGTTGAGTGAATAGTTCGTTTGAAATTTAAAATTAATTTAGGTTTGATTTTACCTTTCTTCGTTGCTTTTTTTTCTGTACAACGATAGACCATCGTGTAAAAACTAGAATGGTGAAAGTTAAATCTGTCGTGGAATCAAATGTCCTCACGCTGGCGTGGTGTGGAAGTTTGGAGAGTGGGGTGCCAGCTTAGGTGTTGCCTCATCATCTCACCATGGTTCAAAATGACGGGGATTGGTCCTTGGATCATTCCTTTTGGGATTGATCCCGGACCGTCGCCAATAGCCCGCTGTGGTGCTCCAGTGCGGCATTGATTAATAATTTCAAATGTTTCACAACGAAATTTAATCTTGCTTACACAAAATTGGTTTAAAATATTTAACTTTGCCAATGACTATCCTAAAATTTGTAGCCGACCAAACGGTATAGTGGTTAAGGTGTTAGCCTCTAGATCGGAAGGTTCCTGGTTCGAATCCGGGTACGGGCATGGATGTTTGTAAACGTATGGTGTAGAGGCGGCTGGTGCACCTTAAATCTGTCGTGGCCGAAAGTCCTCACGTTGGGTTGGCGTGGAAGTTTGGAGAGTGGGGTGCCAGCTCAGGTGTTGCTTCGTCATCTGACCGTGGTTCAAAATTACGAGGTGTTGTCCTCGAATCTTTCCCTTAAGGGACTGATTCCGGACCGTCGTCAATAGCCCGTTGTGTTGCTCTAGTACGACGTTAACTAAAATTACCATTACCATTACCTAAAATTTGTATTTATTTTAAATATTTCTTTGCACAAAAACAAATTGAGAATAATAAGAATTAGGTAAAATGACAGGCTAGAAATTTCACTCGCTGGATATTTACACGTTCAGTCGGCGGTAATGGTAATTTTAGTTAACGTCGTACTAGAGCAACACAACGGGCTATTGACGACGGTCCGGGATCAGTCCCTTAAGGGAAAGATCCGAGGACAACACCTCGTAATTTTGAACCACGGTCAGATGACGAAGCAACACCTGAGCTGGCACCCCACTCTCCAAACTTCCACGCCAACCCAACGTGAGGACTTTCAGCCACGACAGATTTAAGGTGCACCAGCCGCCTCTACACCATACGTTTACAAACATCCATGCCCGAACCCGGATTCGAACCAGGAACCTTCCGATCTAGAGGCTAACACCTTAACCACTATACCGGTTGGTCGGCCGTTCAGTCGGCGGAAAAAGTTGAAACAACCTCTTTGTGAAAAGTGAAGTTATTCCCTATTTATTGGTACATTTTGATTTGTTTTTCTATGAATGCCGAGCTAAGAAAGGAGACGGTTAATTTTTCTCACAACTGTATCTATGTTGTTCTTATAGGGCATTTTCAAATTATTTTACGTTGGTTCCAGATTCAGTAGTAAGTTTACTATAAGGAACTATTCCTTCAAGTACAAACTATATTATTACTGAATATTTGCCAATGACCTTTCAAGATTCACAATATACTGTCTTCTACTGATTCCCAAAGACCTCAAATATCTTAAAGTCGGAAATTTTCAAAGGAAGTTACTAAGTTCTGTATAGAGATCTTCTTGCACTTTCATCAGAAAATACGGTCCTCTCCCAATCAGAAGTCAAACTTTGTGTCACTTGATTAGTGTAGTATAGTTTGTCTGCTAGTTTATTATAGTCTACTATTCGAATTAGTAAGTCTAGTTGAGAGGATCTTTCACTGCGTACTAGGAGCATTCATGACATATTTTAAAACTGTGCGTGGTGCCATTTGATCTATAACCTGGTACATTCAGTTTTTAGTTAACAAAATGCTATAATTTAAATTTAAATAGTGATTTCAAGTTTTCTTTTGTCCCTTTTTTCATAACTGGTAGAGAATTCAAATACAATATCAAAAAAATCATGCAAATGTTTTAATTTTAATAAGTGAAAAATTTGAAGATATTCTTAAATTTTTAACCCGCCAACTGGTTTTGATCCCGAAAGCATAAAATGCTTATAACTGCGACGTACGTCGAAAAACAAAGTCTTTGCTGAACAATTTTTCCTTAATATTATCCTAGATCGGAAGGTTCCTGGTTCGAATCCGGGTCCGGGCATGGATGTTTGTAAACGTATGGTGTAGAGGCGGCTGGTGCACCTTAAATCTGTCGTGGCCGAAAGTCCTCACGTTGGGTTGGCGTGGAAATTTGGAGAGTGGGGTGCCAGCTCAGGTGTTGCTTCGTCATCTGACCGTGGTTAAAAATTACGAGGTGTTGTCCTCGGATCTTTCCCTTAAGGGACTGATCCCGGACCGTCGTCAATAGCCCGTTGTGTTGCTCTAGTACGACGTTAACTAAAAATTACCAATTACCTTAATTTTATCAAAATTTTGACCGATAAGTTACGATGTTCTGCAGTGCAAAGCTCCTTGCCACACCTTTTTTCGTCTCTAGCTACGGAACAATCTCCCAACACCGCATCAAATTACCAGAAACACTTTATAAATAACACATCTTTTATGTCAATGACAAAATATTTAACTTCAAAAATTATCGACAGAATTGAAAATTCTGAAAGTATACCTTCGTTTTAAATAAAGTAAGCTAATTAATTTTGATGTTTTATTATAAATATGTAATACATGTTTAGCAGATAATTGTGTCTTACGTCTGTTTGTGATTTTAATGCAAATTTCAAAATTCGGACGAAATGCCTGCAGAACAATTACAATTACTTGGAGTTGTGTTGCAGAATACTGAATATAATTCTGCATCTGGGGTTTTGATGGAGGTATCACGACATAGATAAGATCACTTTTGGATTTTTCTTAAAGAATGTATGGCCATCACAAATCCATTTCACTCAAGTGATCTTTCCTCAAATGGTTGAAAATTATTACAAAATAAGACGTACATATTTGCTTCGTTTAATACACCTCTATATGGGTATCTTTAGTTGCATGAAGCACATCAAGATGGTACTCTATTGCTTGCCATGTTCGCAGTAACATACCCACATCAACGGTGGCAATGGCATACACGATATCTTTAACATAACCCCATAGAAAGAAGTCGCAGAGAGTGATATCGGGTGAACGAGGTGGCCAGGGAATTGGGCCACCCTTCCAATTCGCGGGTCTAAAAATGTTTTGCTTAGGAACCCACGAACATGCAGTCCCCAATGTGGTGGTGTATCCAACAAAGGTACGGGACATCACTAATCTAAAGCAGAGGATCACTGATACCACTCACCACTAATGAGGGTATGCTTCAGCGAACATGACAAGAAATCGAGTACCGTCTTGACGTGCTTCGCGCAACGGATGGTGCTTGGTGCAACGTAAATTGCCTCATTTAATACACATATAGGTGTATTAAATGAGCAAAACAAACTTAAATTTTACGCCTCATTTTGTAATAATTTCCACTTAACTATCTTTTCATTTGCCGCTGTAATAAAATTTTGAAATTGTAAGGATACTTTATGGACACCCGTATTATTCATAGATAATTTATAACAATTTAATTCAGAATTTCGTTTGAAAATTATAGAAACTGTTTTTGTCAGCAAATCTGAGTATAATAACGTACAAGAAGCTTCCAAATTATCTGTTTTTGGAAACAAAATTGTACATAAATGTTTCGAATATTGTTGAAATCAATGAAGAAATTTTTTCTGAAGTCATAATTTCTGTTTATGGCTATTGGTACATTGGAATTTATGTTAATGTGAACAACAGTACTCCATTCTACTTTCTGACTGATCCATCCATAGAGTTTGTAGCCCCAAGGAAATCTAAGAAGCATATTTAGCATCGTAGTACCCCCAAGGGCCTTATAAACTAAAGAAATATTTTCCGCACCGCGTTGTTTTTAAAGCAAAATTATGCATTTACGGGCTGATATTAAAATCTGAAAATAAAATGAACATTTCAGTATAAGGCACTTTGTATATCTAGATTAATATTAATGCGAATAGTAGCACTCCATTCTGCTTTCTGGCTGTTTTTCATTTTGTCCATCCATAAAATTTATAGAGTCTTACAAATCGAAGAAACATCTGCGTCGCAATTCAGAGAGCCTCACTAACCCAAAAAACGTCTTCAACGGGTCGCTTCATTTTCCAAACCAAAATTATATATTTTCGGCTTGATATTGTTAAAATCAGGAAATTGATTTGTTCTGAAAATGTATTTTCAGTTTAAAACACTTGGTACATATGGATTGATGGTTTATGTTAACAATTGCACTCAATCCTGTGTTCTGACTGTTTCCCATTTTGTCTATCTATAAAATTTATACAGCCTTCCAAATCGAAAAGGCGTCGCTTTGTTTTCCAAAACAAAATTATACATTTCCAGTTGGATAGTTATTGTTAACATCATGAAATAAATTTGTTCTAGGTACATATTTTTAGTTTAAGGAACTTGGTACTTGTCAATTGATGTTAATGTGAACAATTGCACTACATTGTGCTTTCTAAGTGTTATTTGTCCATCCGTAAGAATTTATACAGTTTTCCAAATCGAAGAAACAGCTTCAACGACGCTTTGTTTTCCGAACCAAAATTATAAATTTCCACTTGGATATTGTTAAAATCATGAAATAAATTTGTTCTTGGAACATATTTTCAGTTTAAGGCACTTGGTACTTGTGAATTGATGTTAATGTGAACAATAGCACTCCATCCTGCTTTCTGACTGTTTCCATTTTGTCCATCCATAAAATTTGCAGAGCCTTACAAATCTGACGCCCCCAAACGAAAATTTATCTGTATCCCTGTAGCCTCCTAGATATTTATTGTTTTTACCAAAGAAGATTTACCAAACTCGGAAAAGGAGCTTGCTGTTATCTGGCCGTCTTCAGCGCTTCACTTCAGTGGTCCCTAACTGGTGGTTTACGGATCCCCAGGGCTTCATTGAAACTTCTGTAACTGCACCTCCACTCCCCTCCCTTAACGTACACAACACTTTCTTCAAACTATAAATAAGTTAAAAGTGCTGTTACGAAAAAACGATTTCGTATAAAGCGCCCTTGTATATTAAAATATGACACTCATTCCCTACCTTCTCGCTCGCTCTCTGTTTACAAACCATAATAAATCACAAATCGCCAGTCGCTCTTATCAATTTATTTCAACTTCAATCGGCAGTTCAATAGATTTCTAATCAAGCTGGTGGAGGTTCTGAAGACATTACGCTTAGTTACTCACTAAACAGTTAAATTATCTCTGCTCACATGTGGAAGTGAGCATAATAAATCACCACTCAACAGTCAATTTTATAAATTTATTTCAACTTATTAAGTTCAATATATTCTGGCCCCTTCTAAGCAAACTGATGAAAGGTCTATTGAATTTACGTTGTTTTCCTTTTCTCTCTGTGTGTGTGTTTACATGCCTTAACCATTAAAAAAATACAAATCGCCAGTCTCGTCAATTTATTTAAACTTTTCCAGTGGCGATCGGCAGTCCAAAAGATTATCTCTCTTTCTGATCAAACTGGTGATGGTTCTATAGTCCGTACCCATAGAGAGTTACCCGCTAATCAGTTAAATTTCTCTGCTCACAAGTGAAGCTTTGCATAATAAAACACGAATTACGCGGGTCTTTCTTATAAATTTATTTTAGTTAAGCAGCTTTTCAAGTTCAATATATTCTGGCCACTTTTATAATCAAACTGGTGAAAGATCTGTAGATTTCAATCTGTTCTCTTTCTCTTTTACATGTGGTGTCTAAACCATAATAAATCACCATTCTCTAGTCTTTCTTATAAATTTATTTCAACTTTCAAGTTCAATAGATACTGGATCTTTCTAATCAAACTAATGAAAGGTCTATTGATTTTACGCTGCTCTCCCTTTCTATCTCTCTCACTCTCTGTGTGTTTGCATGTGTGTGTGTGTGTGTGTGTGTGTGTGTGTTGCTGGGAACCATAATAATTCCCAAATCACCAGTCTCTCTTATTAATTTATTTAAACTTTTCTAGTGGATTGGCAGTCAAATAGATTCCGTCTCTTTCTAAACAAACTGGTAGACTAACCTGTTAAATTTTCTCTTCTCGCATGTGGAAGTGACCATAATAAATCCCCCATCATGAATGAGTCCTTTTTATAAATTTATTTCAAGTGTTACCTTCTGAAGTTCAATATATTCTTGTCCCTTCTAATCAAACTGATGAAAGGTATGCAGATTTTACGCTGTTCTCTCTTTCTCACTCTGTGTGTGTGTTTGAATGTTGTACTGGAACCATAATGAATCACAAAACACCATCTCTCTTATCAATTAATTTAAACTTTTCTAGTGGTGATCGTCAGTCTAATAGATTCTCTCTCTTTCTAATCAAACTGGTGGAGGTTCTATAGTCCTTACGCAGTTAACTACTAACCTGTTAGCTGAACATAATAAATCACTAATCACGAGTCTTATAAATGTATTTGAAGTGGCAGCTTTTTAAGTTAAATAGATTCTGGCCGTTTTCTAATCAAACTGTTGAAAGATATGTTGATTTTAAGCTGTTTTCATTCTCCCTCTCTCTGTTTACGAGTGGTGATGAACCATAATAAATCAGGTGTCTTATCACTTATTTCAACTTTTAGAGATTGAGTCAGAAGTTAAATAGATTTTAGCTCCTTCTAATTAAGCTGGTGAAACGTTAAAAGACTTCAGGCGCAAACACAGATTTCTATTTGCTAACATGAGGAACGGAATATGCTAAAGCACAAATTCCAATTAATTTCAACTTTTAGAGAGGCAATCAGTAGTACAACAGATTTTGGTTCTTTTTAATCCTACTTGGAATGGAATGGTAGAGAATAATGTTAAGTGATGAATCACGCTACTGCCTTGGACAGATGATCACAGAATTTGAGTATGACCAATACCTGACCAGCCTTACCATTCTCAATTTTCTACCACAACAGACTAAGTTTCCTCCCATCAAACACTGGCTTCTGGGTGGTTGGAATTTTCGGTCCAGATTTTATTTTTATCAAGCTTATCTGACGTAGTATTGTTGTTCAGTAACTTAAAGTACATAAATAACCCTCTGTGCTGTCAGCACCCCTCACCTTTTTGGAGATCTTTTCAAAAATAAAACAGAAGAATAAGACCACTTAGAATGTCCCCCCAGAGCACCCATGGTATCACTGTTCACGACCTGGAGGCTCCCTGGCTCAAGGTTTCAACAGGCAGGATTAAACTATTCTTGCCCGCTTTCGAAGTGGTCACCTTAAATCATTGAAATTTTCCGAAGGATCCAAGATCTTTGAGATTTGTAACAACTGTTCCACTGAGCAGGCTTCGCCTCACCACATCCTCTCGTGCCTGTGGCTCTCCAAACAGGACTTGACTGACGATCCATTGAAGGTGTTGGATTTTTTGAGGGTGTATAACGTCATGGACCTGGTCTAGCACTGCTGGCCAATGGGGGCGTGCAACAACAACATAAATAACGGCGGTGGACTAACCTTCCTTAGTGTTGTCTCGATGAGATATCTCATAAAAAACACATTTTGTTTTGAAAAATGGACAACATCTTAAAGGACACGATACCATTAGAAGTAAACTAACCAACTCGGGATCTTGTCGTCACAAAAAAAATCGAGAGTATCTTCATAACGAGTTATTCTGTCATTAGAAAAACTGGTTAGATGTTGTCAGACAAGATATCTCAAAACAATTTGGAGGATTTAGAAATAATATGAAAAAATCTCAATCCCTTAAGGCAATATTTTTCGGCATGATTTTCTATATTACTAATATTTCTAAGTTTATAAGAGAGATTAAAAATCCATACGTACTATTACTCTTCGAAGTAAGAATTGTATACATTAAAGTGTTTAAAATGACAGTTTATAAAAATCTGTTTTATTCATCATTATTTTAGGATTCACCATTCAATTTTTATTCACCGTGAATTTATCTGGGACTTCGGTAATGACAGGATATTTCGCGCTCCTTATAAATTAGAAAGTGTACTAACGTGAAGAAACAAAAATTAATTTAATGAAGCATTACTAGAGAAAAATGTATCGGTTTCTTTTTTTTTTTTTTGTTTCTAAAACAAATACCAGAAAAATCATAATGAAATGAATATTCGCCTTAGTTATATCCAATTTTAAGAATAATAAATAGGGTACATAATAGCGATTTTCCTAATTCAACTAACTTCTTTTTTAATCGAAAATAAAATGCTTTGTTTAAGTACAAGGTGTATATAACAGTGTATTGAAAAACTAAAAGTATTTACGATGAATTTTTTTCAGTTCCTTTTAGAGATAATTTTTTTCCAAGGCGAATTAAAACACTTAAATAAAATTCCTTTCGGATTTGGTTTAATTGCTTAGAAGCAAACAATGAAAAAACAAAAAATCGTATATGCCAGAGAATTTGATCAGTTAAATGTATGCTAAACGCAACAGTTTACTCTAATGGATACTTCCTACAAATGAAATATTTTAACTCTATTCCTTGTTGCTTTGAAGAGTCGAATAATATATTAAGGAATATATTAGTCAAAAATTAGGGAATCTAATTGGCTATAGTGAAGACTTAGTAAAAAATTTTATACAAGGATTTTAACTACAATGAATTGTAAATGTAATGCGTCTTTGCACGGATGTTTGTAAGCGTATGGTGTACAGGTGGCTGATTCATCTTGATACTGCCGTTTACGAAAGTCCTCACGTTGAGTTGGTGTGGAAGTTTAAAGAGTGGCGTACCAGCTCAGGTGTTGCCTCGTCATCTGACCGTGGTTCAAAACAACGTGGTGTTTTCCTCGGATCTTTCCCTTAGGGGATTGATCCTGGACCGTCGTCAATAGCCTGTTGTGTTGCTCTAGTACGACGTTAATTAAAATTCTCTTACCTTTCCTTACCTGGTTCGAATACGGGTCAGTGCATGTATGTTTGTAAGCGTATGGTGTAGAGGCGGCTGGTGCACCTTAAATATGTCTTAGCCGAAAGTCCTCACGTTGGGTTGATGTTGAAGTTTAGAAAGTGGGATGCCAGCTCAGGTGTTGCCTCGTCATCTGACCGTGGTTCAAAATTACATGGTGATTTCCTCGGATCTTTCTCGTAGGGGATTGATCCCGGACCGATGTCAATAGCCCGTTGTGTTGCTCTAGTACGACGTTAATTAAAAATTACCAAAGAGGATATATTCTTTAGATGTATGAGACGTATTTTTCTTGTCCTAAAACTGCATAATTTTATTTATTTTAAAATTATAACATATTTCATTGAATGGTATCCAAATCAATTTTAGTGGAAATTCAAGAAATTGGAATTCTTCAAATTCGTTTCAATTAAATACTGATTACTCTATAAAGAATTAATGGGTTCAGCGAATAACACTGAAAGCAATAATTCTGTCGATTTTTCATTATAATTGCTTTTTATAGAGGTCACTTTTGGTAGGAATGTGGAGATGTTTTATTTTACGTCACACTGGAACAAAACAGGGATTAACAACAGTTCGGTAATGGTAATGGTAATTTAAGTTAACGTCGTACTAGAGCTACACATCGGGCTATTGACGACGGTCCGGGATCAGTCCCTTAAGGGAAAGATCCGAGGACAACACCTCGTAATTTGGAACCACTAACAACAGTCCCTAATCAACCCTTAAGAGACAGATTCGAGGACAACACCACGTCAATTTTGAACCTCGGTCAGATGAAGGGTCACTCTCGGATTTATTGAAATCAGTTTCCGTGGAAACGCAAGAAATTGAATTTTACCATTCTACAAATTCCTTTCAAGAAGCTTGAACACGCTTTGAAGAAACTATTGGTTCAAGGAATTACATTTTGAAAGTAATAAATAAATTGATTTTTCCTTTCTTATCATTTTTTTCCGGATGATTGTTGGAAAATATACAAGTTTCAGTCGAAAAGCAACAAATTCTACAAATTCACCTCAAGGAACTCTTGAACACTCTTTGAAGAACTTATGGGTTCAGCGAATCGCACTTAGAAAAGCCCCACCGTAAAATACGATGAAATATTCGAAAAGGAATTTGAAGGAATTCAAATGGAATCTCTCTCTCAATATGGGTGCACCGGAATATAATATATTGTCTCGCAAAGGGCATATGCTCAACATAACTCAGTTTAGAAATGGATGCTCACTTCGAATTGGTGCACTTAAATTATTTTCAATTTGAATTAATGTAAAAACAAGAATTTAACTGAACTTAAAATGAACTTATAATTCAGTCTGCAATAGCCTAACACATAGGTCAGTTTAACTTTTGCAAGAATAATACTATAATATCTATTGTAATAATTTGAGAAGTGAGAGATTTCTGCTGTAAAAAATATATTATAGAAGGGAGCACTGTATCAAGGGTTAAGCATACAAATCAGCAGGTAAAATAGACTATTTTCCGTAAACTGTATCATCAAATGTTTTATGTGTATCAAACTGAAATTTTTCGCAGGATTTATTTATACTTTATACTGCACAATGCAGAAAAATTGGTTTGATTTTTTAAAAATTAAATTATAATTTACAAGAATTCGCATAAGATCATTTTTTAGCATAATTTTTTCCAAGCATAACTTGCGCTCAATATTCTGAGTCATCCTGTGCATTTTCTATAAAACTAATGGCTGATATGACTAACACCAATGCTTTTATTTTAAATTAAAACCAAAAAATAGTAGTTAAGTAACACATAAATATAACATAATCAACTAATATTTCAATTTATTATTTTTTTCCAAATTTTCGTTCATACTGTATCAAAACGTTTTAATATATTTTTAGCTTTTGAGTAAAATTTTTGTTTTATTTTGAAGCCCCTGTGATAAGCTAGTTTCATTCTCAATTTGAGAAGTCTACGTTTGTTAGTTGCAAAGTTAGAGTGCGCGCAATTTAGAAAATTACCAATCTGAGATAAATCCAATTAAAATTAAAATAGGTATTTTTAGCATGGCAAACGAACAGCTGAAATAAAAATATGTGTGTTCGAAAAATCCTGAGTACGAACAAACGTATTCGAATTTTCTCATGCGTTTTTTTTAACAGAATCTGAACATTTTAAACTATCGAAATAGACCAAAATTGGAAAATCGATTTTTCTTAAGATTTTAAAGATATTATTCCCCCTTAATTAGCACAATAGGAAGATTTATCTCTCAATCTAAATGTTGGTGGTTGAAGTGTTTTTGTAGCTGAAAGTAGGGAGGGGGGGAGAGAGAGTTTCATGTACATATTTCGAACATGACGTCAGTTGATTTGTTTTTAATAATTCGATTTTAGTACGTCCTCAATAAAAATTCCAGAGAGTCGATTCTGAATGGATATGTGATACCTGGTTGGACGACGAAATCCCGAGGACAATTTTGATACACGGTCGGATGATGAGTTCAACACCTGAGATGGAACCCCACTTACCAATTTAGAAACCACACCAATATTATGACACTTGAAAATGTAGGTAGTTGAATTTACATCACACTGGTGCAGCGGCATCAGACTATTGTTGACTTTCCGAGTTTTAGGTAGGTATTTTTACTAACGTCACACTAGAGGAACATAACGAGCTATTAGCGACCGTCCGGGATCAAACACGAAGGGAAAGATCCGAGGACAACAGCACGTATTTCGTACCACGGTCAGATGTCGAGATGGACACCTGCGAAGGCATCCCACTTTTCAAACTGCCGCACCATGCCAACCTGAGGACACATTGAAGTCACGACAGATTTAACGAGCACCACCCCCACGTACACGACAGTCTTTTGGTTGATCAAGTTCTGAATTTCTAAGGGCGCGTTCTAACGAATCAAGCTTAGTTAACCGATTATAGTTGATCGCTAAAAGTTGAATATGATTTGAATAATTTTTTGTTCACATGTTTCAATAGAAACTGATCAACAGTTTAACTAGCGAAAATATAAAATTTACAATTGAAAAATTATTTATTAATAGAAAATCACATTTAAGGTATCGAACTGGTGTGTAATTTTCCGCAGATTTCAAATCCCTTGAAATTTTAACTCTATCTTTAACGATCACAAAGATAAAAACTTGGACTAGAGAATAAAAAAAATTCCTTTGTTTTGTTTCTTGAATAAAATAAACCACGACAGATCGTTTGCGTGGAAATAACTCGAAAGCAGATGGCGGATGACTCATCACTTGAACGATAAAGTTTGAATGAGTCAAACTTTTCTCGATCCACTTAAAGTTGATCAACTCTATTGAAACACTATAGTCTTTATTCAACTTTTGTTGATTAACTATAATCGGTCAATTAAACTATAATTGGTCAATAGTGAGAACGCGCCTTAACCCTCCGATTGCTAATCCACGACTGTACGAACTGGGTTACCACAGTCCCTTATTTTTAAGGCGATACCGATCTTCGGACCACATGGAAACCAAATATTCAGGGCTTCCATAAAAGCTGCTCCCTAAGCAGGTACCTCTATATTCAAACCACACCGTCTCATAGGTTTTTAAAGTGAATACATCTTTAACTAGGTCCGGGGGATCTAAGGCACATGAATGGGGGGGTCATCGGAAGATACTTGGACGACACCATAAGTGTTGATATCTCAAACCTCCTAACTCTAGGGGAATCAGCCTACGTAGATAAATGACCTACCTTCGTGTAGAAGAAGGTAGACCACGTCGGCCCACTAATCCACTTCATCTTCTGAACTTTGTACCACGTGGTGGGAGAATGGAGTCGCATTTCGGGCACACATACACTGGCCTGTTTAACCGCAGATCTAATCAATGGGTATTGTCTAGTTTGTGCTTAAATTGAATAGAAGGACATCTACAATTCCATTTGACTAGTTGACAATTTAAACAATTTGTGGGGAAATTGTGTATTTCGCCCAAAAGTATTCCCGAACCAAACTTTACAATACAGTGGGGACTGTACCTATCCGCTTTTTACTTCTGATTGAGACAAAACACTACCGGGACCCCGAGACAACCGGCTAGAACCCGGGGCTGCTTGGTTCCGGGACACATCTTTCCAACCAGGACGCATGGTAACCTTAAAGAAGTTTTATTTTGATGGTGGTAATGGTAATGGTAATTTTAGTTAACGTCGTACTAGAGCAACACAACGGGCTATTGACGACGGTCCGGGATCAGTCCCTTGAGGGAAAGATCCGAGGACAACATCTCGTAATTTTGAACCACGGTCAGATGACGAAGCAACACCTGAGCTGGCACCCCACTCTCCAAACTTCCACGCCAACCCAACGTGAGGACTTTCGGCCACGACAGATTTAAGGTGCACCAGCCGCCTCTACACCGTACGCTTACAAACATCCATGCCCGTACCCGGATTCGAACCAGGAACCTTACGATCTAGAGGCTAACACCTTAACCACTATACCGGTTGGTCGCATTTTGATGGTGGAAGTTTCAGAGATCGACTATCGCTCTAGCATCTTGCTCTTTGTATAGCCTTTCTGATACAGCAGGAACCTACCTTAATAGTTTATCTGATCTTACTGAGGTCTCGTCCACGGATCTTTTTTTAGGGACTGATCCCGGACCATCGTCAATAGCCCGTTGGGTTGCTCTAGTACGACGTTAACTCAAATCACCACTATCATTAACTTACTGAGGTTTCAGTGAAATATATTGGAAGTGTTCCATATTTTATTTTTGTTTCAACAAAAGAGCTGATATCTATCGCAAGGATTAAAAAAATTTTGCTGCTTATATTACTTACTTAAGGAACCGTGTTTTAGTTTAGCATGGCTCTTCTTTAACGAGACGATGCATAATAAATGACTGAGCTGGACAGCAACATTTATAGAGAAAGCAATACTATTAGTATTTTTTTAAGTATGGCCTCTGCCGTTGTATATTTTTATTCGGTTAAAAGTCTTCTAATCGTTTCTCGCTTGAATGGATTGTTGAAAGGCAAACAATTCATGAATATTCATAAGATTTTTTACTTTAAGAGGCTTGAGCAATTACTGAAATGAGTTTGGGCAATGTATATATTGAGACGCATGTTCAGAAAAAAAATGTCTGGAAACACATTCTGCCAGTTTCTAAAGGAAGTAATTTTTTCAGAATGTCCATACAGGAATCCTGATGATGGATTATTTATCATAACCAACTTTTATGATACAGGGAAGCAGCCATACATTTAGAACATGTCTCGGTTGCCAAAATTAAGTAGATAAAAATATCAACATCTTCCATATTTTATGTAGGTATTTTAATTAACGTCACACAAAAGCAGCAGAACGGTTTATTGGCAATGGTATAGGCCCGATCCCGAAAGGAAAGATCTAAAGGACAACACCACGTAATTTGGAACAACAGTCAGATGACGAGGTCAAACCTGAGCTGGCACCACACTCCTCAAACTTCCACACCACTCCAATGTGAGGATGTTTGAGGCCCCTGCAGATTAAACATGCATCAGCCTCCTTTGTACATGACCGTCTATAGTTGGATTTGAACTCGCAACCCTCCGGTTGATAATCTGTTACTCTTTGAACTGTGCTAGCGTTGCTCCAAGAATCTTCTAGTATTACTTAAAATAAGGAATAATTTAATTCGTTCTCTGGAATAAAAAAGTATAAACTTCTCAACTCAACAAAATAGCTTCAAGGCTTGGAAAAACTTTTGTTCGAATGATGTTCAATTTCGAATCTCGTTTTAAAATATTTACCACCATTGTTTTGGATTTTCTTACACAAACATGATAGTTTGTGTCAAGAACTCAAACCGTAGATTTAACGAGAATGCTTGGGCCTGAAGATGGATTGTGAAGTGAATGAAACAGACAGTGGAAGTATGAAGGATTGTTTATTGTGAATATTTAACAATCAATTTACAGTTTCAACAATTAAAGTGCAGTCTGATATTTATTGTTGATGGCTATTAATTACAGCGTAGTCCTGCAGCTTCCGAATGACATCACTTAAGTTGTCCACACTCAAAGCAATTAAGCGTTACATACTGGCTCAAAGACTGCCCAGTACCGTAGAATAGTGACTTGCTCCCCGTGCGCAGAGTGCATGTCTGGTACTGACATTTTTTTGTCAATACCACGCTGCATTTATCTTCTGGATGTTTCTTTTAGTTAAAATCACAAGACACAAAACAATAGTAATGCTAGATTTTCGATACGTGCTCTTTGCACAGCTTTAATCTACGTTGATCGCGGTGGTACGACTTTGGCGCTTTTTTGGAGCACTTCTAATGTCGCCAAGGAAATAATTATTTCAAAAATCTTTTCTTTTTTACAACGGAAAGTAACAAGCTTCAGAAACACATTTATAAACGTTTTAAAAAATATATTGTTTAGGTAAATAATATAAGTACGTATACGTAAATAAAATGTATAAAAATATTTAACATACAACATGAGACGATAGTTATTGTAATGTGACATAAATTAAAATGAAAGTAAATTCCTCTACGGGCGAAAAACCACTAAAAGAACCAATGAAATCAAAGAAAATATTTTTGAAGAACAAATGAAATCAAACGACACTTTAACGGATTTTGAAAGAACTTTCTAGAATATTCAAAATGAAAATTTAAACTTTCCAATGCCGAGGTTACCGTAGAAAAACTAAATAACCGCAATACAGATATGTTGCCTTAACCTGCCATAACTCACTACTAAGATAAGGCAAAAAAAAAAGCTCCATGGCCATTGCCACCGCGATAAACGTAAACTGAAGCTGTACGCGTATCCTCTAGTACTGTTCCGATTTCAAAGCATCTTATGACCGTGATTGAAGAATCATTTCGTCACACGTTGTATATATCTTCCACGCTCTTAAAAGTTCATTCTGTTTTTCTGCAATAAATGTGTCTACATAAATAAATTTTAATACTTACGAAATCCATTCCCTTAGAGATTCCATCTATTCTGTTAGTAAACGATACATTGAAAAGCACACTGTGTGTAAACACACATTTTCTTTCAAGTGTCCAGCATACTGTTAAACATCCGGCATGAAATCTGATAAACATCCGAAATCTGCATAAATCGGTACAGTATATACGTCATGGCAGATACAACTAAATTGAATACATATGGGGATATTATTCAAATGTTCTGATACACATCTATTTGGGTAGTGGCTATTTCGTTTATGCAAGCCTCAATAATTCAAGATATTTTAAATATGTTTTATTGCCCTCATATTAAATTCCAGTACACAATGAAGAATAGACGTTAATTAAACCAACCCCTACTTATATTTTACTGTTATGTATTCATTTAGGTTCACAAATTTACAGATAAAAATGACTATAGAATATTTATTAATGATGAGGATAATCACTATATTAATGATGAGGATAATCACTATATATATACATTAATGTATATGGTACTAGCAGTACCCGCACGGCGTTGCCCGTGATTAAGTTATGCTTTTAGAAAGTCAACCTTATTGATTCCGACTAAACCAAATTAAACAGTTATAAACAAAAAAAATTGCATAAACTATAACAATTAAATAACCCTCTACCTTCAAAAAGTCTTAAAACAAACGAAAATAGGAAAACAAATTATAATTGCAGAAATGATACAAGTAAGTTATGCTTTTAAAAAGTCTTAACCTAATCACTGATACCGACAAACAATGCAAATCAAAACCAAAATGACCAAATTAAAACCAAAATGACCAAATTAAAACCATAATGACCAAATTAAAACCAAAATGACCAAATTTAAACTAAAATGACCAAATTGAAACCAAAACCAAATTAAAACCTAAATGACCAAATTAAAACCAAAACCAAATTAAGTATCGTTTTTCGAAAAGTCTTAACACTAAGAAACAATACTACCTGAAACGAGCGACTGCAAATGAAAGGGAAAAATAATCGAACCAATGAAATCAAAGGAGTATTGCAATTTCAGCAACCCTGAATATTCTCCAGTAGCAGTCAGTGACGTCAGTAGACTCTTGGCGCGCGTCCAAAAGAAATAAAGAACGCAAAGGGGAAAAAAATAAAAAATTAATAAAAACAATTTCTAGATTAAATTTTAAAATTCGGTCTTCGAGTGGCATTTAGTCACCTTTAGGACTACCTGTGTGCCAAATTTCATGATTGCAAGTGCTATAGATTCGTCTGATCAACTCCCACAGAGATACAGATAGACACATATACAAACACTTCCTTTTATAATAGTATTATTTAGTATAGAGACGTCCAGTAATGGGGGCTTTTAAGCTTCCATTTTAGTTCCGTTCGCTTTGTAATCCGTGTGGAATTTTTAATTATTAAATGTATCAAGCGTAAAAAAGTTTCATTCAAATTAATAATTATTATTTTACAATTTAGTAATTTAATATAAAAAGAAGCGGGGAATGTGTTTGTGGAATTGAAAAAAATAAATGTATGCGTCTTACAAACAGAAGCAGATAAAAATCTTTTCAAAGAAATTTTATCAAAATCTGGGGTATTCAACTTTATTAGAAAATAGTTTCTTTAAGTAAATGATTACCAAGATGCGCTTAAATAACATATCACTGTAAAAATTTCAGTTTCATAGAACTGTTTTCAAGAAATTTCTCCTTTAGAACATACACCTCTTTGTTTACTAACAAAAAAATGAAACAATTCTAAGATTCCATACGAAACTTTGCATTACATTAATTAAGTGAATCTGTTTCTTAAAATTATTTTTAACTCTTAAATTGTACGATTAAAATGTGCAAACTACATTTTTACATTAGTGCTTTGCTCTTAAAAAGGCAAATATAGCACATAGACAACCAACAGTAATCAATAAAAAATTGTTGGCTGTGTCAGGGACAAAACCATAGTTTTTATGTAAATACTCGGGTCTGATGTTGGATTCTGTAACGAATGAAGCAGACATAGGAAGCAATATTTTATAACAATTTTTCATTGTGAATATTCAACAATTAATGAAAAGTCTGAACGATTAAGGTGCAGTGTGGTATTAATATTGAAGGACCATTTTATTGATTAAAGGCCTGTGATTATAGCACATTTCGGTAATTTTCGAATGGCATCAAATACGCAGTCCTCAATCCAGTCAATCCAATGTAACACTGGCTCAAAACTCGCCCAGCACCGTAGACACATTGCAGGTCCTCTTCCTCCGCTCAGTACATATGCGCTTTCGGTTTGAAGGTCATGTCAAGTACAGTCATCATTTGTCTATCCGACGAAATATTTATCTGCAAGATGTTTCTACTAGTTCTGAAATCGTAAGACAAAACAATTGTAACACTTTTTTGGAACGCACAATTTTTCATCAATACTGTTACGATTTTAAAAACGCATTCCCTCTTCAAACTATTTCCTTCTCTAAAAGGTTTGCCTAAAATGTAGTTTTTGTTAAGCTAAAATATCGATTTTAACATAACTTTGCATTTAAATAAGAATTTAAACTCGAGGAGTGAAATATCAAATATCGTCTCTAAAATTTTTAGAACGCCAAACATGTTTTTTTGTAAAAGTATTCTGTCAGATAAAATCTGCTTTCTTTTTGAACAAATTTTCCTCGGGTTTTGTAAATTTCGCTATTTTTAAAAAGCATGTAAAATGTGATATAAAGATGTCAAATATTTGTATGAATTAAAGATAAAAAGGAAGGGAGAAAGCTGTTATTCAAGAACAATAAATTAGAACGCTTACTGGTAATTGGAGAGAAGTTGATAAACAAAATTATGAAACTTTCATTTGAAACCTATAAGAATAGAAGAACGAATAAATACAATGGCATTATTGATGCAGAAAAGGGATACGAGAATAATGTAAATAATTTATGTATTTTAAGGAACAAAAAGGTTAAAATCGATTTAATATTCTTTTTATTTCGTTTTCATATTTTAAGAGTGTAATTAGTCAAGAGTGAATTTTTAGTTATCTTTGATTATTAATACTATTTAAAGTAAACATAGGTAAGAGTAATTAGAAATGATCATCAATAATATACTAGAAAATATTTCTCTACGATATATTTTCCCCGCTGTTCATTTGAAATACATGTTCATACCATATATAGTTCATGTAAAATTTTAGTTGTAGTATATTTAAAATGAGAATTCGTTTTAGTTGTTACATTTTTAAGTCTTGAAATGAATAAAAGTTAGTAGTTAATATTTGTTCAGGGGGGGCATGAAAGAACTGGAATCGCGTGATATGCATGTAGTCACTGAAGAAAACCGTACTATCTCCTTTATTTCAAGCTCTACTCGTACTACAGCAAATTCAAATTTTCATTAAATAAGGAATAACATCCTCTAAAATCTCAAATCCAAAAGAATTGCAGAAGGGGAGTCTTCATATCAAATTTTGCACAAATAACGAAATTTCTAATGGAATCACCATGTCTTAATGCCATAATCAGATTCTGCATCGTTAAATTAGTCTAAATATTAAATTTCATGACTTTACTATCTATATATCCCTAGTTATTCAATATAAAAGTTAGTTTCAATTTCAGGGATCATCTCAACATTGAAAGACTCTATACGTAGATCGAGATTATTTCTAGGAATTGCTACCCGAATTTCAATATTTCAGAAATCCGAGGATTATTACATTTACTACGCAAGTGCAAAATATTTGAAATTACCTTTATATATTTACTATTCAAGTGAAAACCATCCCAAAACTATTATTCAATGATTTTTAGACGTTATAAAAGTTTTTGGTTGCTCCCTAAGATCTCACTAATTGGGAAAATTTAATGTAGTGCAAAAACTAATCATCGGAATAAGCTGAAATTTTGTATGGGCAAACATTACTTTAATAATTATTATTGCATACTAAAAACTATTTTTTAAATAAAATGTTGTGCTGATTTTGTTTGGGTTGTTTAACATTAACGCGATACAAAATATCACCGCTATAGATATTTTATTTAGGAAGATGATCCCTTCACTAGTTAAACATCCAATAATGTTAAAACGGTAGCCATTGATTAGGCTACATTGATTCTACGACAAGATGACACGTGTATGTCGATATTGCCGGTTTTCGAGAAACATGATACTATCTAAAAGTACGAGAGATTAAACTGACATTTAAACGCAGCATTAATGAAGGTTTAAAGGCAATTTAAATCTAACTGACAAGATCTTGATGGTCGAAAAGTTTTGCCTTTTCTATAAAACTCACCGGATCTTGATAAACGAAACATCTCTTCATTAGAATAAAACTATATAAATAAATAAATAAATATATATATATATATATATATATAACAGAAAATATACAAAATAACAGCAACATAAAACACACAAAATAACAAAAAATAACCAAACAGCCGGGGTGCATTAACCAGAAACCGAAACTCGAAACTACCCATGCAAGCGCGCTGAAGCTGTAGACATAGCATGGTAAGCAATATAATTTAAAGAACACAAGAATTTCCAAAAAAAATTTCGACAAAAGTCTTAAAAAATGATAAAAAATGAAGAAATGTTGGTGGATCAGGGCGTCTTCAGGGAGGAGCCTGACCCAAACATCCCAAAATGGTGTTTTCTACATATGAGCAGCATTAGGCTGAAAAAATTACTCATAATATATACTACAAACAAAATCTATAAAAATTTTTTTAGAAAGTTAACAATATAACAATTTAAAAAGATATAACAATTTAATAATATAACACACTGTCAGAGGAGTCCGCTAAAGCTGCAACTATCTCTGACTGGTAAATATATCATTCAAATACGTAAATTAATGAAAGATCAAAATAAAAAGCATGGGTATGCAACCAGTAAACGAAAGCTAAAATTAACCATGCAAGCGCGCTGAAAGCTGTAGACATAGCATGGTAAGGAATATAATTTCTAAAACAAAAAGAAATACAAAAAAATAAAAACCAAAAGAAATTTATTGAAAATGAAATTGTCGGTGGATCAAGGTGTCATCAGGGAGGAGCCTGACGAATACAACTAAATATGGTGTTTTCTACGAATATGAGCCGCAAAACGCTAAGTTTACATACGGAAGGAAAGAGGAAGTACCAAAGTTTTTTTTACCACAGTTTGGTCGGTGATAGTTGCGTAAACGGCTGTTAGGGTACTCGCGCCAATAGGCAGGCATTTCGTGTTACCGTCAGTTGTAAGTAAGATGGTATAAGTTTTTCTGCGTTCTTGAGTTTGCAAGTAGTATGTTGGCAGTAACAGTGCAGCGGGAACTGCTGCAGTGCACTCAGTAAGACAAGACCTGCTTCTTCGCGTATGGGACGAGTTTGGCTAGCGCTTAGATGTTTGCCGTGCAGCAAAGGGGAGACACATTAAAAATTTATAACCTGTATTAAAAAAATTTGAAACTTCTTCTATTCATTTGTATATAGACTGTTCATGTCCAATTTATACTTCATCAAAAACAAAGTAATTGAATCGGATCCATCTTTTTGAATAACCTTGTATGTATAGTATATTGTCGAAATCACTTGGAAAGTTAACCTTTCAATAATTCATTAAATTATTTAAAGGGAAATTACAAACGCATTCTATGTATTTGTATTTAATTTTTAGATTATTCAAATTAGAAACCAAATTTCCAAGATCTAATTTCTTCAGAGCTTACCTCTTATTACGCCACTGTATGGAACCTATGCTAATTATATTATAACTTCAACTAAATGTCTCAAATTAGAATCAGTATAAATTTTTATCACGTATTGGGTTGATGGAAATTCGAAGGTTTTGGGCTTCTCTTGATTTCAGAAATTTGAGGCATAAATGTTCAGTTTCGGATAGCATACCAGTGACCTCAGCTTGAAATTTACTATTTCGGAAAGAGCCGTGTTATCATCTTCTTTGCCACACTTGACTGGAAGAGTTACGCGAAGAAATGTGCTTCTCCAAATTGAAACACTGATTGCCTGTGATTCTTGATGTTTCCTCCACTCTTGAGAGCCTGGTTTTAAAGTATGGTGTGGAATGTTTATTCTCTTCGTGGAAAGGCTTAGGAACAGTTCGTTCGCTTTGAAAACATTAGCATACATTTACAAATTGTACTACAAATTTGAAGTTCTGTATAACTTGTCAAATTTGAAGAATACAGATTTGAATAAGTTTCAATGGTTTCATTGTTAGTAACATTGGAAGGTTGTTACAAAGTGTAATACTTTGGTATTTGAAATCTTTTCCCCCTTCAAAATTCCAATCCTTTATTCTGATTGAGCGATATGTGACTATGAACGTTAACTGCGGTATCTTTTTGAGAAATTGAAGGCGTTGACGAGTATCTGGAGTTTTATTGATGCTACCTTTCTTGACAGTTACAATCTTTTTGTTTAAAATTGCAACTGAGCTTGTTACCAATTATACTTTAACTAATCGACATCCATCGGCGTGTTTATTACTTGTATCTATAAATATTTGAAATTATTAAAAATTGTGAAACACACTTTTTCCGTATCTTAAAGAGGAAACCAAATATTGACATAAAATGACTAAATGCAGTTTTATTCTTTGTTTCAAATCTTAAGAGATGACTCTGTACTAAAAATAAAAATAGCAGATGATGTCAGGATTTAAGATAAAAATAAATCATTACATACAATCATTATGACAATTTATTTTAATCATCTAACCATTTATCATGGATTCGTGTATGTTTTTATTTTCTATTCTATATATTGCTTACGAAAATCAACTGATCAAAAACAGCAAACATTTTAAGTATTTTTATTCGTAGTTTCATGTTGTAATGAAGCTAAGTTTAAATGAGCTGAACTGAGCAATGTTCTAACTATTATACTTTTAAATGTCCACTCATGGCATCACTTCCACTTATTTGAAAATTGTTCTTTGTTTCTAAAGTTTTTAAAGTTTAAGTATTTTTTCGTTCACTTAAATGTGTGTGTGTTAGGTTCTGCGCCGATATCTACCGCTTCGTTCATTTTTTAATTTACCTTTTATCTTCTATAACCACATTGCTTAAGAGATCCATTAGTAGGATGAGCATTTTTTTAAATGTTTCGTGTGTCTATAACACAAACAAAGGTATATTATGAAAATTTAATGTATATGGTATAACATATAGAACATTTAATAACTAGTTTTTAATCTAAAAGAATCCGCTCTATTCTTGGAAAAGGCATCAAAGCTCCATGTTTACGAAATCATGTTCTACGCGATTCTACTGAATTTCATTTGTAGAATTGAAGTTCCATCATTTTTGTGGTTCATTGTTTTTGTCCACTGCTCTGGCAACTTGTGATATGTACGTAGTGCATATTCAATTCGTGTCGTCTTATTTTATTCTCCGAGTCAGTAAAATTTTCATTGTGTGCGTTTGTCTATTATTTGATACTGATTGTCTTATGTACCGCACAGATGATGACCCTTGCGTCACAAAACTCAATGCAACCGACCAATCACCAATTTTTAATTTTCATTCATCTTTAAATAGCCATAGATTATAGTTATACTTACAAAATATAGAAAATACGTAAATTGGGTTTAATAGGCATTGTTCATCTGCATATACACAATATAGACAAAAGCATTTGTACATGTTTGTCAGAAAAGTGCTTTATTATTCTATTTAGTATTGGGTAGGCCCTCCTTTCGCTTGTATTACAGCTGTAACACGTCGAGGCATACTTTCCATGAGTTCTCTATAAGTGAGGGAAGGAATAGATCGTCATGCCTCTTGCAAGGTTAAGAGAACAGATTGCAGTGAAGATGGTCGTGCATGGCGGTGTCGTACTTGTCACTCCAGCTTGTCCCACAGGTCAGATTGAGATTGTGGTTCTAAACAGGCCAGTCAAGCTAATTCACCTCATTTTCAGAAAACCAGTCCAGTACATAATTTACAGTATGACATGGAACTCGATCCTGTTGAAAGAAACAACCATCATCGCCGTGGTATTGCCATAGCGTAGGCAAGGCCGAATCATCAGGAACGTCGAGGTACACGTCATCGTTCATGGTACTCGGTATATAAAGCAATGGGTCGAGTTCTAACCAGAAAAAACAACCCCAATCTAAGACAAATTCTCCTCCGAATTTCTGCAGTGTCCAAATACTTTTGTTCACATAGTGTAAGATTTAGATTGGCCCAATGATGTCAATTATCTTACTGTAAAGCCCTGGTTTAAGCATTAGAGACTAAAGGAAAACTAATCCTAAACCACAAAGCAAAGAACAGTTCTTGATCTTTGGTGAAAAACTGCCTTCCCATAAATTAGAAATATACAATTGGCAACTGGAGAGGAATATCATTGACCTTATAACTCTCCAAGTGGTTTCATTGAGATAATTCGTCCATCAAGGTCTAATAAGTTTTACTCGATTTTACATAAAAAAAATTTTTGAACAGATGAAGGTATGGTAAAAAAGTTTCCATCTAATGACGAGATATCTAGTCATCAAGATTTTTTTTATTACGAGATCATGATATGGCCAGTTTTGTTCAAATGACGAGATATCTCGTCCATCAAGGTCTGGTCAGTTTTGTGAATGACGAGGTACCTCGTCAAGGCAGCCACCAGGAGGGTTAATGAAATAGACAGATCAAGTGGACGGAATCGCTGTGTTAAGATCTCAGAAGCGTAAGTCACGGGTTCTTGGGAGTCGACTTCGTCATATTGGCTATCGAAGCACGAGGGAGTGTTTTCATGAATCTCATTAATTATTTCTGAATTAGGATTTGTGATTTCTTCAATAGCACCTGATTTTATCTGGGAGGTGGGTAGGTACTTTATTCAACATCGCACTGGAGCTGCATGACAGGTTATTGACGACGATCCGGGATCAAACCCGAAAGAAAATATCCGAAGACAACAACACATAATTTTGAACCATAATCAGTTGACGATATTTCATCCGGAGATCTTTAAACCGAGTGATCGGGGAAAATAACACGAGGATGCACCACGCCTTGCTCCGTCCATTTATCTAATTAGATGGTCAATGAAGGATTATGTGCCCACCTACCGCTTGAAGGCTACTAGTTTCAAATCAAACAAGGCTTAAGATAGTTATGATAACTACTTTTTAACTTATGGGCTGAGTTGTACTTAGTACTCAGACCTTCAAATAGTTTGACAAACTATCGCGTATATTAGTAGCAGTACGTTTTCAGAAGCATAACTTGTGTTACTAAATTTGTTTTGGAAAATTTATTCATAAATATAAGTATTAAAACCGACTTTCCGCCACACTTGTAACTTCTCAAACAACACTTAAAAGGCCTATAAACATAATTCAAGATACGCTCCATAGACGTCCCCAAACACACACACAACTAACCCCTCTCCTAATATTTATTAAACGGTCTTATTTATGCCCCAAAACTTAACACTCTTCCTTCACCATATGTGTACAGAACATCTGTTTACATTTTCTCTCCTTTCAGAGGTCTAATAAAACCAGCGGACTCGAAAGAGTTTTAGGCTAATGCACCACGTGACTACCCAACATCACGTGATGTCAGCGTCGTCTTTCACACTAATTAAAGCGAAAGTCATACGCAAGTCAAATTGTTTGCCTCTATTAAACAAAGTGCCGGTAATATTTCGGCCATCGCAGTCTCGGAAAACAGGTCCTAAAAAAAACTGTCATAGTCTGTGTTGATGCTTATTTGTAAGGGCTTAAGGGATTAAGATTCGCTCTGACAAACTAATGGAGGGTCTTCCTTCGCACCTACGGTGTTTGTTTGCTTTCGGGCTCAAATCACACTTAGGAACGAGAACACAAAAATGCGCAAAAAAACGCTCATTTTACGAGCGTGCTTTTGTGCGATTTAGGGAATTTTTGAAGGTGATTTTGAATGTGTGTGTGTGTGCTTAATGAGGAAAGCTGGGTGCAGTATGAGGGGTTTAAGTTCTTTGTGTTATCGGTGTTTTGGACTTTTATCAAGGCTGCTTTCAGCTTAAGAAGGGAGGCTGGGAAAATTATTCATGACTTGATCACGGCTTAAAGAAGGATCATAATTACAAAATAAGGGAGTAATGAAAACTGAAAAAAGTTTAGTCAGGAAATGGTTTGGAACGGATTTTATGGGACTAGAGAAAATGAGTTGTCACCGATAATTTCAAGATTTGAAGCGAATTTGAGACTTGTGAGCTCTTATTATTGTACTCTTAGTACTGTATTGTTTTCCTCTCATTGTTTGAGGCAAAGTTAAATTTTCAATTTGAAGTGCCGACTTATTGTGTATATAGTACGTTGGCACATGTATGTAATTATTGAAAGCACTAAGTATGTAATTATTGAAAGGTTATTAACTCTCCAAGTGATTTCGAAGAGGTATCTCGTCCATCAATGTCTGATCAATTTTGCTAATGGAGATATATCTCGCCATCCAGACACTCAGTTTTTTAAAAATGACTAGATCAATTTAATGGTAAGTTTTACTCTAATGGCGAGATGTTTCGTCCATCAAGACTAGGTTAGTTCTATTCTAATGACCAGATGTTTTGTCAAGTATGTAGCGTATTTCGAATTTTAAAGTAATGTAAAATGAAATTGAATTAGGAATTTTCCGTCAGTTTATTGGTTTGTTAGTTGTCCCAGGGAATAGTTTAATTTAATTTAAAACCTAAATAATTACAAGATACTTAAACTGCATCCTGTAAAATCTGTAAACACTTCATTCAGTTTCAAATACTTTGATTTGTTCAAAAAAAGTTTTGCATTTTCACGTGCCTAACAAATGTATTCAGGTTTAATTAGACTGACCAGAATTTCTTATAGCATGTATTTGCATGCTTTTTGTACATTATGAATTTTCCTGGTTTAAAATAACTCGTTAGTTTTAATATTGGCGTTTAAAATATTGGCGAAAAATATTCTAAATCTTCACTTTAAATTAGCTTAAGATACACATTTTTTTAGCAGGGGACGCAAGTGCTAAAAAGTTTAACTCGTTATGAATAAAAATACTATTCCGCAATAAAAACGTCTCCAACTCGACGATTTATGTTTTAAATATACAAATAATTTATTTTGTAATTTGCTGTACAATTCCTAAATATTAATAAGATATTTTTTTAAGACATGGTAAGGAGATATGTACTTAAAGAGTTAACCTTAATTGCTTAACAAACACAAATTAATAAATAACAAAAAAAAATACCTTACCAACAAAAATATCATTAACAAAATAAAACATCAGGGACAGAAACGCGATACATATTCAATGGATTACTATATATATTGATCTGCAAGGTGACGAAACTGCCGCCCGTTTGACTGACCACAGACTTACCTATGAATATATAGCTTCTAAAATCAAATTGAGTTTGAACAGAATTTAGAGGACACCTTCGACTCATGACTGGAAGGCATGCAAGTCAGCTCGACGCCTCTTTGGAGAGTAAGGACGGCAAAAAAGTCCAGACTGCTCCCTCTGGTCTTCGCAGTGGGCACTTGAAGCGAATTTATTGCTTTGCAAGCACTTTCCTTTTGTGTTCGAAATGCAATTCAGCTCAGTCTTCACCCTAGCACATCATCTCCTATCTCAGCTGTCCCTTGGGTCAGTTTATTCACCATTCTGAGCTACAGGTTCTTGGTGGCCACAAGCCTCTGGTTTATAGACTTAGTGTAATTTTACTTATAAGAAGTGGATAAATAACAACAATAAATACCTTACCAAAATCACGGACAGATTCGCTTCAGTTGGAGGTTCGTCGTTTGAACTGACTGCATCGATAAAATAAAGAGCGTCAAGAGGTAAATACCTAAGCACCAATAGATAAGAGTCAAGGGGAAAGTCAACGATTAAGTACCAAGGAGAAGTAAATAGATAAGAGCCTTGGGAGTCAACAGTTGAGTATCAAGGAGAAGTAAATAGATAAGAGCCTTGGAGGGGGGGGGGAGTCAACGGTTAAGTAGTAAGGAGAAGTAAATAGGTAATAGCTTTTGGGGGGAGTCAACAGTTAAGCGCCAAGGAGAATTAAATAGTTAAGGGCCAATGAGATTAACAGCTAAGAGCTAGAGAGGATTAAGTACTAGAAGCGTTGCGGAACAGTTAATAGCTAAGCTTTAATGAAAGTCAATAGCTAAGCACCAATAGGTAAGAGTCAAGGGGAAAGTCAACGATTGAGTACCAAGGAGAAGTAAATAGCTAAGAGCCTTGGAGGGGGGGGGGAAGTCAACGGTTAAGTAGTAAGGAGAAGTAAATAGGTGATAGCTTTTGGGGGGAGTCAACAGTTAAGCGCCAAGGAGAATTAAATAGTTAAGGGCCAATGAGATCAACAACTAAGAGCTAGAGAGGATTCAGTACTAGAAGCGTTGCGGAACAGTTGATAGCTAAGCTTTAATGAAAGTCAATAGCTAAGCACCAATAGGTAAGAGTCAAGGAGAAAGTCAACGATTGAGTACCAAGGAGAAGTAAATAGGTAAGAGCCTTGGGAGTCAACAGTTAAGTATCAAGGAGAAGTAAATAGCTAAGAGCCTTGGGGGGGGGGAAGTCAACGGTTAAGTAGTAAGGAGAAGTAAATAGGTGATAGCTTTTGGGGGGAGTCAACAGTTAAGCGCCAAGGAGAATTAAATAGTTAAGGGCCAATGAGATCAACAACTAAGAGCTAGAGAGGATTCAGTACTGAAAGCGTTGCGGAACAGTTGATAGCTAAGCTCTAATGAAAGTCAATAGCTAAGCTCTAAAGAGGAGTCAATGAATGAGCACCAAGAGGAAGTCAGTAGTTAAGCGCCAAGAAAATAGTTAAGTGCCAGAGATAAGTAGTTACTCACCAAGGAGCAGTCAATAGCTAAGAGCTACGGAGGATTCAATAGTTATTAGCGTTGAGGGTAAGTTGATAGTTAAGTGCTAAGGGAAAGTCAATAGCTAAGCACTAAAGAGTAAATGAATAAACGCCAAGAGGAAGTCAGTAGTTAAGCGCCAATAAGAAGACAATAGTGAAGTGGAATGGGGAAGTCAGTAACTAAGCTCTAAGGAGAGTGAATATCTAAACACCAAGAAGTCAATAGTTAGGTGTTAGGGGAAGTCAAGAGTTTAGCGCTGAGAGGAAGTCAATGGTTTAGCGCCAAGGAAAAGTAATAAAGCTTAGCACTAAAGAAGAGTCAATATCCATAAGCCGATGAGAAATCAGTAATTAAAAGCCAAGCAGAAAGAAGTTATTTCATAAATACTTCTTTCTCTTCTTAAATTGTAGTGAGAACGTCTCTTGAAACATCAAAATAACTCCGAGTCACAAATATCAAAAGGAGATCGTATTGAAGTTCAGAAAACTGGGATTGAATTCTACTTTATGAGAATAAAATGTAATTAAAAATTACCATGTAAGTAGCAAACTTAGACGATTTCATTTGTACATTGACTATTCATGCATCTCACAAAAGGACTTTCTTCGCCATTTATCAGCTAAGTGCCGCAGTACCTGAAAGAAGAAAAAGAAGATAAAAACTCTTGAATCGCGAACACCTGTCTGATGCTCAGAGAATCGTCAGTAATGTTCTGCGTGTTAGAGCGGAAGAGTGCGAACCGCAGGAAATAAAAAATAAATAAGCTTAACTATCCTTAACTATTAACTCAAATGCTTGAGATCAATTAGCCCTCATGTAGTAAAAAGTGAATTCAGAGAAGTTCGCAGTCTTTTTTCACTTACATACCCTTCGGAGCTTATTATTGCATTCTATCCTTGATATAGTAAATGTAACTCGAAGTTTCTGTATTGTATATAATATAATAAAAGATAAACGATTGTGTGGGAAATTTTACATCATAAACGTAGGAATTACTTAAAATACAATGAATCAAGCATCAATTGTATTATTATTAATGAGTTATTTGTGTTAGTTTTTAATCTTTTGTTATAGTTTTTTAGACTGAGATACTCTAAAGGGACAAAGCATTAGAAACAAAAAACTAAGCGATGAATTAACATTTAGAGTCGTGATTACATTCAAATGGAAGTTTCTGTACACAAAGAAATTAAAAATTATTGTAACAATAACTTAAACTGATTACTTATTAACGTATTAATGACAATTCGCTATTGTTTGAGACATTTTGTTAAAAGTGTTTATTCTTTTAATGAAAATGCAGCGAAGATAAAGTCATGATAAGATTAGAAGCAGCATCTGTTATCAAACAGCTGTTGGAAGTGATTTGTCTCCCGCTCGATGTTGAGTTGTTTTTTCTTTGACCATCCGTAGAAATGCACTAACTGAACTAGCAACCTGCGAGCTGTAGACGGTGAAGCTTCAATTCCCGTAGCCAAGCCTGGTTGTATTTTTCTGTCCTGGGTCATTAAAACTTTTCTTATATCCAAGCTCGACGTTGTTGGTCTGGTGTTTGGGGCAACTTGGCCAAATATGCCATTAACAATCAATCACTCAAGTAAATCTCGAATAAAGCTAACGTCATATGAAATGTTGCAGATTTCGTGATCAAGTCCTCCAGTAATCAATACAGCAGAGTGTAAACAGACCATAGAAGTAATGTAAACATAGAGTGAGCAATGCTAACCTTATTGTGTGCTCAGGTTCATAGGGCCAAAACCAGTTGCAACCTAACACTTAGACTACGTCTGCTTAGTGGAACTTAACATCCATCACCTCATTTGTCAAGTGGATAAGACTCCCATCCATTAATTCATCAATCTGATTAGTCCACTGATTAATCATCATCGCTATTTCGGCAATTTCACCACTTTTGTCGTTACTCTATAGCAGGCCTCGAAATAGAATTTTTAATACAGGTGCACTTTGTGCACCTAAGTTTTTAAATTAGGTGTACAGATTATATTTTAGGTGCATATTTAAAAAAAAAGGTAAAAAAGAGCATTCATGTAATGCAGGCCTCGAAATAGATTTTTTAATTCAGGTGCACAAGGTGCACCCCTAAGTTTTTAATTTAGGTGCATGGCATGCACCTAGCGGGAAAAATTTAGGTGCACAATTTTATTTTCATGTGCACAGTGCACCTGTGCACCCGGGTATTTCGAGCCCTGATGCTTTAACTTCTTTATTATTGGTATGTAATTACTACTTTATTATTGGTATTATTGGATGTAAACTACTTTATTATTGGGTATGTTTGGATATGTTACAAGTAGATTGTAAATAAAAATTATAAACACTTTTTTATCTGCGAAAGTATTACTTACAAGTATTCAGTCATCATCAGACATTGGTGGGCAATCAGAAAGGTTTACGTTTTTGGCAGATTTTTACCCATAAAGTTTAGTGTCCATTCTTCTTTTTGAATTTTTCCTTCATTGCAACATAGCATTTTCTGGATTAAAGTTTTCGCATAGTGTGTATTTAGGAATTTTAATTACGTTCCTTTAGAGCGAGAGAGGTCGGTACTAATATTTTGTTCAGACATCAAAATAACATAAAATAGGTTTCCCCTTTTTTATTTAACGATAGGTGCACTGCGTGCACCTAGAGGGAAAAAATTAGGTGCAAAATTTTATTTTCAGGTGCACAGTGCACCTGTGCACCCGGTTATTTCGAGACCTGCTCTATAGCAGGGGTGGACAAGCTTTTACATACCATGCGCTAATTTTATTTCACATACGAGTTCAGATGCGCCATATGTCACGCACCTATTCTACCTTCTTACATTCAAGATTGGGGTAGGATCTGCTTCACTTAAGGGAAACTAAATTAGTTAATGTGCGCCAATTCAAAAGACACGTGTTTATTGGAGCACCAACATCTATATATATAATTCTCTTACGCGGCACGCAAAAAAGACGTTATTTGTTTTCGCGTTTTGGCAACATTGTACGATTCTTTGTTTATCTCAAAGCCTCGCGCTTCAGTTGAATTTATAGCGTTATCGGATGAAATTTTATTGAAAAAAAAAATGAATTTTAGTTGAGCTGTTGCAGTAAATAATGGAAATCAAAGAAAACGGAGGATCTTTTAATAGTCATTTTTAAAAAAAAGGTCTGTTTCGGGTCAAACTATTATAGTTCAACAAGACGCTTGCATTACAACTTTCGACAACAAACTCAATGAAAAAGCGTGGATGGCTCGAGTACTGGGGAAATGTACACACAACCAACATGCTGGGTTTTCAATTTCCAAATCAACGCTCACATTTCGAGTCAAAATTTGCTCAAAGTTTCCATTTTAATTCTGATTCCAGAGGTACTGTAAATATCTTTTCTGAAAACAGCATAAAATTTAGATTTGAAAATTATTTTTTTTTGGAATATCATATTTTGTAAACAATTCCTTCTGCTAGGACACATGTCTTCATTGATGCGAGCGAAGCGAGCATTGGTTCGCGCAGCGAACCAATGAGGATTGGCGAGCGTTAGCGAGCATTGGGCGGGCCCCCTAGTACACTAGTAAGAGATGATCTCTTGGACGTGAGGGCGATCGCAGTCATGGAGCCCGCTGATGGTGCTACAGCTGCCATCTCATTTGGTGAAGATAACTCTGGACCACAGTTGACGTATATGACGAGAAAGAGAGAGAGAGAGAGAGAGAGAGAGAGAGAGCTCTGAGTGAGACGAAGCTCTACGACAGCGAGGTCAGGTTGGAACTTGGAGTCGTCTGTACTCTCTACTTGCTATAAGGAAGCTTGGCATATTTTGAATATCTTTTTTATATAAGTATGTTTATAGACATGATTATCATTTTTAAATGATTCAAATATTGTACGTACTACAGCACATAAACGTTACTTACCATTAATAAGACTTTTGAGCCTGTTTCGATTTGCTAGTCTTTTAATGTTTGATGGTAAATTTGTCACTGAGAGCCAGCACATAATTCTTCAAATTTTAATAAGGTCATTCGCGAAATCGTTTTGCTTTTAATAAATTTCATGAATGAAAAAGTTTGTTTGTGTATGTACGGCGTTCCCAAACGACATATTTTTTTTGCAAATCTTTTTTTGTTCTGGGGTTTTGCAATATTTACAGAAATTAATAAGGTCAAAAGCCATTTAGATTTGAAAAAAAATCAAATCTGCATATCAAATTTCATTTTCAAAAATGGATTTGCTTTTAAAAAATTGCGACGAACTGATGAGTAAGAAGGCTGTATGAATTGCATTGAGAGCACTCTGATGTTGAAAGTTTGAAGATGGATTCAGTTATTGCGCCTACTTCAAAAGAATAAGTAGGCGAAATGATGCATTACGCCACTTGTTTTCATCCAATGCGCCATTTTGGGAACATGCGCCACAGGTTGGCCACCCCTGCTCTATAGGAATGTTCATTCACTCACCAACCCTGTCAAAAGACGTAATATCGCCAAACAAGACTTAAAGATGACAAATCGGCCAACCAAGTCGATATTGCACAGAGCAGTCAAATGACTGCTAGTCGACATGTTATTCATATGTTTTGAAGCTCCTGTGACATCGTTAGAAACACCGTTGTGCTTGACCTTTAGGAAGAGTGACTTGTAGGGCAGGTGTCCATTGTGTCATCGCAATTTCGGAAAGCCGAATATATTGTGATTGGTAAGTGTTTGGCGCCAGCTGCTGTTCTTTCGCCAAGCACTTTAGAACAACTTGAGTATAACAGGCGGTGTTCGTCCAGATAATTTCTGATTGGTTTTTCACCTTTACCGTAGGGTTATTTTAAGACTGCGGCTGAGCACGCTGGGGAGGTTGTAAAGGACTTATAACCGGAGTTCGAATTCAACCAAATACCGTGGTGTACAAAGGGGCTGGTGATCGTTATGCCTGTCATGGCCTCAAGTTACCTCACTTTGGCAAGCTGTGGAAGTTTGGAGAGTGACGTGCCTGCTCCGGTGTGACCTCATCATCTGATCATGGTACAAAAGTACGTGGTTGTTGTCCTATGATCTTTTTCTTAGGTTGATCCCGGACTGTCGCCAATAGCCTGTTATGTTGCTTCGGTGCGATGTTAATTAAATACCTACCGATATCAAGCCCAATTATTTATGACTAAACTTTGGTTTGTGTCCGCGGCACAACCTATCAAATTTTCTTTCGTTTCCATGCCAACTAAACAAATTGAGATTTTTTTGGCTGGCGTTTATATTAAAGGTTATTTTTAATTTCTTTTGTGTGACAATAGAGAGACGGAAAACTCGCATATCCATTGTAACATGAACTTCAAACGTTCGAAAAAAAATAGAATTGGAAACATTTATCTAAGAAATTTGTGACCTCGAGTTTTAATGCCTGTTTAATATCTGATTTGGAAGATCATATGCTTTTTGCTATATCTATAAATTCATGCATTCTAGGTATATTCAATTTCAGTTTTTGAAGTCAGAAAAGTTTCGGAATGCGTCTTCGGAACTTCAACAGCCAGGCTATGAATTTGCTTAATAAATTGGTTGTTTATGTAAATGAAAGACCTTGATAAATGGAGGAGTATTCGAAACAAGCCCTAAGTAATGAAATCTATTTGCAAAGTCCGTCTGGTGCGCAAGTGCCATTTTGATCCACTTGTTGCATGGGTCGAAAAAAGTTTTACACACGACACTTGAACTTTTTTAACCATTTGAACTTCTGAAACTTTTTTAAACCGAAGAGAAACACACTAATAAATTTAAACAAAAACCTTCCTCACTTATCATTGCGCATTAGACTTCAGGATCTGGCAAGGCACCTCTCTCTCTCTCCCATGTCGGTATCAGGTCAAACGCAGTCTATTACCATGAAGTCCGTCTGGTAAACGAGTACCGTTTCGATACAAGTATTTCGTGGGTCGAAAAGCTTTTTGACACTTGAACTTTTTTAATCTTTTGATCCTTTGAAACTTTCAAAACACATAAATAACGCACTGACAAATCGAAACAAAAAAACTTCCCCATTTCTCATTGCCCATTAGACTTTAGGACCCGGTATGGCACCACTCTCTCACATTTCGTAATCTTGTCACACTTAGATTAGTCTATCGCCATGAAATACGTCTGGTAAGCGAGTACCGTTTCGATACAAGTATCTCGTGGGTCGAAAAACTTTTTGACACTTGAACTTTTTTAATCTTTTGATCCTTTGAAACTTTCAAAACACATAAATAACGCACTGACAAATCGAAACAAAAAAACTTCCCCATTTCTCATTGCCCATTAGACTTTAGGACCCGGTATGGCACCACTCTCTCACATGTTGTAATCTTGTCACACTTAGATCAGTCTATTGCCATGAAGTACGTCTGGTAAGCGAGTACCGTTTCGATACAAGTATTTCGTGGGTCGAAAAACGTTTTTTAACCTTTGAAACTTTTTTAAGCCGAAGTACACGCCAACAAATCGAAACAAAATCCTTCCCCATCTCTCATTGTCCATTAGACTTCAAGACCCGGTATGGCACCGCTCTTTCTTTCATGTCAGGATTTTGTCACCCTCAGATCAGTCTATTGCCATAAAGTGCGTCTGGTAAGCATTTCGATTTAAGTAATTCATGGGACAAAAAAATTTTGACACTTGAACTCTTTCTTAACTTTTGAAACATTTTTTAAACCGAATGAATTTTTGAAACAAATCGAAACAACATCTTTCCCCATCTCTCATTGCCCATTGGACTTAAAATCCCGGTATGGCACCGCTCTTTCTTTCATGTCGGGATTTTGTCACCCTCAGATCAGTCTATTGCCATAAAGTGCGTCTGGTAAGCATTTCGATTTAAGTAATTCATGGGACAAAAAAATTTTGACACTTGAACTCTTTCTTAACTTTTGAAACATTTTTTAAACCGAATGAATTTTTGAAACAAATCGAAACAACATCTTTCCCCATCTCTCATTGCCCATTGGACTTAAAATCCCGGTATGGCACCGCTCTTTCTTTCATGTCGGGATTTTGTCACCCTCAGATCAGTCTATTGCCATAAAGTGCGTCTGGTAAGCATTTCAATTTAAGTAATTCATGGGTGAAAAAAGTTTTGACACTTGAACTTTCTTAACCTTTGAAACATTTTTTAAACCGTACACACCAACAAATCGAAACAAAATGCTTCCCCATCTCTCATTGCCCATTAGACTTCAAGACCCGGTATGGCACCGCTCTTACTTTCATGTCGGGATTTTGTCACCCCCAGATCAGTCTATTGCCATGAAGTGCGTCTGGTAAGCGAGCCTGGTAAGCATTTCGATTTAAGTAATGCATGGATCAAAAAACTTTCGACTTCAACTTTTTTAACCTTTGAAGCTTTTTTAAACCGAAGAAACACACTGACCAAATCGAAACAAAAACCCTTCCCCATTCCTCATTGCTCATTAGACTTCAGGACCTGATATGGCACCACTCTCTCTCCCATGTCGGAGTCCTCTATGACCCATCAGATCCGCCTGTCGCCGAGAAGTCCGTCTGGTTCGAGTGCCGCTCCGGGATCGCGTCTGGGGATTAACCGGAAAACATCGGTTCTTTTAACGATAAGTTCGCCATCGATGATGGCATGCACGCCCGCTTCCGGGAGAAGTAATTACCGGAAGCTTTTTCCCGTGTCTCGGGCGACTGCCCCGCCCCCGCATGTTTAATTTGAAATCGATCCCGGGTATTTTAACGGAAATCGCTTCTGCGAGTGACGTTAAATATTAATCACCGCTGTATTGGCAATCATAAAGAAGGAGAAATAATAATAAACTCGCGTATCGGGAGTCACATCCATGCTAAATTGGGATGCGTGAACCGGAAAATAACAGATGGGGGGCCCCCTCTAGAACACTTAACCGGGAGGAGGGGGGTTTTAGAGCGATTATATATATACCTAGTCGCAAATGCACCTGTTTAGGTAGATGAAAAATAGAATAATAAAATGGGTAATGGCAGAGAAGGAATAGAATAGGGGAGTTTTTTGGTGCGAAGTATTTAGCCCCATCAGTGAGAGGATTCTTTAATTTGACCCAGTAAAGCTCAATGGAAATCCCGGAACAATCACCAGGATCTTCAGATTAGGCAGCTTATCTTCGAGCGCAATTATAATGAGCGCTGGAAATGTGGAAGTTCTAATTAGCGTCGAGGAATTAGATTTAATTAGGAGAAGTGTTGGATAGGGGGAAACAGTATGATCTTTATGATTGATTTAACAAGTGCTAATCATTCGTTGCTTATTTCAAAATCTCTGTTTGGCTTATTTTGTTATTGTTTCATTTTTCTAATAGTTTATTTTCTTGCGTTCCGTGTGTGTGCGTAATTCGTTGAGTACACTTATAAGGCATGGTGTATTCATTGAGTACACTTATAAGGCGTGGTGTATTCAATCAGTGAGGTACACTTATAAGGCGTGGTGTATTCATTCATTGAGTACATTTGTAAGGCGTAGTGTATTCGTTCAGTACACTTATAAGGCGTGGTGTATTCATTCATTGAGTACACTTATAAGGCGTGGTGTATTCATTCATTGAGTACATTTGCAAGGCGTAGTGTATTCGTTCAGTACACTTATAAGGCGTGGTGTATTCATTCATGGAGTACACTTATAAGGCGTGGTGTATTCATTCACGGAGTATACTTATAAGGCGTGGCGTATTCATTGAGTACACTTATAAGGCGTGGTGTATTCATTCATTGAGTACACTTATAAGGCGTAGTTTATTAGTTCAGTACACTTATAAGGCGTGGTGTATTCATTCATTGAGTACACTTATAAGGCGTGTATTCATTCATTGAGTACATTTGTAAGGCGTAGTGTATTCGTTCAGTACACTTATAAGGCGTGGTGTATTCATTCATGGAGTACACTTATAAGGCGTGGCGTATTAATTGAGTACACTTATAAGGCGTGGTGTATTCATTCATGGAGTACACTTATAAGGCGTGGTGCATTCATTCATTGAGTACACTTATAAGGCGTGGCGTATTCATTGAGTGCACTTATAAGGCGTGGTGTATTCATTCATTGAGTACACTTATAAGGCGTAGTGTATTCGTTCAGTACACTTATAAGGCGTGGTGTATTCATTCATTGAGTACACTTATAAGGCGTAATATTCATTCATTGAGTACACTTATAAGGCGTAATATTCATTCATTGAGTACACTTATAAGACGTGGTGTATTCATTAAGTACATTTATAACGCTTGGTGCATTCATTGAGTACACTTTTGAGATGAGGTGTGTTCATTGATTACAGTTGTAAGGCGTGGTGTCTAAAGTATACGAAAAACCATCTGATCTACTATTATTTACGAACATAGTTAAATTTTAATTATACAAAAAATTATTCGATTGTTAATACGATAATTAAAAGCAATCAATATCTTTAAATTTATTATTTTAAGGTGTCTAATTGGTTAGTAATCATTTTCCTTATAAAGTATCTTTTTGTGGAAGGAACATAACTAGAATGTGAATATTTAATCTTAAATTAAAATTACTATCGTACTATTTAATTTTTAGATATATTTTCTTCATTTTTGCTAATTAATTAAAAACTGTAACAGAGAAGATTTTAAGAGAATTAAATTTGTGACACGTGTGGTTGATATAAGTAAAAGTATGACTGCAGAATGCTTGTTTCTCAACTAATTGCAAAATAAATTATTATAAGTAACACCAAAAGAAATATATAAACATCAATTTTTAGAATTCAACTTTTAATTTTGTGTCAATGTTGGCAGAATATGGGAGAAGAATGTTGCGGGAGTCATACCAGAAAAAATATAATTCATGATTTCAATGAATACACTGAGTGAAAATATCTGCCCAAATTGCGGCAGCGGCTCAGTATAAACATTTCTTACTGAATAATGCGTGTCTGGCCGCATTTCAGTGGTGGAGGGCGCTGTTTGGGTCAGTTGATAACATCATTTCTATGGCGTAAGGGGTCATTTTCCGCACGGATTTTCAACGGCATGCAGATTTGTTCATTTTGAGCCCCTCTACCACTCTTTACAATTTATCCAATAAGACGCCCTCCACCACTGACGAGAAGATTCAGAAATCTAGAGAAATGGTAAGGCATACCTGAGCATTGCATCAATGTAGCGTGTTCTCGGCAGATTAAATGGACAAAGCATGCAGGGGTGTGATACCAAAATGATTGAGCAACCAACCGAAAACCTTCTTCTGGGAGGGAATACGCAAGTTTATAGACTGCTGGACTAAATTCATCGAAAAGGAAGGATACTATGTAGAAAAATGACCAACTTGTTCAACTACCTGTATATTTGTGTAAATAGATTGAAAAAATAAAGTGCAGAAAATTTTTTACATTCCTTCGCGTACACATGTTATTTTAATTTTTTATACAAGACTTCGATACAAGTAGTGTATTTGGGTGTACTAGATACCAACGTATTTAGGGAGATAGAAAATCTTACATTGTAACTAGTTTCAGTGGTATAGTTTATATGTGGTTTAATTTGATCCTGATATTGTAAGAAATGTGATCGCGGAGTGACAAACTATACCAAACCCTTTTAGTAAAACTCAGCATAAATTCCATGAAAAAGCCTACATATTAGTTTTTCAGTCAACGTATCGTAATTTGATTCGTGAAAAAACCTTGCCAGTAACATTAAAATCTCAACATCATTGAAATCCAAGAGGATCGTTGTATCAACAAATGATGCATAGAGACAGGCCTTACCCTTTCTATTTTTTTTCCTGAATTTTGAAAGAGTTTCGCTGATGACGTATGCGATATAACTTTTTCTTCCGGTTATAAACAAGAAAATAACTCTGCAGACTCTTTTTGTTGTATGCGTTGCGTTCATGTATAGATGTACACTTAAGTATATATTCAAGATGGATGGATTCGACAGACAGCGATAAATGCATTTGTTTGAATGGGTCATTTTTTCGGGATCAACCGGGAATTCGCTTATCCGGCAGTTTTCTTTTACCGTCTATCAAAGGAAATCTTCGCTCTCCACATTCTATTTCTGTTTGGGTCAATTCACTTTTTGCAGCTACCGCTCAGAACAGTTTTTTCAGGCTCCCCGGTTCGCACTGCGCATAATGCACTTTGTCTTCCATCATTATTGATGGCTATGCGTACCTTACCTTATTTTTTAGGTATGCGAGCTGTGGTGCTGGTCGGAATCCGAGCTATGGTATATAACTAGTCGAGCTGTGGTGCTATTCGAGTACTCTATAAATTTCAGAATCCTAAATTTGAAGAGAGTTCTAGAAGCCTAATTCAATACCTAGAACTTGGTTTCTCAAATTGTGTTTTTTTTGTTGTTGTTGTTTTCAAACGGTTTTTTTAGGTATGCGAGCTGTGGTGCTGGTCGGAATCCGAGCTATGGTGTATAACTAGTCGAGCTGTGGTGCAATTCGAGTACTCTATAAATTTCAGAATCCTAAATTTGAAGAGAGTTCTCGAAGCCTAATTCAATACCTAGAACTTGGTTTCTCAAATTGTGTTTTTTGTTGTTGTTTTCAAACGGTTTTTTTAGGTATGCGAGCTGTGGTGCTGGTCGGAATCCGAGCTATGGTATATAACTAGTCGAGCTGTGGTGCAATTCGAGTACTCTATAAATTTCAGAATCCTAAATTTGAAGAGAGTTCTCGAAGCCTAATTCAATACCTAGAACTTGGTTTCTCAAATTGTGTTTTTTGTTGTTGTTTTCAAACGGTTTTTTTAGGTATGCGAGCTGTGGTGCTGGTCGGAATCCGAGCTATGGTATATAACTAGTCGAGCTGTGGTGCAATTCGAGTACTCTATAAATTTCAGAATCCTAAATTTGAAGAGAGTTCTAGAAGCCTAATTCAATACCTAGAACTTGGTTTCTCAAATTGTGTTTTTTGTTGTTGTTTTCAAACGGTTTTTTTAGGTATGCGAGCTGTGGTGCTGGTCGGAATCCGAGCTATGGTATATAACTAGTCGAGCTGTGGTGCAATTCGAGTACTCTATAAATTTCAGAATCCTAAATTTGAAGAGAGTTCTCGAAGCCTAATTCAATACCTAGAACTTGGTTTCTCAAATTGTGTTTTTTGTTGTTGTTTTCAAACGGTTTTTTTAGGTATGCGAGCTGTGGTGCTGGTCGGAATCCGAGCTATGGTATATAACTAGTCGAGCTGTGGTGCAATTCGAGTACTCTATAAATTTCAGAATCCTAAATTTGAAGAGAGTTCTAGAAGCCTAATTCAATACCTAGAACTTGGTTTTTCAAATTGTGTTGACTCGACTGTCACTGTTGGGAGAAAATTTAGGTGTCCCTATGCAAAGTCAAAAATTATCCGCACTTTTTTTTTTGCATTTATTTACACAGATGTAGGAATTGAGCAAGATCGTCGTTTTTCACAGTCGCTTCTCTTTTCGATGCACTTGGTCTAGTGCTCCACAAGCTTCCGTCTTCCATCCAGAAAGAAGGTTTTCGGTTGGTCACCCTAACATTTATACACTTCTTTGTCCAGCTGTCTTGTCTACACAGAACACGATCCGTTGTCGATGGTAACTCGTCAGTTTGCCATTACCATCTCTCGAGCTCGCTGAATCTTCTAGTCAATGGTGGAGGTTCACGGGCGACCAGCACCTTCTTCGTGCTTCACGCATTTCCGGCCTCTTTTAATATTCTCGATCGACTCATACACACTTCTACGTGGTAGAGCACTGTCATCGTATTGTGTTGTAAGCCTCCTACGAATTTCAGTCCTGGCACACCTTCTGACCCTATAAATAGAATCACTGATCTTTATGGTGCACTCTGCTAGCGGAGTGGCCATGTTTACACATAAGCAGAAGCAGAAGCAAGAAAAGTGACGCAACCAAGGTCAAACGTAGGCAATGCAATTACAGTAGTATGCACTCTAAACATGCATGCGCAGAAGGAAATGTAACAAACTAAATACGTGCTGTTGCTAAAGGGCGGATAAATTTTGACAACCTGTTAATAATAACAAGTCTGTGTGAAAAATCAGGACTGTACTGAGTGTCTGTATGAACAAGTGGTTACGTGTTTGCTTAGTATATCTGTAAATGTCCAATTTTTTTATTGCACACTCTAACTTTTGAGCACCACCTTTTCTCCTGAGGCCAGCACTGTCTCGAAATTCCTTCTGCACCTTTTTTGGGAAACAATTGTCTTGAGCAATGAGTTTGAACTTGTTTAATCTCATGGTACGCATACACTGATTGCTAAAATTCTGTAGCAGACCAAAATATATCTTACAGTGTTTGCCATCTGACAAAAAGCAAATGCAATTTTGATGGATTAAAAAAAATTAGTTACTACCTATCCTTATTGCTCCAAAGTGGCATTAAAAAATTATTTTTGAGAAATTTTTGTAATTTTTAATAAAAAATATTACTAAAAATTACTTGTATTTTACATGAAATTTTTTGTCATTTGTCAAAAGTTTAAAACTAAATCGTTGAAATGAAATAAATCTTATATAATTCAAGTCGTTTTACCATCCTCGAAGAACATCGGTTTAACATCAATAGTCTAAGATTATTTTCGAGTATGTTTACATTTTCTATTTTCTGCACTGATTTCTATACCCCAAATTCGTCATTGATTTCTCTCATCAGACTGCTGAAGAGTTTGAATTAAGGTGGCAACAAACGTAACTGCAACCATGACAAGCATGCATGACACCTATCTTTCTGTACAATCATACTTGAACGACTGTAGGAGAATTTTGAGCAAGTATTTGAATTATACGTCTTGAAGATTGAATGAATTTTGATTACGCAAACTTCAACAAGTTGCGTTTGCGCAAGCAAGACTGAACGTGTGTACCAAGGATGTGGAAGTTTGTACAAACAAACGTCCGTGTTATGATTTATACTACGAAGCTTAGTGTCTGTGGTGAAATTATAGTTGAATATTTTAGGTCTTCATAACTCCTTTCAGTCGCAAGAAATCGCAATGTTGTTGTCAATCTTTCATAGCTTCTCATGATTGTATCCTTGTTTTAGTGAAAGGTGTTACAAGTGACAAACAAAAGGTTCAAATAAGTTTCGTCATTCATTGTGATATACATAATTATTCCAATCACGTCGATATTTTCTCAGTTCACTCAAAAAATTATGTGAGAATACGTTTTCTTTTCATTAGCAGTAGCCACGTGTTACTATTTTCTTTTGCATTTTTTTTCTTACAAACCAAGACAAAAGCAGTAAGAGCATGTGCATCGTCGTCCGAATTCAACATTTTGATAACGTAAATTGACGCTTGTTCAAGTATACTTGTATCGTGTGGTGGCGAAGGGATATTGTGTTGACTTGTACAAAAAGATTTATCACGCATGTTTGTCAAGCTTGTAGTTTCGTGTAGCCACCTTCAGATATTCCTAGGCCAACCACTGTATATTTGGTAATATTTTGTAGCTCCTTGGATCAAATCCGTCACATTTGAATGAAGCTGAAAAATCGATGAACGAATAGCTATTGAACTGGTAGCTATTGATTTCGTATTGTTTATATCGTTTGGTTGCCATTCGCTAATGCACAAATAATTTTGATTCGCGCGTCATGTGTGTAACTAAAACATCTGTATTAAATTCCGGCGAGCTATAAAAGAAAAAATTGATGCTTTTTGTATCAACTTGGCGATGAGAAACGATGAACTGATACATTTTTCACGCCTTCCATCAAGAGAATACGAACCACCTGCAACTTTAATCCATGGCCGCAGGGTCAAAGGAACGTTCATCTCATACACATTTCCGAAGGAAACAACATTTCTGACGACAGAATACGCTTATTGCAGAGAAAGAAAAACAATAAAACAAACGGATTGAAGAACACACGCATCAAAAAGATTCCAGCAGGAACCCTCAGCTCCTTGCTCCAATGACAAAGAGCAAAATATCAAAAGCAGAAAATGGAATTGCACCGCTGTCCCCGAGATTCGGTGAGTATTTCTATTACACTTTTCATTATTGTAAGAAATAGTCTTTGTCCTTTAAACAAGGAAAGTTTCGAAATCATTTCTTTATGAGAATAGGCACAGAATAAATAGTTTTTCCCATCAAACGTATATTAGGAGAGACTTGAGCGGGGATGCAATAAGAAAGGGCTTCTGTTCCAAGTTCTTCTGAGGGTCGTTATCGGAAATCTCGGTTCTCTTTTTGTCGGCTTGTGTACATAAGTAAACAACCCAGAGAAGACTGGTGCTGTTATTGTGAAAGTTTTGGATCGATGTCGACGCGTAATTTAGTTTTCCTCTTTCCCTGTGCGATCCACACAAGTCAAGTCGACCTACCGATCTGGTGGTTAAGGAGTTAGTCTCTAGATCGGAAGGTTCCTGCTTCGAATCCGGGTCAGTGTATGGATGTTTGTGAGCGTATGGTGTAGAGGCGGCTGGTGCACCTTAACTCGGTCGTGGCCGTAAGTCCTCATGTTGGGTTGGTGTGGAAGTGTCGAGAGTGGGGCGCCAGATCAGGTGTTGCCTCGTCATCTGAACAAAGTTCAAAATTACGTGGCGATGTCGGATCTTTCCTTTAGGGTATTGATACCGGACCGTCGTCAATAGCCCGTTGTGTTGCTCTAGTACGACGTTAATTAAAAATAACCATTACCACTCACGTCAAAAGACGCATTATTACCAAGAATAGCAATTGGTCGAGATTGTGGGATTAGTATATATATTTAATTAATTCAGTAGTGCATAGAAACCAACTGGTCTGTATAGTATTCATGAAAATTCCAGTGCCATGGTAGCCTGGTTGAAAGAGTAAGGGATTACCAACCCGAGGGTTGTAAGTTCGAATCCAGTCAAAGACCGTCGTGTACATGCTAAGGTAATTTTAATCAATGTCGTACTAGAGCAACGCAACGTGTTTCTGACGACGGTCCGGGATCAATCCCCCCAAGAAAAGATAGGAGGACAACACCACGTCATTTTGAACCACGGTCAGATGGCGAGGCAACACCTGAGCTGGCACCCAACTCTCCAAACTTCCACACCAACCCAACGTGAGGACTTTCGGCCACGACAGATTTAAGCTGCACCAGACGCCTCTTCAACAAGCGCTTACAAATATCCATGCACTGACCCAGATTCGTACCAGGAACCTTCGGATCTAGAGGCTAACACCTTAACCACCAGACCGGTTGGTCGTCCCGTCGTGAACAAAGGGGTCTGGTGCATGATAAATCTGTCGGGACCGTCCTCACGTTGGTGTTGTGTGGACGTTTGGAGAGTGGAGTGTCAGCTCAGGTGTTGCTCCGTTTTCTGACCCTGATTCGAAGTTACGTGGTGTTGCTCTGTGATCTTTCCCTTAGGGTATTTATCCCAGATCGTCGGCAATAGCACGTTGTGTTGCTCTAGTAGAGTAGTACGACGTTAATTAAAAATTACCTTGCCGTTAAACTGATCTCAATGAACTGAATTCGTCCACTGTCTCTTGGGCTTGTTATCATCTCTACAATTCAGCGAGTTTCTCGGTCGAATAACAAAGCGAGTGACTCGGTCCAACACTAGGCAGGTGCAAACTAACCTTGAAACTTTAAAATTAAAGATAGTTAATTCCCAAGTTTATTTTTGTACAGGCCAAACGAATTGGGTACAGGGGAATTTAATATAAAGATTTCTAGCGAGTATAAACCAGAAACCAAAATAAAGCTTTAAAGCTTTTAAAATCAAACTTAACGATGGACCTCTTTCGCATTATCGAAATAAAATAAATCGTAGTAATCGGATTTGGTCGTTTAAAGCTACCATTCAGCTGACGCTGACGGGAATTATAAAAACATCGCTGATCTGGAAATCAGGTAAGAGAATTACTTTTAAATACATTATAACTTCAAAGAAAAGTTTCTGAAGAGTCCGGGCTATAAAAAATTTTTATTCAAGAAAATTTGCCCACGTATAACATTCTGATTGCGTTACCAATGGCAATACTTTGAAGGTAACTGGTAATTTTTAATTAACGTCGTACTAGAGCAACACAATGAACTAAATACTTTGAAGGAGTTATAAAAAAACATTTATGTAAACTCAATGATTCAAGGTTTTATATAAATTCTAATCATAAATGTTGAAATCTTGAAATTTCGTGTTGTGTTGCTCTACGACGTTAATTAAAATTACCTTACCTCTTACTTGAAATTTCTTTGTAAACTTTAAACTCATCATATATGTTACGCCGACCAACCGGTATAGTGGTTAAGGTGTTAGCCTCTGGATCGGAAGGTTCCTGGTTCGAATCCGGGTCCGGGCATGGATGTTTGTAAACGTATGGTGTAGAGGCGGCTGGTGCACCTTAAATCTGTCGTGGCCGAAAGTCCTCACGTTGGGTTGGCGTGGAAGTTTGGAGAGTGGGGTGCCAGCTCAGGTGTTGCTTCGTCATCTGACCGTGGTTCAAAATTACGAGGTGTTGTCCTCGAATCTTTCCCTTAAGGGACTGATTCCGGACCGTCGTCAATAGCCCGTTGTGTTGCTCTAGTACGACGTTAACTAAAATTACCATTACCATTACCATATATGTTACGGTCTGATTTCTATATCATAATACTTAAAACTATTATCGTAAAGTGTAGAAAAAGCCCGTTGTGTTGCTCGAGTAACGAGGTTAATTCAAATACTTATCTACCGTAGGTATGTAGGTATTTTCATTAACGTCGTACTGGCAAGTTGTAAATAACGTCGTACTTGCAAGTTGTAAATGACGTCGTACTAGAGCAACACAACGGGCTATTGACGACGATACGGTATCAATCCCTTGAAGGAAAAATCCGCGGACAACGCCTCTTAATTTTGAACCACGGTCGGATGACGAAGCAACACCTGAGTTGGCACCTTACTCTCCAAACATATACACCAACCCAAAGTGAGGACTTTTTGCCAAGACAGATTTAAGGTGCACCAGCCGCCTCTACACCATACGCTTACAAACATCCATGCCCGGAACCGGATTCGGACCAGGAACCTTCCGATCTAGAGGCTAACATCGTAACCACTATACCTGTTGGTCGGCAACGTCTTACTGGAGCAACACAACACCAATCTACCGTAAAATGTAGACTGTAGTATAATTTAATGTGAATATCAAGGATTAATAAGTTATACATCAACATTTTCTCCTGAAGTAATTACTCCATAAGGATTTGATCAAAGAGCTTTTGAATATAAAGAATAAACAGAAGGATTAGAAGATAATTATAGAAGCAAGGAAACTTCTTTTGATAACGCTTTCCTTAACGCCGTACTAGACCAACACAACGGGCTATTGACGAAATTAGAAACAAAATGGATTTTTCTATCCTTTATAACTTTTTCATGAACTGCGCATACTCTTCATACCTTAGCTCAGGGCTCGAAATACCCGGGCGCACAGGTGCACTGTGCACATGAAAATAAAATTGTGCACCTAAATTTTTCTCGCTAGGTGCATGCCATGCACTTAAATTAAAAACTTAGGTGCACCTTGTGCACCTGAATTAAAAAATCTATTTCGAGGCCTGCCTTAGCTTCATACCCTTCATACTCACATACAAATCTTAGTCATAAATCTACCCAAATCTTCAAATCTAATGCCCAAAGAAGTCTAGATCGGCCACTAACATCGCATTGACCAGTTCGAGTCGAGAATAAACTCTCGGATTAGCAGATGCCTTCAACAGAATGATACAATCTAGAGGACAATCAATCATCTTATGCAAAAAAACAAACCCGTCCGGCCTATAAGCGACAGGCAGGCAATAAATCCACAAACCAGATCCCGGCGATAAAAATTTGGACACTTCAAGGCCACCACCGGGGGAAGTTGATCTCGGCTATAACGAACCCTGCTTTAAAATTACGCCATTTCACTTCATTATTCCAACCTATCTATTACCCGAACGTAAAACCGGATGCTCCGTTGATGGTAAAAGCGACTTCGACAAAGAAAAACACATTTCCCACTGAAGACATTCGCTGATAATTATGTTAATTTCCCAACCCGTTTGCCCCGCCCAAGACCGGATCCGAATCCGCAAGACGAGATCGTGCTCATGGAAACAGAAACAAGAAGTAGCAATTGAGTGGATCTTTCCACACAAGTTCAACCCAGTTTGCTACTTTGAGAAAGTTCGGGAGCCCTTTCCTCCAATGGGAATACGTCTTTGGCGGTGACGGAATCCTGGCGCCAGACGCTCAGTTTTGGTTTTTGTTTCGTTCATATTGGGGATAATCGTTTCCAATGAGGATATCTGTAATGCGTTCGTTTGTTTGTTTGATTATTAACCCCGCTTTTTTAAGGGCTGCGTCTGGGTTATCTGGGGATTTCTTGTACGAAGTAACGCTTTGTCTTTAATTATATATAAACGGTAAAATCATTAAATACTCGTTACAAGCGCATTTCATCGGAAATCGATGCAGGTGCTTTATTAATTTGGCGCATTAATTATTCAGAAGTAATTAAGAAAAGTCGAGATATGCATTCTCGTAAGATAAGATGAACGATTTCATGCTCGACTGCTTCGAAGACCCAAGGCCAGCTTATCGTCGAAGAATAAAATTCATTGATGAAAGATTTATTATCAGAATAGGTTATTTTTACAAACTATACTGCAATTTTTCCATAGTGCAAAATGACTTAATTATCAATTTCATTATTATTTAAGAAAATCGAGGAATATCGGATTTTTTTTAGTGTCATTGATTCACGCATAGCAGTGATGCTTTTTAGAAGGTTACTGTTTCTTAACTCAATCATAAAATGTGATTAAGATAGGTATTTTTACTAACTTAGCACTGGAGAGCAACACAATGGGCTATTGGGATCCGGGATCAAAACCGAAGGGAAAGATCGAGGAGAAACACCACGTAGTTTTGAACCACGGTCAAATGACGAGGTTACATATGAGCTGGCATCCCACTAATTTTAACACATCTGTGTTAGTAAATTTATGTAAATAGATTGGAAAAAAAGTGAGGATGATTATTGATTTTCCCACGTATATCTATACCTTGTTTTAAAAAAAAGGGGGCCATTGTCCAAATACGCTGAATTTGAGTCATGTCCTCAAATTAATTCAAGAACATAAAGGTTATGTTAGAAAAAAGTGCCAAATCTCACCAGTCAATATGTTACGAAAGAATAGACATTATTGAAAAGTACTTTTGCACGCTATATTAAATTTAAATTAAAAAAAATACTTAATCACATGTATTATCAAAAACTTGCAAAATTTATAGTCTCTTTTTATAAGGTACAGATATATGTTCAGTTAATTATTTTGTTAGTAAAAATCAAGCTATCAATTTAAAGCATGAACCGTCAAAAAATGCAAGTGCAAAGTTTGTGTTTTTCAATAGCCGAATGGCAAATAAAGTATTAGAAACTGTATTTTTGCAACACTTATTGTAGTCATTCCATGAACTTATTTTACACAGTTTTATAACTAAATGAAATAAAAGTTTTAGGTCGTTTTTGTCGATGTCTGGGTCGTATTTATGACGAAATCGTTTGCATCAGAAATGCATTTTCATGTGGTATTTTCTAGCATTTTTATACCAGTTCAAGCAAATAAATACTAACGCACTACGTATTTCTGTAACGTTAAATGACGTAGTTCCGTTGGATAATTCGCAATGGCAATATTAATCTTCTATTTATTTCCTAAATCATCCTAGTCACATTCGTATTCGTTGGCTACTATAAATAGAAATTATATATACATTCGAAATCGTTATTTCTGGTTGGTTCGTATTTCAACTTCGTTATTTCTGGTCATAAAACATTTGGCCGACTTAAGTCATTGTTTCTCTGTGATGTTTCAACAGTCGTGTAATCTTACTTAATTTAGCTTTAGAATTCGAAGTCAAACTTTACTAGACTTTGATTTGAGATATTGTTTTGCTCATTTGATTTAATATTTTACAAACGGAATGCTTTTTGATGTAGGATTACGCCTTGTGGTACGGTACAGATTAGTGGTGGGCACTACATAATAGGTAGCCCGATTTCAACTCGCAATAACTTCGTGGTTATCTGGGAGTAGCAACGATGCTAGTCTGCTTTGATGGCGAAAAAGATGCTTAGCAATAATTATAAATTTCACGACCGACGGATGAATTGCAGTTCGTGACAACATACCGAAGTACATGGCACTCTTTCTGATCGGAAACGCGAGGGTATACCTTCGTTACCAATATTTCTTAAAGGTGATTGGAAATGGATTTATGGTATGTATTCAATGTGAACTAATTGTGAACATTGAAAGAATTACAACGAGTGACAACATTTCCAACACCCATTATGCATTTTATTCACAATCTTATAGTCACAAGGACGTATGTACTACGTCTAAAAGCAACGAACGAATCCACTTCGACTCCGGGTTTTTTTGTTGTTAGTTTAAAAATACATCTATTGTTACGAACTGATAGCTTAATTTCTTTATTTCACTTTCTTTTACCATACGTTTCTTCAACATTTTCCCGTAGGGTTTACTGTCTTTAGTAAACAAGTTGGTCGCTATACTAGTATGTCCAAACGATCTTTTTCTGTTTTCCATACCACTATATTCCACAATTAATCCCCCCCCCTTTTTAATGTATTTTTTAACTAACGTTGTCTTGTGTTTGGGGTTGCTGGACCTTAAGCTATAAAGGTACTCACACAATAGTCCGCACTGGACGGACAACACGTATCAAGTAGATTGGGTTAACTTAGTAAACTGCGCTCACTATATTCAGAGCCTCATCATATCAATTAGACACGGACGGGAAAATGCCGGCTATATTGACAATCCGTTGTAGATAATACTTCTGATTTGTTTTCTTTCTATAGTAAAATTTTTTTGGATTATTTATTCGCATTGTGATTGGTTACGGCGAGTCACGTGATACCGAGTCTTGTGGTTCAACGGGATAATGAATTTGGAGCACGCGCAGACGATAAACACAGTTATATTTTTTAATTAATTAATTCATAAAATGCAATGTTTTCAGAAGAACTGGCAAATTCGGTCGCCGTTTCCATAGCAACAGTCGAATATTAAAATATTAAGAAATACTATTACAACAAACAACACGGAGAAGCTAAAACATTTAAAATTATGATGAGATTTTCTCTGAATTTTAACAATATGTTGTGGTAAAATATTTCCGCTTTTTATGTGGAAATGAGATGTTTTGTTCTTGACATTTTTTAAAACATTTTGTTTTTATTTACACTATATTTCCGTGTATGAGACGAGAATGTTTGGGACGTTTTCTAAAGCTAAAGTACTGGGGTCGACTTATATACAGAACCCCTTATCTAGCAAAAAAAGTAGGCAATTTTCCGTTACTCGGGCGCATGCGATAAATATCGCAATGGGAAGGGAAAGGAACCTTCAATTAATGTCGTACTAGAGGTCCGGGATCAATCGAACAGCGATCCATATGGAGATGGATTGTTAAGCAATCCTCTACCCCTCATTGTTGAAAAGTATAGTTCGCAAAGCAAACTAAATATGATTGCGTAGCAATCATCTGGGGTTTACGAGCGATAGCGAGTAGCGGGCGGAGTCCTCTAGTAGTATAAAAGGAATATATCCAAAGAGATAGCTTAAAATAGCAATTTTTTGAAGAATGACATATTTTTGCTATCGATCTGACGTAAAGTTTACGCAGCATTGAAATCCGTTTAATTTTCACGCTACCTTACACCATCGCAAAGACAGAAACTTAGATTAGGGGAATGAGAAACACAATTTTAAGTAACGTGCACATCCAGGTGGTCGATATATATATATATATATATATATATATATATATATATATATATATATAGGAAGTGCATTCAATCAGAAAACGAAAGATTTACCGTGCAAGCGCTATGAAAGCTGCAGACATAGCATGGTAAGCAATATAATTTCTAAAACAAGAAGGAATTCAAAAAATAAAAACCAAAAGGAATTAATTAAAAATGTAAGTGTTGGTGGATCAGAGAGAGGTCGTCATCAGGGAGGAGCCTGACCCATACAACACAATATGGTGTTTTCTACGTATATGTGTCGCAAAACGCTTAGCAATTGCTCATATATTCCCCAAACACCATTAAAAGCAAATATACAAAACAAAAGATTGAAATAAGAAAATTTAAATCACACCAGCAACAGCAGTCGTGAGACCGGCCAAACCAAGCTAGAATAACGCTTCAAATGTAGCTACCCATTTCGTTTAACAAAACTCAACACCAATGACTCAGAGGAAATTACGAAATAGAATTAGTCATCGGTTGCGTAATTGTTGATAATAATAAATTCCTTTCTTTCTTTATTACTTTTCTTGAAGGATTTATTCGTGAGAAGTGAGTTTTAAAGTTTTAAAGAAATAACATGTTAAAAAAATAATAATAACACACTGACAGAGAAGTGCGCAAAAGCTGCAACTGTCTGACAGGTAAATATTTATATAACAAACCAAAATTATAAAAAATTTTAAAGTTAATTTTATAGGAGTATACGAGCAATTTCTTAGCTTTTTGCAACTCATATACATAGAAAACACCATATTGTGTTGTATGGGCCAGGCTCCTTCCTGATGATGCCTTGATTCACCAACACTTTCATTTGCCTGACCCAGACAAATCAAAATGATGTTTTCTACACATAAGCAGAAAAATGCTAAAACAATTGCTCATATACTCCCCCAAACACCATTAAAAAGCAAACATACAAAACAAAGCATTATAAAAAGAGTAGGAAGAAAAGGAAACTAAACCCGCAACAGCGCAGCTACACTTTTTATTATGTTAGCTCTTTTAATCTTTATAGGTGTGCGCAGTATCATTCAAAACAATCTAAGCAATTCTAAAATTCGATCCGTGTGATCTGTGCTGTCCGTACGATGCAGACTAGTATGCGCTTACCTTTAAACGCCAAAACAGCCGAACAAACATCTCTAATAACAAAATACAATGAACGGCTGATTTAGAGCGTTCAGTGATCTTGCAGTTTAATTTAATATATTCCAGCACTTTTTTAACAGTTTTTTCTCTTCATTCTCAAAATTCAGTTCTTCGTTGTCTCAAACTGAAGTAAATATTCAAGACTGTATTTTCCTTTTTACCCAGCGCAGTAATCTACTGCAACATTTATGTGTGTTCATCCGTCAAGGGTTACAAGTATGTACATTTTCAGATGTATATGACACTAGGCGATGCAGACTATTGTGCGCTTACATTTTAAACTCCAAAATAATTGAACAAACATCTTTAATAACAAAATACAATGAATGGCTGATTTAGAACGTTCAGTAATCTTACAGTTTAATTTCATATATTCCAGCACTTTTGTAACAATATTTTCTCTTTATTCTTAAATAATTCTGCTCGTGGTTCTCAAACTAAAGTAAGTATTCAAATCTGATTGTATTTTCCTTTATACCCTTCGCACTAATCTGCAATATTTCTCTGGGTTCATTCGCAAGGGGCTAAATATATGTAAATTTTCTGATGTATATGAAGGTAGGTATTTTAATTAACGTCACATTGGAACACAATTTTGAAGTTTTCGGAACATTTGTTTTCCTTTCAATTGAATGGTATACTTACAAAATGGGGACGTTAATTTTATTTATATGCATACAAACTAAATGACAAAAATTTTACAGTACATTGAAAATCAATGCAGATAGAATGTATTAATTCTAGCTTATATTTAACACGTTTTACGTAATAACTTTCGTACGACTTAATGTTTTTTGGACCAAAGTTTATGAACGTGCTTTATAGTGAGAAACTAATAGCCTCAGCAAATTTTATGACAATATAATATCAATTAAACAATTTACTGTGAAAGTTGACTACAACCTTAATTTATTATTCCCGGCTTAATATAGTTATAACACAGAAAAAGAATTCAGGAAATGTAAAAGATACCATGGTGGCACAAACAAGTACTATGCCTGTAGCTATATAGACTCCCCCCCCCCACAGGAAAGCAATAATACTCGTACATTTCATTTCAAAATCTTTCATATTACAAAAGCGCATATCTTAAGATTCCCTTAGTCCCAATTTACCCAAAGTAATCATATTATGTACATATTGCAAATCGCATTTCAATATTTTTAACTCTGCAATTGTTCACTAAGAGAAATTTTCCAAATTATTTTTGATCAATACGAATACTTGTTTGCTCATTGAAATTACAGAAAACATATCAAGAATTCAAAAAAGTCTCTTCTACGAGAGCTATAATAAATCAAACATTCCTTATATTTCTTACAATAATACAGAAAACTAATCTGAATTCCTTCTCTGTTTTTTAAAGATATAACGCAAGAGATATTATTCTGTATAAATTGCTTTTGGAATGGTCGATGCTTTGTTTTAAAATTGAAATGAACTTATTACAAATTTTTCTGTCCTCGTCTTAGGAATCTTCGAGGCGGTGTAGCATTCCGTCTGATTAAGATTTTTTTGATACATTTTAATGTATTTTTCAATATCAGTTGTATAAGCTAATAAATAGTAATACAGCCAAGATTACTCTTAAAATGGTAGACATTTCGAGTTAGATGTTACTTTTATTCAACTTATTTGATTATACTGTTATAGATAAGCAATGAAATACGTGAAACTAATGAAATCATTCTTTTGTGCACGGTGTAATCAAATCGGATAAGTATTATTCATGTCGTGATATATATCCCCATTTTGCTTAGAATACTTTAAGTCAATAATGGGCATGAAAAACAGTTGTCATTGAACTCATCTTAGAATAATCAAGCCGTCGATTTTATCACATATTATTTCTTTGGGAATACTCAAATTAATGTTTTTAATGACAATTAAATCTGTAATAAGTTACTAGATCTGTAATAAGGCAAAATGTAATAAGTCACTTTTCCCTATAAATTGAGTAAGTCCCTTCCATCCTGGAGTCTTTTTTGTTAATGTTTAGAACGTGGTAAAATGGCGTGTATTTCTCTTTCAGTTTATGAGAAATAAAAGGTGGGAAAATTGTAATAAATCAAAAACCACAGAACCGTATGTTGAATCTTGAATCTTAAAATTGCTGTCACGAAAAATAAAAAAAAAGTGACTTGTAACATCTTGCCATCAGAAATTTGGATGATAGGAACTGAAAAAAAAATTTATATGAAAACATTTCGGACACAATAATATATGGTAGGTAGTTGTATTAATGTCCACTGATGTAACACCACGGTCTATTTGTGACGGTCCGGGAACAATTCAAGGACGCTTTGTAGATTCGATCCGCGGTCAGATGACGAGGTCACACCTCATTTGGCACTCTACTCTCCAAACATCCAAACCAAGTCAACAAGAGGACATTTGAGGACACGAAAGATAAAACGTACATATTACGAAACGTGTGTGAATAAGACTGTCCGTGATTAAACCCAAAGGGAGTGTTCAGAGATCAAAACGTATTTTTAAACCACGGTCAGATTGTGAGGTCACATATGAGCTGGCATCTCACTGTCCAAACTTCCACACCAAGCCAGCAGGAGGACATTTGAGGACACGAAAGATTAAACGTGCACCAGTCGAAACGTGCACGATGATCTGATCGAATCAAGTATAAAACTCGCAACACCCCGGTTACATATCCGCTTCTATTCCAACCGGGATACCGCATTTCCAGTCATAGGTAGAAAAATTGAAATACAACAACAATGGTAACTTTAAGGACTTTCTACAGTAAAAACGAAACAAAAAATGGTGGAAAACATAAATAAATGAAAGCGAAACTGCTCGATACACAAAATACTCAAATGCGTTGGCAAACGTTGTATATTTTCGGTACATTGCAAACTATTTTCCTTTGAAAGCTGAGAAGTAACGCTGAATTGTAAAAGAAATTCCCAAAGTTTGAATAGAGGATTTGCATACTTTAACTTTTTCCGATCTCGCTTTCCCAATCACGTGTTTGGAATAATACTAATGACAAGTGGAACTGAAGAGAAGCAAGCATTTACATCTTTGGAAACTACAGTGGAAATCATTTGAGTTGAAAGCTCGGAAAAATCAAAAATTTCAAATGAGTTTGAAATGTTTCCCTTCATATGCTCTTAGTTTTCGCATAGGTTGGTATTCACAGCCCTTCATGTGAATTGGAGTTTACAAACAACATTTTTTTCTCCATTTTCATTAACCCCTAGGGTACCAATTTATTTGAAAAAGTAGTTCGGATTATCGTTTGCATATTAGTTAATGTTATATTTTCGCATCATCGTCTGTATACTAATTACTGTTATATTTTCGTATTATCGTTTGCACACTAGTTACTATTATATTTTCGTACAATTTCGCTTGATGAGAATGGCAACAGTATGAGAGAAATCGCACAGCTTCTGATCTCCGCGTTCATTCCAAAAAATAATGTCTGATAGCGCAGCCGTGTAAATATTTCTATGTATGGAGTCATATTAAATAAAGTGCATTTTTGTAGAGAGCGATTGAATAATTTGATTCAAGGAGAGTCTCATAACATCAATCACTCTTGCCATGAACAAGAATATACATGTTTAATTTTGTCCTAGTTTGAATGAAGAATTAGACTTGTCATCCGTAACTTAGGCAAAACAAGTGCATGAAGAGTCTCATTTGTCAAATGTTCCCAAGGGATTAAATATCTTTGCATGCTTCTCTTTTGTTTTCTAAGGTTTATAAAGTCTAAGAATTGTTATTTTTTACTATATTCTGCATATCTATAGAGTAGTCCCGTTGGAAAAGTCGCGAATCAGCAATAGGAGATTTGGGAATTTGAAACTCGATCCAACCCAATACCACCATATTCATGGGAGATGGTGCACGTTAAATCTATCATGGCCTCAAATGTCCTCACGTTGACGTGGTGAGGATGTATGAAGAGGGGGTGCCAGCTCATGTGTCCTTGTCACCTGACCACTGTTCAAATTACGGGGTGTTGCCCTCGGATTGTTTCCTACGTGATTGATCCTTGACCGATTACCATAGTCGTTGTGTTGCTTTAGTGTTAGTGTGGCGTGAATTAAAATATCTACCTACTTTCCTGTATTTGTGTATTGATTCCAACTGACCTAAGCATGTCTGCTTACCGGTAATCGTTTTACTTTTCACGAACCAGCTATCATAAGTTATACGTTACCCTATAAAGGCTTACAGGATGGCACAATTTTTACAAAAATATAAAAATGCTAATGTTTTGGTAAACGTCAATTATTAGCATAAAAGGTTCTATATTCTATTCTAAAGTACTAGAGCAATAATTAGCATAAATGTAATCGAATATAGTAAACAGAACATAGCATTCTAAGTTTTATGCAATAGTTAGTTTTTTATGCTAATCACTGCATTAAAATGGTTACATTTTTATGCAATGATTTGAATAAAAATATAACTACCTTTCAAGCTAAGCAATATCATCCGTTGAGGTAAAGACAAGAGAAAAATAAATAAAGAGAGAGATAGAGCTCAATCTTTACCCCTTCGAAACTAGAAACCATAAAGTTTTAGTTGGCTTGTTCAAGTCAAAATTTAAAATTTATAAGTCACATAAATAACACACTTCTCAAAGGCTTCAGAGTAAGCGAGATATAAGGGTTGTATATCCTCGTAAAAATACAAACATGCACAAGCACTTAGGCAAATAAGGCTTACCACGCCAGCAACAAAAACCTAGAGGATACTAATCTTGGGTATTGAAGTTTTATATATTTCGAGAGCAAGCAGAGGTGCAGGACATTAGTGTATGAATAAAAGACGTCACGTATAACAAAACGCGTATAACAAACTTTTGCGTCACGTATAACCAAACACAAAATCATTGGCTTTGAAACAAATGCGGTTTCCATTAGTGCTTGGTGGTTTTGACTGTCCAAGTGCCAACATCATTCCTTTTTGGAGAGTACTTGGCAGAATCGCATACAGAAAGGAGAAAATCTATATGTATTTGTAAGCTCTAAGTATGCAGAGCTTATTTAAACTCTAATTTGTTGGACGATGTTGTTACTTGTAAAGTATGGCTTAGAATTTAAAAGAAAACGTTTTGAATAAAAATACCAAGAAAATTTATATGACATAAACTTTGATTCTGAGGCTATTAGCGCATGAATAAAACAGTTTTTGATCTGCATCTTGCGAAACAAAACGCAAAATACTTGGCTTTGGAACAAATGTAACGTTAGTGGGTAGAGATTTTAAGCACATAACTGCAAAAACCATTCCTTTTAATAAAAGTACTTGACAGATTTTGTATATAGCAAAGGTGTTCACTGTGGAGCTAAATATTGGCGAGAGTAGTTTTGTACTGTGCTACGTATACCCTGTATGTATTTTGAATGTGACATTGGCTTGTTTTTCCAAAACCTTTTTAGTATTGGGTTGATGCAAAAGTTCGTCCCGTTTTTGGAGCTGGATGGCATTGCTTCGCAAAACCGAAGTTGCATTGTTTGAAACAAGGAATTGCAGCTAGTATTTGGAAAAAATGCGTTACTTGTGTTGTTTTTAATACAGAAAGTAAATAGTATTTTCGACATATTACACATTTTTACTTCCAAAATGGCAAGAATTCTTCGCAGACGAGAAGGAGTGTTCTGTAGGGTGAGGGAGCCGTTGACGATTCCACATGTCGCAGGTGGTTCAGCATGTTTAGTCAACTGGATCAGTTCTTCATCCTGAAACCGCAGAACGTCTATGAGCGTATGTAGATACCGCAGATGTGGAGAAAGGTCATCGAACAGAACGGCGCATACTATATTAAAAAAGAGGATTTTTAGAAAATAAAATAACTTTTCTTCAATTAAAAAAAATTGATAATAATAATAAATAATATTTAAATAATAATAATAAATAATATTTAAATAATAATAATAAATAATATATTTAATATTTAAATAATAATAATAAATAATAATATTTAATGTTTAAATAATAATACTAAATAATATTTAATATTTAAATAATAATACTAAAAAATATTTAATATTTAAATAATAATAATAAATATTAATAATAAATAATATTTAAAAAATAATCTTAAATATTAATAATAAATAATATTTAAATAATAATAATAAATATTAATAATAAATAATATTAAAAAAAATAATATTAAATATTAATAATAAATAATATTTAATATTTAAATAATAATAAATAATAATTTTTACACTAAAAAGGCTTTTGTTGGAGGTTTTTTTCAAAAGTAAATGCTACTACAGTCAAATTCAAAATGAAGGATATATGGGTAAAGAAGAGGAAGCATGGAGTAAAAATGACAGCAAACAGTGTTCAAATGTGTTTTATTAGATATACAGTTGAATTATACATCATTATATTATTATTATTTAAATATACAAATTAAGTGGTAATTACAAATTAAGGTGGCAATGTCTTAGATATTATAGCTTTTGAACAGTCCGGAAAAATTTGTCGATATTCAGATACAACTTGTAAAAGGACCTGCCGTTGTTCTTCGTCTTTCGTCAAAGAGAAATTAAAGTCTTTAATTAATTTTACTCCTCTCTCAGCAGTGTCATTAAGAATCCTTAAACCGTTCACTATTTTTTTATCTTTTAAATAATGTTAATTTTCACACCATACATCGGGATTAGTATTTAACAAATCTGTATCGATTTCAAATCTTTAAAAAAAAAATTACAGCTCGAGGAGAAACAAAATAATCAACTTTTTTTTACAATAAATGAACAACTTGTTGGATATTGAGTTTTGGTTTTACATCCCTATCATCACAATCATTTTCATCATTTTCTACTTCGGACCTTAATTTTTCAACCATGATTGTTTTGATATTTTTTTCCCAAAGTATCATCGAAAAATAAAAATGGAATTTGCTCCGAGTTGATATGCCACAGATGGTTTCTTATTTTAGACAGGGCTTTGTCTGCAAACTCTTTATCATTTTTCCTGTATTGAACTAAAGATTTTAATAATTGTGTAGGTCTAGTTTCGAGGCCAAAGTGGATTTATGGGCATTGGACCAGGCTTTTACATAAATATTGATTATAAATAAACAAATATTTTCAATACCTTTTCTCTCTAAATCTGTTAACGAAAATTGATCCCTGAAAATATACATTTTGACAGAATAAATGGCAATTGCCATCCATCTGGCGTAATGAATAGCACCAGGTACTAATGTAGTAATGTCTTTTTGAGGAAGACACCCTAAATGAACTAAGCAAAGTTGGATGAATTCTTTATAATCATCCCTGGGCTGTCGATATTTTAACTGTTCAAAAAGAAAACTTGAAAATTGATCTGGATTACTTATTTTATTTCTAATATTTTCATCTTCTATACCTGTTTTGTATTTTTTCTGGTCTAGCTTAGACTACTCAGTCTGGAACTTTCGAAAAAATATCTGGCTAAGGACCAGTGGAAGAGTCCATTTTACAATTAAAAACTGATTTTAAAGCAACTTCTAAAATGTAGTGGCGACATGCTAAATTCAGAATGTTTTTCTCTAATAACTGCTCTAGCGAAACGCAGGTTCATATAAGGAGACCAGTATTTACTGCCGTGGTATCAAAACACGTTGTGTGGATTTTCCCAACTTCCCCCACTGCTCAACTACTGATAATACAGCTTTAGCCTGAATTATCCAGTTACTAATTTCAAGGATTGGAACACCTATCAACTGTTCTTCATCGCCACAAGTAATCAAAATTGCTATCCTCTCTACATTTTCTTTACTCAACAAATCTGGAAGCTATTTCCCATCCCAGTGCACAACAGCTCCCTCTAAATCGGAATTTCTAAATCTATTTTTGATGAGATCAGTTGTTTGCTGTCGGAATTGCTGTCTGCGAAGTCGTATGACACTTCTACGTGGAATTAAATTCTGTGAATCATGGCCTAATGCCTGAAAAATGTTAAATACCACTCACAAGTTGTATCTAAAGTACTTTTACAAGTTCTATCTAAATGTAGCCACATTTTTCAAGACTCTTCAAAATCTACAATTTCTAAGACATTACCACTTTAATTTGTAATTACCACCTAATTTGTACATTTTAATAATTATTATGTAATGATGTATAATTCAACAATATAATTAATAAAAAACATTTTAACATTATTTGTTGTCATTTTTACTCTTCTCTCACTTTTATAAAATCTAATTCCTTCATTTTAAATTTTAATGTTGTTAAATTTACTTCTGAAATTACCACCTAATTTGTACATTTGAATAATAATAATGTAATGATGTATAATTCAACAATATAATTAATAAAATACATTTGAACATTATTTGTTGTCATTTTTACTCTTCTCTCACTTTTATAAAATCTAATTCCTTCATTTTAAATTTGAATGTTGTTAAATTTACTTCTGAAAATACCTCTAACAAAAGCCTTTTTACTGTACAAAATGAAAAATACATACAGCAAAATCCGGAAAGCAGATGTAATTGAATATTGCACATTTTTTTGGGGCTTTACATGAAAATTCACTTTTGAGGATATCCATTACGATCTTACTTGAAAAATGCTAAAAATCATTCTATCAGTATTAGCAAAAAAAGTGGATGAGATCAAACTTCAAGTCAATAAAATTTCCTATGAAATAAGACAAGAACCAGGTTACTAGGACGAATAGTTTCGATTTTAAGGAGTAAAAACTATGATTTTTTGCTAAAATCGCTGTTTTTCTTAACTTTAACCTCAATGAGGCACGTTTTAATATTATCAGATTGAGCTGAAACTGTGCCAATCACATTTGCTAGACTATTAGCAACTTTAAAGGAGTGGGGGGTGTACCGATATAAATTCGAAAATTGATTTTTTGTGACCACTCTAGTGGTGCATGTTGTATTTTCTCTGGATGTATATCTATCTTCTGTGTTAGATATTCCGAAATAAAATGCAATCCTACCACTAAACTCATTTGAAATTGAAATTTTATAGAATACTAGCTGAATAATTCGGCATTGCTCAGGTTTCAAATATGACGGCGACATTTCTTAGTGTTAACTCAAATTAACAAACCCTGTAGAACGTGTTTCCTTGTCCATGTCCATTTATTGCAGGAAAACAAACTTTAGATTTTAAAATTGGGACGTCAAGTAACACTTTTAGAAATACCTGTGTGCCAATTTTAATGACTACACATTGATCTGAAGACGCAAAATAAATAGCCTATATTTTACGCAGTATTCTAAAGTATGAGTGTACCAAATTTGGTGAGAGGGATCTATAAAGAAATTTCATTGGTAGAAGTCAGGAGTTAAGCGAAGGAGTAATTTTATTTTTAGAGCCATATGAGAGGAAAAGTGGTCGTGGGAGGTCAAAAAATACTGGGAGGTCCTGAGGTCTAAGGTGAAAGGGTATGGCAAAATGTATGACCTATTGGACAAAAGAGACGAAAGACTGAGAGGAAAGTGGGGTGTTCGTGGACTGGTCTCTGGTGATAATTGTATAAGGGTGTTATTTTTTTGGGTATCGTTTTATATATATATATATACACACCACCCTACAATAATAGACCGGACACCACGATGTGATGGTATAAGGGAGAGAATACGAGCTTCAATAGGGGGATGGGCCCCCACGTGCTGCAATTACACTAGCAACCCTTCTGGCAATACATTCAACAAGGTTTTACTACACAGCTATGGGTATTTGTGTCCATTCCTGCGCCACGTAAGCTGTAGATTTCGTACATGATTCCCTGGTCCATAAGCGTCTTTCTAACTCGTCCTACAAATGTTCTATAGGGGTTAGATCGGGATTCTGAGCAGGCCAGGGAAGACGTTTTACATCCATATCTTGATACCATTGCTTGACAGAGACTGCAACATGACATAGAGAGTTGTCGTCCTGTAAGTAACATTCGTCCATTCCATAAAATTGTCAAAGCGTTGGAAGAACCTGAGTGTCCAAATTGTTTATGTAGACATCGGTGTTCAATTTACCATGAAAACATGCAAATTTTTCTGGCTATACCACGAAAAACGCCCTCAAACAAGTACATCACCACCGAAATTGATAGGTGGAACGATGCAATCGGGTAACAGACGTTGGCCTGGCATTCGCCAAACCCAAGCACACTCTTTTGACTGGAAGAGGGTGTAGCGTGACCTGTCGCTTAACAAAACAGTTTTTCAGTGGTCCACAGTCCAGTTCTGCAAAGCATATTGGGGTGCATCGTAACACCTGCTGCCTGTTGAAACTCACTGTTGATGATTTGGAGTGGTTTCTTGCGGTTCTTACGATTCTCACGCTTCAGGTCACGCCGATCCCGTTCGGTCAATTTACGGGGACGACAAACGTGTGCGGTTCGTGTCCCCCCCCCAATTCCACTACTCTTCCACTTTTTCACATCACCAACAGTTGTCCGTGGCTGTGATATTTCTACAGCAATTGCGCGAGTAGACTTGCCACTAATGTGACAACCAATTATAACGCCTCTTTCAAAGTCACTAAGTTCCTTTCGTTTTGACACATTGTCACAATTTCACACATAACTTACGACATAACCACTTCGCCTATCGTATTTAACCTTAACAGGATACGTGCGAGTATTGGATTTGCATAAAATCCGATTTGCAGTCGTATATTATGCAAATCCACTGGCGTTCGATCTAGTATTGTAGTGTAGTGTATATAGTATATAGATTCACTCATTTATAAGGAATATGGAATTGTATTGAACATCGATATTTTCTTTGAGAGTACATAGAAATTTCAGAGAAAGCAATCTTTAAAATATAAACTCTTTTCGCCTTTACATATATTCATACATTAAAAAATGATTCCGTTGCACATGCAGAAGCAGAGAAATAAGAATTAAGATATTACAATCAAGACAAATAAGACTGAAAAAATATGTAATCCAAAGCTTTCTAACACTTTTAGATATTAAGACGAAAAATTGATGCTTATAATACTTGAAAACACAATCTTTGTGAATTAATATCAAGATCAAAGGAATGACACTCCATGATAAAATCTTAGAGTATTAAATCCATAAATCACACTTGTATGAAAAACGTTGATAATTGTATCTAAAAATATATATATTCCATGAAAATAATGGGAACATATGGACAGATATTAATATAGAGTATTCTATTTCATTTGAAAGAACAAGAGTAGTAGAAAACAAAAATAAATGTTCTTTCACTGTAAATTGATAGCATAAAATAAATTAATAAGTTGATTTCTACTAGCGCGTTTGGAAAAAATAAGGATTTTCGAAAGTGTAACCTATTAAAAAGGTTATTTATGAAAAGAAGCTTAAACAAAAAAGCTGAATCTAACTCTATGAAAGTATAGTGTCAACAAAATTTCAGCATTACTTAAAGTTATTTTCATCTCAATCCCAACATATATTCTCTAACCACTCTTTAAACTTCGCTTGTTTTCTTTTAGTTTACTATGGGACCCCAGGTGGCTCAATGGGACAACTGCGCTAACAATCAACCCTGAGGTAAGGTAAAGTAATTTTAATTAACGTCTACTAAATCAACACAACGGGATATTGACGACGGTCCGGGATCAAACTCCTTCAGAAAAGATTCGAGGACAACACCACATAATTGCGAACCACGGTCGGATGACGAGGCTACACCTGACTTGGCATCCCACTCTCCAAACTTCCACACCAAACCAACGTGAGTACTTTCGGCCACGACAGATTTAAGGTACACCAGCTGCCTCTACACCATGCGCTTACAGATATCCATGCACTGTCCCGGATTCTAACCAGGAACCTTCCGTTCTAGAGGCTAACACCTTAACCAACAGACCGGTTGGTCGTCCCTAACAACCCGAGAGTTGTAGGTGTCGCAGTTTTGATTACTATATAAATTAACCTAGGTGTATTGCTCTCTTTTGTAGCAGTAAATATTTCCCATTTCCGTTGTTGGACGTTGATTGTCTTGTGTTTCGCGTTGTTTGAACCACATGTGACTGTTACTCCATAAGAAAAACATACTTTTCTTTTCTATTAAAACTGAATTTTATGTGACCTAATAAACTCTTACTTTTATTCAGAACAAGGCCTTTCTTTTAAATTATGAACTTTTGACGTAGATTGAATTGACATAAGCACAAACTAAAAAGTCTTAAACTGAGCTGCTGAATTTTCGCACCCTTTTTGCTCGCCTCTACACTGGTCATGGTTGGTTGGTTTGGGTTTTATGGCGCAAGTTCCAATAGTGGACAAGCTGCGCCAGAACCAACACGAAATTGTTTCGGTAAAATAAATAAAATGTCTAAGAATCCATCCAGTCAAATAAAAATAAATTAAAAATACCCTACCCTACAATAATGGACCGGACGCCAGTGCATTTGCACAAAATCCGACTACTTGTTTGGGGTGTTTTTTGTGGTATGACCTGGAACCTTTGCATGTTGTTCCTGATTAATTGAACGCCGACGCCTACATGAACCTTTTGGACAGACAGGTTCTTCCGACGTTCTGGCAATTTTATGGAATGGACGAATGTTACTTCCAGGACGACAAAGCTTCATGTCATGTTGCAGCCTCTGTCAAGCAGTGGTATCGAGATATGGATGTAGAGTCTTCCCTGGCCTGCTCAGAGTCCCGACCTAAACCCCATAGAACATTTGTGGGAAGAGTTAGAGCGACGCTTATGGACCAGGGAACCACGTCCGAAATCTACAGCTGAGCTGGCGACATTCTTGGAGCAAGAATAGACACAAATACCCATAGCTGTGTATCAAAACCTTGTTGAAAGTATGCACAGAAGGATTGCTAGTGTAATTGCAGCATGTGGGGGACCATCCCCCTATTAAAGAATATATTATTTCCCTTATACCATCACATCTTGCTGTCCAGTAATTATTGTAGGAAAGTGTAAGAACGTCTGCGCTGGTCAAGATGCTTTCTAATTTATTGGTGAACATGTAGTACTTGCACATTACGGTACAGCATTTTCACTTGTATCTGGGGCGCCCGTAATCTTTATTTTTAAACCAATTACCGCAAACGAAACAAAAGCAAGTTCTAAAAAGACCTCCATCTGCCATTCTTCCGAACCATCCTCCACTATTCGGGTTTTTAACTCCTCCCAGAAACCACAGTTCCAAAAATACCCCCAAAAAACTGCCATAAATCCCCCACAAAGGAAGCTCTAAATCTAAACGACGCAAAAGGGTTACGTTGTACAACGCTTTTGTTCTCAGCGGAAGATACGACGCGGGTAAAATTAAAAGAGCCCCGTTTCGTGGCCGAGTTCCAAAAAGCAAGCAAGTCTTTGTCTTGCGTTACCTATTGGAGACAATAGAGGGTAACGCCGGCATGGGTCGCAGTAATTATTATCAGTGGACTTTAAGGCTGCGACAAATTTCGCCGTCCACGCAAAATTAGTTTAAGGAACGAACTGCCGGACTCGCGTCCTTTATCACCAGCGAACAATCGAATTACTGCCTGAATCAGCCGGACGGAGATATTGTATATCTTTGCTGGCGCCGTGGAGCTGGGTTCTGGGGGAACAATTGCCAGGGATGAGAGATAACCGGGAAGGAAGCGGATTTGAAAGTAGATACTTTTGTTGTAGTGTAAAGCTGGTATGAATTTCCAGCTTCAGGGATGCGTTTTTTGATTTATGCTTTATGTTACAAGTCTGAGTTTGGCTATTATTTGGGACATGGAATTGGCTTCAACTACAGTTCAGACAAATTCTGTAGCTGTATTTGCTAAGCTGTTCCGTCCATTTATATAATACTAGCAGAAATATCCGGCTTTGCTCGGTTTGAATTAATAATATTTTGATTGAAAAATCATCATCAATTATTTTTCATAAAAGAATATTAGCATCATTTTAGGGTGCGGAAAAAAAATTTAATATCCATTTTAACTGCTCCATCGTTATAACAATTTACTTTGGATGCAAATGTACATATATGTTGTAGCCATCCATATAATCCATTTCATATTCGTCGCACTTCTACTGAAAGTTTTTTTTCTATTGTGACTACTACAATAATTGATTTTGAGTTTCGAGTGACTACGAGAATTCCCGTGCATTCATTTTCAGTAAAAATAACGAATTTTTGGCGGATAATCTTGCACTTAGATTTCCTATGAATATGTTTTACTTGTACCATTCTTGCCCTTAGTATGCGATGTTTTCGAATTTCATCATAAATATGAGAGGATGTTAAATTCAATTTTTACGGCATTCCTGACTAATTTAGTTTGAAGTAGTCGCAATTTTTCTTGAAAATTCCATTCAGCGGCAGATGGAATAATGGAATTTCTGTTTGATACATAAAATAGAGTTGATGTTTGTCTGTTCTCTATAAAAATCAACCTTTTGACCAATCTACAACACATTTGGTACACTTATATTTTAAAACCCTGTGAGTATGATAGGCTACATACTAACCCGCCTTCTATTTGTCCAAGGGGTAAAAAATTATGGCATTCGTGACTAATTTAGTTGGAAACAAACGCACTTTTCCCTGAAAATTCTATTCAGTGGAATGTGGAATAACGGAGCTTGTGATAGAAATAAATGTCATCAGTATAAACAATTAAACTCAAATTGATAGCAATTTTTTAACAAACAAAAGGTTGATTTTACATCGCTTTTACAAAAAAAATGCACTGCATTCAACAAATGATTCACATGTATCTAAGTTGGGTAAGAACAGCTTCACTAAATAGAGTAAGAAACTTCGACCTTCTCTCTCTGTCACTTAAGACAAAATATTTCAATATTTCAAAATTACTAACTGTGATATTATTCCAATATAAACAAATTCTTGTTTAAAATTCCCTTTTTTCCAACAGACATACAGTCTTAAATTGGACCCTTATGGTACTTTTTTAAATTAAAAAATTCGATGTCTAAATGGAAAGCATGTACCTATTAAAAATGATAGATGTAGTTCCTTGACGATGAAGCACAGCTTTCAATAACACCCAATGAAACACGAAACACAAATAAATTTTAATTGATTTTATTCGTATTTCAATGAAAAGCTATATCAAAATTTTGAAATATATTTGAACTACAACGTATGTCTACCCGTTTTTATTTAACGTAGCCCATCTTATTTTAAAGTTATTTTTTAAATTTATTTGTTAGTTTAAAATAACAAATTACACGCTATAAAAATATTTTGATGTGTATAGTTGATTTATTTTATGATTCAGCGATCTGCACACCATTACGTATTAAATCCATGGAAGTAGGAAAGATCCTACTTCCTACTTCCATGATTAAACCAGAGATTTAAAGAAAGTTGGTCAAAATATTCATATATGTACCACCAAGGAATTACCCAGGTCTTGTGATATTTTGCAATAAATAAATAAATCATTACAATCTAACTCCTGAATAATATTTCTGCAATAGGTAATACATCGGAACACATAAATGAAACAGAAACAAAATTCCAATCCTTAAAAAAAAATGCAGAATTCTAAAAAAAAAAAAAATCTGTTCTAATGCGTTAAATTCGTTTTCCTGAATGTATTCTGAAATAGCACAATTCGACTAAAGACTTGAACAATATTGACAAAGACAATTAATGATTTATAAGCAAAAATAAAATATATTTATAATACTTGGGAATTTTCAAATATGACCGCAACACCTAGCTGTAAATCAAATACCCAAGCAAAGAATTCTAAATCAAATTTAAAAAATTAAACATTAATTCTGAAGCTGCTGGATACCGAAAAATAATTACGCTTTTATTATCAATGAATTTTTCTTTTGGGCTTTCGTGTTCCATTACAAAATGTAAGTTATGTAAAATTAAATGCTTTAAATATTCTTTCTTCATCAATCAAATGTTTAAAAATATTATTTTCGTCGTGGTATGAAGTAAAAATTCAGTTCAAACATGAATATTATAATTTAATTTGTTTAAATTTTTTTTTTTCGATCAACACTGGTAAGGCAATTTAAGATGCTTACAGCAATCGTTTTATACTCAATGGTATTGCTAGGGCGATTTCGAATTGCTTTTGGCTTAGTCAGGTCAATTTTAGGCATCTGAAGAGTCGAATTTTTCAAAATCCTTTCTTAGTGCATCCCCACGGTATAAGATCCTGTGCACACATCCTATTTTTTAACGTGCGTTGCCGCTACGGCACCGAAGCCCAAATACGAACACATAACCGTGAAAGAAGCAAGTACTGATTTCGCGCCACTTGCAATAAATATTCTATCGAAGAAAACTTATTTATTTCGCTTACTTGGTGTAAAAAAAGTATATTTTGAAACACAAAATAGACGTTACTGGATACAACCATTTATAAATTATAGAGTATGAATGAGATGTTTTGTGTTACCCACCCCCATATTCACCAGACCTTGCTCCCTCAGATATTTACCTCTTCAGGTCACTTCACAATTCTCTTAACGGCCTGGAGTTAAATTCTTTGGAGACTGTCAAACAGCACCTCGATAACTTCTTTACAAATAAGCCTAGTGATATTTTTTTTTAAAGGAATTTTTCAGTAAAGGTTGCTTGAGTTTCGGGATTATGGTACTTTTTGTTGCAAGTTTAAGTTCCACAACAGTTTGAAACAGCTTTAGCTTTAGCTGTTATGACAAATTAAGAGCTGTAATCACGGTGTTCTGTTACATCGGTTAATGTCAACGTATCCGCGTGTTTATGCTTTACTGTGAAATATTCTATCACAAGTTCTGAGGTTGCAGAGTGGCAATACCGTCGTAAGTATAAAAATAAATTTCTTGTTTTATGTGTATATACTTCTGCACGCTTCAAACCTGCCCTTATCTGGAGACGGCAATTGAAACAATTTTGAAGCTATGGCAGAAGCATTTATTTAGTGCTCTTTTACTAACAAGCTAATACAAACACACACTCCCGTTTCTAGTGACGTAAGACACTGTGCCAGTTTATATAAGTGTGGTTGGGAGGAATGAAACATGCCCTCCCTCCACACCGAGGTAACATGTCTATCCATATAGTTAGAGTACATTACTTATATACATCACTAGTCACTTCGTGGCTAGTCCGGCGTTGCCCGTGCCCGTGGTGTAAAGTATTAAGCTGGTGTAAAATTTTCCGCAGATTTCAAATCCGTTGAAGATATATTCAATTTAAAAAATTTTTAAAGAAAATAATATTTTTTGGTAGCAATCTAAACTCAAATTTTCCGCAAATTTCAAATCCGTTGAAATTTTTACTCCATTTTAAAAGGTCTAGGAGATAGAAAAAAAGAACTTTGACTTCAGTTAAAAAATTTATCGTCTGGCTGAGAAATCAATAGCGCAAAATCAAAGCGGGAACAAAAAGCATAAATTTCTCCGCGTTCAGCGGATGAAAAAAACTTGGCATGATTCCAAACCCTGACTGCAAGGTCGCATGAGTAGAAAAAGTTCTCCGCGTTTGAAAAAACCGATGAATAAAACTATGAAATTCAGTTAAAAATCTTCTAGATTGAATTTTAAAATTCGCCGCGACCCAAGAATTGCAAATATTTCGAACTACCTGTGTACCAAATCTCATTGCTGTAAGTGCAATAGAATCGTCAGGATTTTGCGACCCCAATCAGACAAACAAAGAAACAAAAACTTTCTTTTATAATAGTAGAGATTTCAAAAATATAATAGTAATTATATATATATATATATATATATATATATATATATATATCATCAAAATAGGTTACATAATAAACAAATATACAACATGCAAGAAAATAATTTTTTTTATTTCTTTCACGACCATATTTACAAGTCTTGAGTTAACTTGAGCATCAGTTAATCCATGGATCAGAGTTAAATCGCGGATCAAGAACCGTATTCTCGAATGACGGGTTAAGTGATCCACGGATTAAAATGATACGCTCGCTGTGATTGGATTCTACGGTCTCCTCACGATCACGTGATTTTGTTTATATTTGTTACGATACCCGAATTTGCATTCATACTATTGAAGCATGTACTTCTTCTGAACGGATTCCAAATTGTGATTAAATATAACGCATACGGTATTTTAATTTGGGTTTGGAAAAAGAAATGCAAAGGTATTTAATTTCAAATTGGATTTTTATGGAACCCTAAATTTTACAAGAACGAATTGCACTAAATAATTTTACTGACAGCATGTGTGGTAAAATTACAATAACTGCTCAAAAGAGCAACCGCTTGCGGTAATGCAGGCGTTAGGGAACGTCCATAGTGCACCGCTTCCAACTTCCAGCTTTATCACGGCAGTTGAGCGGGAAAGAAAAGTAGAGAAAACTGTATGGCGCGGTTATAATGCACCTGCTTTACCCGCTTCTACCCGCTTTTTCCGGAATGAATTATCAATTCTTTTTCCCGCTTGAACAGCCTGCCCCGCTTGGCTCGCCCGTTTAGTTTGCTGTGTTATTCCGTTTTGTTCTTCCGCGCTCTTTGGTTGTTGTATCATTGATCCGCGCATTAAGGCCCGGTGCACATATCCGGTTTTTCAACGTGCAGCACCACTGCGGCACCGAAGCCCAACTATGCACACATAACCGTGAAATGACGCACGAACTCAATTCGCGCCATTTGCGATAAATATTCTATCGAAGAAAACGTGTTTATTTCGCTTACTTGGTGTAAAAAAAAGTATATTTTGAAACGAAACAGACGTTACTGGATACAACCATTTATTAATTATTATTATTTTCCCCATTTGTTTATGAAAATAAGGTACTTCAGAATGGAGACTCATGTGCGGCAACCGTGAGGCCCCGTGGGGAACTGCGGTACAAATTGCACGCAAGTTGGACGTGCGTCTCCCCAGTGGCGCTGGAGACATGTGTGCACTGCTCCATTCGATCTAATGTATCTCAGACCGCACTTGCGTTGCGGCAGCGGCACCGCACGTTGAAAAACCGGATGTGCGCACCGGGCCTAACTCGGACTTGTGAATACGGCCGTTAGTCTCATGTCATAATCAAGTCCTGATGATTCTCAATGAATTTCATCATATTGATCATTTTGACCGATGTGCCCTTGTTACAAGCAATGTTTCTGAGCCATGTGATTTTGAAAGGTCGGTAGCCATCCTCATATGCCATGTTGCTGTAAGTGAACAGACTGTGATGTTATGTAGTTGTGTGCCGATTGCACCACCTACTAAAAACGAAAAATAACTTCAATTTTTAGTTGTGATAACATTACATCCGGGAAGTGATATGTGGGCAATGCATCCATTCACTGAAAGGCTATCATTGGCCTTTCTCTGATGATACGAGATTATTTGACAGATCTTTCAGAAACAGTTGATTGAAATTAATGTTTTCACAAGTACAACTGAATTTGTAATCTGCATTCATTGACTATCCTGAAATCGAAAAGTATTAAACATACTATCTTGTTAAAAAAACTAAAAATTGACTAGACAAATGCAGGTGACTTTTGCTACGAATGTTTATGACAAATCAAATTTTTCGTAATTAAATGTTTTTCGACTTAGGTGATTGCTTAATTTTCTAACGATATGCTCTACTTCAGCTTATAATCTCAAGAGATACGTGAAAACTTTAAAATGTCAAGGAGTTTTGAAACCATTGGGGTATAGATATCCATCTTTTGTTCCGTATATATTTAAGGTAAACTCACGGTTTTTGTGTTTGAATTAACAAAAACACCGTTGAACAAATAAATTTACTGTGTTGTTTTTCAAATTAGTTTGCATTGAGTTAATGGCATACCAAAACTTATAAAAAAACATAATTCCCTAGTTTATGTATTAATACTAATTCTATTTGATGCTATAAATTCTTTAGATGTGGTATTTTACATCATGTATACTTTCAATGACATTTTATCAACATATGTAGCTTTTAAGGAATACATTTTTACATTTATTATTCCTTTGAAACTTATTCCCCCCCCCCATTTCAAAATTAAAAAGCATTTTTATTTAGGTTACTTGGTATTTTGCCCTTTACAAAAATGCAAAAATTCTAAGATAAGGCAGCTAAGTTATAATTTCTCCAATTGAAAAACCAAATATTTTAATGCAGTATTTTAACTTTTTAGTTTAATTAGGAGTGCTTTCGAACTTTCGTATGTATTCTCATTTCCAAATATATTCAACTTCTAATGGTTTTGGGAATTATATCGAATTCTAAAATTTAATATTCAGTCTCAAATAATTCATGCATTAATTTATTACGTATACTTTAAAAGGAAATGCAATTAAAGTTTATGAAATTCTCTCCCCGTCCTCTTAGATGGATAACTTTCTCAGAAAAGTAAGAAATTCCAAGAAAATCTCTACGTTTCATCAAAAAACCTTTTATAACAATAGATATATTCCCGTCTTCTCTCAATTAAAGTTGTTTCCTATTTCAAGGAATTTTGAAACTAAAATATATTAGTTTTAATTGAGTTGAGTGCTATTACGAATTATAGACTATTACGAAGTAAAATATTCTAATTAGGAAATTTTTAGTACACTATACCATAAAGGTGTAATTCAATAAAATTTACAAATAATATGCTGTTCAGTAAGATTCGTTATTTACGAAAACAAAGATTATAGTTCATCTGTTACATGCAGAAAACTATATTTCAGCAGAATAATGGATTTTTAGAAAATAGCTAAACAATTTTTTTTTTAATTTGGAAGTTTTGATAGTCAAAAACTCTTTTTCAGACAATGACAACAGACTTTGTGATAAGGCTGGAAATAATAAATGCATTTGCACATTTAAATTTATTTACTAATCTGACAATGGTAGAGCTATGCTTAGATAATATTTTAATTTCTTATTTGAGGGCTGTGAAACTAAAACATATTAGTTTTCAGTTAAGTGCTTTTACGAATTAACAACTATTACGAAGCAAATTATTCTAATTAGCAACTGTTTAAAACACCATACCATAAAGGTGTAACTGAATAAAATTTACAAATAATATGCTGATCAGTAAGATTCGTTATTTACGAAAACAACGATTATAGTTTATCTGTTATATGCAGATACTATATTTCAGCAAAATAATAGTTTTTTAGAAAATAGCTGAACATTTATTTTTATTTTGGAAGTTTTAATAATCAAAAATTTTTTTCAGACAATGACAACAGATTTTTTGATGAGGCTGGAACTAATAAATGCATTTGCACATTTAAATTTATTTACTAATCACTAATAATTAAATTTATTTACTACACCACCTGAAAATGGTAGGGGTATGCTTGGATAATTTTTTTAATTTCTTATATGAAGGCTGTTTAATAAAGAATGATCGTAATTTTTTTTAAAGGTGGTTAAAATAATCAAGAAAAATAAAATTTATACTGAATTTGTAGCGGGATAAGTGGAGAATAGATAGGCGTAAGTTTTACGGTCATGGCGTCATTGCTGAGGCCTTGGCAGCCGGCCAAGAATGCCTAGTTTTACTTTCGCCTATTGCAAAAATGGATGTGACACTCGAAGTGCAATACACTGCATTGAAATTTTGTTTTCGCCTTAAAAAATCGTCACATCGTCAGGTCTTGCAAAAAAACACTGTCATGTGTGTTCCCCATCCTCCATGTAGTCCTGATGTAGCACCATGCAATTTTTTCTTTTCCGAATTTGAAGGAACACCTCAGGGAAAAGCGGTTTTCATCATCACAGGCAGTGTTAAAAATTGCGTAGGGGAGTTGAAAGACATGTCAAAAAATGGCTTCTAGCATGCGTTTGAAAACTCGAAAAGAGGTGGGATAAGTGCATTGCATCTAATGGAGAGTATTTTGAGAAATACCATAACAATTTTGAGGATTAGTACAGGAAATTATTATTTTTTTATGATCATTCTGTATTGAACAGCCCTCGTAATATAAGTAACATTGTATTTCCGAACACACTATCTAAAAAAAATCTTTAAAAATATGAAAATTATTCATTATACAAACAGTTAACTGTTTTACGTTATGCTATTTAGTCTGCTTTTCATTATGTAAATCTGAAATTTTAAATTAACTTTTGTTTGTGTTTAAGTGTGTATGATACCATCAAAGCAATAAAATATTTTAGGCTGTTTAAAACTTTGATGCACATTATGTACAAATGCAATTTTTTTTATATAGTTTAGGAATACTCGATTTCTTCAAATGAACTTCTTGAGTTTTTCAAATAAATATGCTTTATAGAAATATTTTAGCGACATGCTTTTCTAAAAAATATTTTTTCTAACTGGCTGAATTTCAAAAATTTAAATTGCTACCTTAAATAATACCTTGATGATTTTTCTTTCTGTGTGTGAGCATTTAATTTTTGTTGTAGAAATACATAATTCCCAATACAATATTTCTGAACTATGTTTTCGTAGCTTAAAATGTCAAATTATTTAGCATACAACCGCTGGTGCAAGTTTTGTTTTGTGTATAACCTTTACCAAAAGTCAGAAACTGTTATATTTATGTTATTACATTTTCTTGTTTGAATTATGAAAAACGTGTTTAAATATTTTTCTGTGCTCCACAGAATTATTTTTACAAAATATTTTCTCAACTTTAGACATACTTATATAAAGATATTTGATGCAAAAATGTACCATGAAATTATTTAGCCCGTAAAATGTTTCTAGGAAGTATATAATAAATAATATCCATTAATACAAATTATTGTATTCACGTATTGTTTGCATACCTGCTCACAATAGTTTTTTTGTTTCTTTTTGATATTATAAACAAAGACCAAAACCGTAAAGTGAATTTGCTGCCGCATCCTTTATTCTAAATAGCAAGTATCCACAAATGCCCCAAAATACAGTTTTACTTTCCTTGTCAATGAACATTTTCAGATGGCCAAAAAAATCAGGAAAAAAACAACCAATTTTATTTTGAATGTTCTCAGTAGCCTTTGTACACCTGGTCATAACCAATTTCTCCCGTTTCTTTTTCGTCACACACACAAAGATAACTCATGAAGGGAATCCACAGCACAGTGTCTTCTTTAGTATCAAGTATCCACAAATGTTCCAAAAGAGAGTTTTGCTTTACATCTCGCCAAAGTGTTGAAGATAACCACGAAATCAAGAAAGTAATAATTTGTGATAGCTGTCTTGATGATTCTCAGTATTATTGTATACCTGCTTATAGTACTACCACCTTTCTTTTTCAACAAAATACTCATATAGCCTTCCTTATTATCAAGTATTCACAAGTATTCCAAAATACAATTTTACTTTCTATCTCACCACCCACTTGCAAATGGCCATGAAATCAAGAAATTACCAACAAATTGAAAGATCTCAGTAATATACGCATATCGACTGACAAACAATTTTTCCCGTTTCTTTTTCGTCACACACACAAAGATAGCTCATAAAGTGAATCCACAGCCCATCGCCTTCCTTAGTATCAAGTATCCACTAATCCTCCGAAAGACAGTGTTACTTTTCCTCTTACTACTCTTTTGGATTATGGCCATGAAATAAAAAAATTACCAACAAATTATGTCTTGAAGGTTCTCAGTAATCTACGCATATCGGCTGACAAGCAATTTTTCCCGTTTCTTTTTCGTCACACACACAAAGATAGCTCATAAAGTGAATCCACAGCCCATCGCCTTTCTTAGTATCAAGTATCCACTAATCCTCCGAAAGACATATGTACTTTTCCACTCACCACCCACTTCGAGGATGGCCAAGAAACTACCAACAAATAATGTCTTGAAAGTTCCAGTATTATGCGTAATCTGCTGAGTCAATTTATCCCGTTTTCTTTTAATCTCACACACACACACAATAAGAGAACTCATAGAGTGAATTCACTGCTCATCGCCTTCCTTGGTATCAACTATCCACAAATCTTCCAAAAGACAATTTAACTTTTCATCTCACCATCCACTTGCAGAATGCCACGCAACCAAGAAACTACCAAGAAATTATGTAATGAAAATTTCCAGCATTATACGTAAATCTGCTGACAGTCAATTTCTCCCTTTTCTTCTTTATCTCACACTCACAATAAGCGATCTCATAAAGTGAATTCACAGCCCATCGCCTTCCTTAGTATCAAGTATCCACAAATCCTCCAAAGGACAGTTTTACATTTAATCTTATCGCGCAATCGCAGACTGACAAAAAACAAAGGAAAAAAATACGTTTTCTAATTTCCTTTCCTCCCTCTTCCATCGACACCTTGACCTACAATCTGTAAAGAAAGGAACAGAAGCGAAATCAAGAATAAAAAAAAATCCCCATTGGAAGTAAAAGCTCCGGTGACAAATATTTTTTTCCCGAATTTTCTTTGAAGTTTGGGGAACAAATCTTCTTTCTTTTGAAGAAAAAGAAAGAAAAAAGACTCCACGATCCTTTACGGCCTGCTGGTTTCAATTGAATCCTAGATCTTTAACCCCTTTAATCATTACACAGTTGATCGGACAGAACTCCCAAATTAAACCTTTATCTCTATTATTGTGTATGGAACTGCTTTTCAAGACTGGAACATTTGAAACGCGTTTTTTTTTTTTTGCAACGCGAATCAATGTATTCCGAGCTTTTCTTCTTCGGTATTTCTTTCAGGAGGTGGTTTTGTGAAAATTCGCGTTTAATCATTGTTCTTCCTCATGTCTTTTAAAAAGATCAAATATATTAAGGTATAAAAACGAGTAATTACGTTGTATCTCGTTTCAATTTGCAATTACTTGTCGTTGGAATTAAGTGCAGAGCGTACCTTATTAAGTTTAGAATGAGTTTAAAAGATTAGTTTTTTTCAATGGCGCGCGCGCGCGCGTGTGTGTGTGTGTGTGTGTGTGTGTGTGTGTGTGTGTGTGTTTTTTCATGGGCAAAGAACATTTGTTGCTCATAGTTTTTAATGAATATTTTTCGGGAAAAAATTACTTTTGTTCGGATGCGTATTTGCAAATGCATTCGTTTTTTCATCAGCTGGGTTAATTAGCATTTTGTACTAAATTCCTAAATACTTCCTTGTTCAATATTTGTGGAGTGGAATTAAATTCAAATTTCCTAGGGGGACTATGCGTTTGAAAACGAGGTACAACTTTTACTGTGTGTAAGAGATGATGGTATCTGAAATGATTGAGAAGTGTTTTTATCCTGACTGTAGCTTTTTCTATTTTTTTTTGCTATTTTTATGCGGATTTTTATGTTTAGTAATTGACGAAAAGTAATTTAAAACAAATTCCGAAATAAAATTTAATTTTATGCTTGAGAGCCCATCATACTATGTTTTTGGAAGTCCGTACAAATTGCTCCTACTATCACAAAATAAATGTCACATTTACACATTTTTGTTACGAATATTTCCGTTTCTTGAATTTAAAGTGAACTGTAATGAAGAAAACGTTTTTTAATACTATATGACTACCTAACAACACCACTCACTCTCACCTTTTCAATAAAACAAATAATGTATTCTATTTTATTTTATTTCGTTATAAATTTGAAAAAAAAATTAACTTTTCTTTGTCGGAAAAAAAAACTAAAAAATATTTCGTAGCATTGCAGACATGTATGCAAAGCACAATGATGTCGTCGAGAAGTAACACGTTCAAATTTGAACAGATTAAAACAGGTAGGTAGCTGAATTCGCGTCCCACTGCAGCACATCAACGGGCTATTGGCAACGTTCCGGGATCAATCATAGTGGGAAAGTTCCTCGTAACTCTCAACCACGGTCAAATGACGAGGTCAACACCTTACCTGATATGTCATACTCCTAACTTCATTACCGTACTAAAGGGATACACATTAAGAAAGAAAATTTAGACGAAAACTACTGATTATAAACCTGAAGCTTATGAAAAATCACCGTCTTATAAGTAATATTACAAAATGTTAAAAGAATAAACCTTTTAATTTGCTGTTAAATTTTTTGTATCTTTTTTAGAAGTATACCTACCTGTGTGCCATTGGCACACAGGTAGTCCTAAAAGTGAACCTCGAAGCCCCAATTTTAAAATCTTAAGTTTGTTTTCCTGTAATAAATGGACATCGACAAGGAAACACGATTTACGGCGTTTGTGTATTTGAGTTAACACAGGGAAATGTCGCGGTCATATTTTAGCTGTCGCGGTAGGAAAAACGTTCTACAGGGATTGTGTATTTGAGTTAACACAGGGAAAACTCACGGCCATGTTTTTGAAACACGAGCAACGACCCGGGTTGTTCAGCTAGTTTTAGAAAATAAAACTATGTCATAACGTATTCACTTGTCTTCCCATTCTTATTTGGGGCTGCGGTAGCCTGGTTGGGAGAGTTTCGGACTAGCAACCGGAGTATTTCGAATACGAATTCAGCCAAACACCGTCGTGTACAAAGGGGTCTGGTGCATGTTAAAACTGCCGTGTCTTCAAATGTTCTCATGTTAGCGTGGTGTAGAAGTTTAGAGAGATGGGTGCCAGCTGAGGTAGGACCTCGTGATTTGATGTTGTGCGGGCCATATATGGCCCGATCGGGGGTGTCATTGCCCCGGAGGGTTGGACTTCTTCATGCATGACACATCCGTTTTACAGGAAGGTCAATTTCATACATCCATTCCCTCACACATATCGTAATTTAGATCCCAATCAGAGGCCGATAACCCCCTGATCAGGTACCCTCAGAGGTATTGATTTGGTATGTGAACATGGGGGACTTTGTGACCACGACCTATTTAACGTGCCCCAGCCACCATTACCGAACACGACGGTCTTTAGCCATGTCGAAGCGCCGATCTCGCAACCATCAGAATTGCAGGTTCTGCTGAGGACAGAACCCACAACCCTTCCGATGCGAGCCCGACGCTCTACTGACTGAGCTACCGCGGCTCTCGTGATTTGATTATGGTACAAATTTAAGCGGTGTTGTTTTCTTTTCCCTTTGGGTTCGATCCCGGACCGTTGACAATAGACAGTTGTGTTGCACCAATGCCACATCTAATAAATTCCCGCTTACACGCTCCTGTTATGAGAAGCTATATTAGTTGTAAATTGATGTGCTAAATAAGGTATCAAATGGACGGCTTAAAGTTACAGTGGTGTAAGTCAGTTAAAAAAAAAGGAAGACACAGGCACCAGATATACTATAACCAAATTTAACTAAATATAATAAGTTGGACATATAAACCATATTTAGAGATAATTCAATCTATTAACTGAAAACGTGAGGTAAGTCAGATCTTTATTCAACGGTCAAGTAACAGCAGGGAAAGTTCTGTTTTTTTTTCTCCAAAAAGTGACTTACACCACTGTAACTTTACCCGTCCAAATGTGAGTAATGACATTGTCATCAGTATATATTAATAATTAAGAAGAAAAACTCTAAGAAATTATTAACTCAAGCACCAAGATACCCAATAAATTCCTAGTAATATATATTTTCTTACTAGATGCTCTAAATGGGTTGTGCAATTACATTTATTTATGTTAAAAGGAGAGTAGATTTAAAAAATCACCAAAATCGGTCGAAAACCGAGTTTAAATCTTATTTTAATATTACAAGAGGGCTCCGCCTCTGCTCGCTATAGCTCGTCAATCTCTGATGATTGCTACGCAATCATATTTTGTTCGGTTCGCGAACTATACTTTTCAACAATGACGGGGAGGGGATTGCTTCACAATCCATCCCCATTTGGCTCGTTGCTGTCTTGATTCCGGACCTCTAGTACGACGTTACTTGAAAGTTCCCTTCCCTTACCATAGCGATATCTATCGCATGCGCCCGATTAACGCAAATTTGCCTACTTTTTTTGCAAGATTAGCACATTTGTATATAAGCCGACTCCCGTACTTTAGCTTTAGAAAACGTTCCAAAAATTCTCGGCTTATACATGGAAATATACGGTAAATAAAAACAAAATGTTTTTAAAAATGTCAAGAACAAAACATCTCATTTCCACATAAAAAAGGAAATATAACTGTTAACAAATATAACTGTGTTTATCGTCTGCGCGCGCTCCAAATTCATTAACTCGTTGATCCACAAGACTCTCTATCACGTGACTCACTATCTACCAATCACAAAGCGAATAAACATGAAAAAGACTAAAATATTTTTATTTTGTAATAGAAAGAAAAATTTACTTAAGACTAAATCTGGTGCTTAGTAAAAAGAAATTTTGAATTACGGAAATTTTTTATCTACATATTCAACAACTACCCGATCTACATATACAGCAACATAAAACAAAAAGTAGATAAGGATGCAAAATCTATTACAAAACCGCTTATTTCTCCTATTGGACATATTTGGCAGTTTTTTGGCTTTCAAATACTCTCTGTGCATCAGGCTATAATGGATTTGAAAATTTATTGATAATCTTTGCTTTGTATTTTTTTGTTTCCTTGGATATTATTTCTCGCTTCTGTGTAAGTAAAACTTTCATCATGTGTGTGTTTATTACATGCTACTGTATGCTTTGTGTGGCCAAGCATGGCCAAACATTTTTTATGGCCCTTGCGCCATAAAACCCCGAAACCAACCAATAATTTTATTGTATGTATCTAATTGTAAATGAGACATTCATTATGTTTTCAATTTTTGTAATTTTGGGGTTTGAAATTTTTTTTATTTATTTTTTTTTATTTTAGGTTTTTCAGTACAATTATTATTTTTTTATTTTACGATTGTGATTGGTATAATTACAAATCGAGTGTTATTATTTGATTTATAAGTATACAAACTATGTTAAGTATTTAAAATTTTGACAATCCTTGAAAAATTCTTACAGCTTATCAACTTTTGCTAATTTATCGAAATTATTTACCACTTGTTATGCAATAACTCTATGTATAGAATAAGGACTCTATATATAGAATAAGGACTCTCTATATATAGAATAAGGACTCTATATGTAGAACTTTTAGAACAATCCAAACAATATTTTCAGTTTACAACAATCGGATAATTGTAAAATTTATTTCGGAAGTCCCCTGCACCCTTAAAATGATTTCCATCGTTATTAAACGCTAATCTTAAATACGCTTTTACTAAGCATTAGAAATAAGTTCTCTTCACAGCAAAGATCTTACTGAAACTAAAATGAATACTTTCGCAATTTTTTTTTCCTCGTAAACAGCGTTTTTTTATAGAACTGCGGTATCCAGGGAAATAAGAAGGTTATTCCAGACGTTTTAAATAATGGTGTAAACCGGAATAAAATGGCTACGTGTAAGAAATCAGAATATGTGAAGAATAAATCTGGCAGTTTTAAACCTGTAATATGCTTATGTCGTGTTTATAATCGGTGTTCTGCCAGAGCACGAGATCTTGAGATTCTGGTTCATTTTTTCCCAAAAATATTGCTCTAAGAAGAGCGGGTATTTCTCGCGTGCGAGAAATTCATTTGTCGTTTGCGATTTTCTCACGCTTTTACAGATAGAATAGATAGAACAGAAGAGAAAAAAACAGAGTAAATATCCTAGCAAGAACTGGTTTTATTTTAAATCACATATTAGTTTTTTTTCCATTCCTGCTTATTTTAAATTTTTCGAAAAGCAAAAAATGCAATAAATCTTATTAAAAGCAATACCAATAAAATGTGACATACATGATTTGTGCTTTTTCAAACATAAAACAGAATTATCTCTATTTCTTTTTTAATCTGTATTCGTAATCTGGAATTTGCTGAAATCAAGAATGTGTTAATATTACTGTTGTGTCACAATTAAAATCTGCTTTTCAGAATTCATATTTCTGATAGATTGTTAATTTTTAAATGTTCATTTCACGTCCATTCTTGAGAAATAAGTACCTTAATAAATGTTCCTCTTGTTGAAATTAAGAATTTGTCAGTATTAATATATTTTTCAAACCATTCAAATGTGCTTTTCAAAATTCATCTATCTGATAGATTGTTAATTTCAAATGCAGATTTCTCATCCACGATTCAAAAATAAGTACCTCAACAAATGTTGTCTTCGTATTAAAATCAAGAATGTGTTAGTATTACTATTTTTGTCGAAATACAAATTCGTTTTGGGAATTCATCTTTCTGATAGATTGTTAATTTGAAGTTCTGATTACTCTTAGTTAGACTCTTCAAAAATAAGTACCTCAATAAACGTTGTTCCTCTTGTTGAAATCAAGAATGTGTCTGTTACTTTTGTCAAAATTCAAATTTGCTTTTGGGAATTCGTATTTGAGTTATATTGTTAATTTTAAATGCTGATTCAAATTTTTGTCAAAATTCAACTTTTGTCAAAATTCAAATTTGCTTTTGGGAATTCGTATTTGAGATATATTGTTAATTTTAAATGCTGATATCTCAACCGGTCTTCGAAAATAAGTACCAGAATAAGAGTTCGATAACTAAAATCCAGAACTTAAAAATTGAAATGTTCGTGAAAATAAATACACAGGTTAAAGTGGTACAGCTGTAGCCACAAGGTAAGTTCGTTTCCTGAACATAAAACGCCTGTGATTTAAATAATAAGAGCTGCTACTTGCTTGTAGGAGTCTTATGCACTAGCTTTCCCGTTAGAGCGCTTTGATTTTTGGTAGAGAAGTTGCACCGACCAAATAAGGACACGAGCTAAATGAAATCCACTCACCGCACTCACATCTCATACAAGAAAACAGTTCTTGATATGCACTATCCCTATCATGTAGGGTAAGTGCATCCCATAAAATAGCATTATAGAGTATTTTAAACTCTCCTGGAGAGGCTTGACGAGTTATCTCATAATTAACAAAACTGACCAGTTCTTGTTGGATAAGATCTCTCGTCACTGGCAGAAAACACGATCACGATCATTCGAAGAAAAATGACCTGATCTTGATCCCGTCAATATTGCAGCCTTTATAACGAGATATCTCGTCATGAACGAAATTGGTTAGAAATTGATGGACGAGATACCTCGATAGACCCAATTGGAGGGGGAAAATTGGAGTAGGTATCAATGGATTAAGTTGAATCAAAAGATAGTGTAAATATATTAGTAAAGGGTCTAGATAGATTTGGTAGGCATTTCAAATATCGTCACACCAGAACATCACATCGGGCTATTGGCGACGGTCCGGGTAATTTTGTAAATTTGGTAATGTTTAATTAACGTCGTACTAGAGCAACACAAAGGGATATTGACGACGGTTCGGGATCAAACTCCTTTGGAAAAGATTCGAGAACACCACCACGTAAGTTTCAATCAAGGTCAGATGACGAGGCAACACCTGAGCTGGTGACGGTCAGGGAACAAATTCGAAGGGAAAGAATCGAGTGCAACACCTCGTAATTTTGAACCTAGAACCAGTGTCAGATGACGAGATGACACCTGAGCTTGCACTCCACTTTCCGAACGTCTACACCACGCGAACGAGAGTACTTTTGAGGTCACGGCATATTTAATGTGCACCAGCCTGCTTTGTAAAGGACGGTCTTATGTCGGTACACTCCGATTTGTAATCCGTTACTCATCCATCCTTGCTACCGCGGTGCCCTATATGTGTTATAGATATTACCTAATCTAAGCTCCACAATGAAGGCCTTGTCATATTTACGAGGACAAGAACACGTAATTTTGAACTACGTTTTTATGACGTGGTCGCACTTAAACTGGCCCTCCCTTTCTGAACGTCCGCTCCATGCCAACGTGAGTACATTGGAGGTCAAAACATATTTAACGTGCACCAGTCCCCTTTGTAAATGATGGTGGTGGATTTTATAGTACCTTCTATTAGTCTCTACCAAACTATCGTAGCTCTGACGGCTATGTTGGTATTGCGTTTCCTTTATCACTAGTACCATTTGCGCGCTATGTTACGAGCCTCACCTTTTTCACAGTTCATTTTTGTTCTCGCGTGCACGACCAAGACGTTCGTGCTAGTATTCCGTTTAGAATTAGCTCGTGCTACTGTTCCGTTACATATCAGAATATACAATTATTTTGTACAGAAAGCTTTGTAAATATCTATAGTTTAAGAGAGATTGCAGTGAATAGTTTTGGTCAAAATGGATTGATCTGGACCTAACTTACTATGTGTATAAAATAACTAGGTGGAGTGGTGGTTCACGGTAAGACGTTTGTCGCCAACTAATTTTTGTCGCCAAATCAAGATGGCGGCCGAATTCCGTAACAGCAAAATCCACACAGATAGGGTTGCCATAACAAAAACGCCAGATGTGAAGAAAAACCGCAAAAGGTGAAGGTTACCATATTTGGCGACAAATCGCCTTCTTACCGTGAACGACCACTCCACCAATAACTATTGTGAGTGGTGTAACGTCGTAGGGGGTCTCTCTGACCACAGCTTTCATGGTGGTCCTTATCGAGAATTCCTCTGTTACGTGGATTCGCCGTCGACGGGAATCGGCTGGCGAATTTATGACCGGATGGGGGTAGCCCCTCGCCTTTGAACTGTCGCGGTTTGGAAGAATGTGTTCGGCCTCGCTTTCAGGAGAGAATCGTTGAACGCATGGACGTGAAGAGACGCAGAGATAGTCTGCTCCGATGTAGCCGTATGACTAAGACCTTATTTGTATTTACTATTTGTTTAGCCTCGAAGTAGCCTTAACTTATGTATATCTTTAGTAACTAATTAAATGTGCTGTATTTTTAAAAGTCGTATTAATTGTATTCAAGCCACTCGCCACGTAAATTCTACTCACGACGTTACAGTGGAGATTAAACATTGGTCAGTGCGACCAGACGGTCTTTTATTGGGACACTCAGGTTGCTAATCCGTTATTCATCAAACAGGGCGACCGCAACCCACTGTATGTGTTATATAGATTAACTAAATTGAGCTCGCCAATGCAGGCATTCTTGTCGAATTTATACGGACATTATAGAGCAGTCCTATCAATACCATCCTCCAAAGCAGATTCGTTTCCACCGCAGAAGAAAATAACCGGAATCGCAGCACAATCAAAACGACTACGTGTCCCCAGAACGCAATCCCATCACCGGGAATTGCATTACGTATCGCGTTTCATTTCTTTTCCCTTTAAACAGGCTATTATATTTTCCCCATTCCTGGAACCCCAGTGAAGTTCGTTCCAAATTGCCCGATGATCATCGTATTAGGAACGAATTGGAAGTCACGAGACATCCGGAAGTGCGTGTTTCCAGCGCTGATCCGGCAGTTCCGAGGTCCGGCTAGCTTTCTTCCGACCCCTGAAGGACGCAATGTCTCCCGCACGAGATATTTTTGTCCGGCTTCGGCCAGTCAATAGTAATTGCTTCCGGCGGGGACGTAACAATGACGGAGCGGCGATTTTGTTCTCGAAAAACTATATAATTACCCACTCCGTTCGCTTTTTGGGGAGAGTAATGCGACGTATTTTGTTCTGGAACTAGTTGGGGTTGAAATGTCCTTCCTCCTTTCTGAGATTTCCGCTTAGCTTTAAAAGGTTGCGGATATTGGGCTGTGAATAATGAACGAGTGGGGAATAGTTTGATATATATGGATAAATTTCAGAAATAAGAGTATTCCTCTTAACAAGTTTACTTAAAAATTTTAAAGCATTCTGTTGTACCTTCCATATTAACATACAATACTTTTTAAAATACGGACCACGGTAACCCCCTGGATTCGATCTTGGACCATGCACCTTGTGCCAGAATTATTTTTTTCATTGTCTTCGGGATTAATCCCGGACCATCGCCATCACCCCGTTTTTTTTTTTTTTTGCTCTAGTTAATTAAAAAAAATACCACACCATACTTTATTGTCTTTATTTAGTAGAATATCTTTCATCTAACTTTCTGAAAAGTTCACATGCATGTATTTGCTTATAAACATTCAATTTCCTCCGCATGACTAACAGCTAGTTTTGACCTTTCAACAATAGATGTTATTTAGTGATGTTGCATGGAATGCGGAAGTACTCAGAAATGTGAGGTTTAGAAGTTAACTATCCAGTGACTGGTAACATACCTGTGTGAATGTCTAGTAAGAATAGTATGTGAATTCCATCACATCATATCTTAGTTTAGTAGAACAACATAGCCTATTAAAAGAATTTTCCTTTTTCAAGTGAGCATCGGTGTAAATTAAATGTGGTATTCCTTTGTAAATTAATAATATACAAAGGACTGTATCTCAGACTTATTGCAACCAATTACCTCTCTTGAGAAATTTTTGTAAAAAAAGAAACTTCAGCACAATTTCTCTTGAAAAGCTTTTCATATCTATAGATTGGCAAGTGAGAAAACTACATGGAGTATCCCTCAAATTCAAGGGTATAGAGCATATCACATTACCATCTTTATACTGGACAGTAACCATTTGAAATAAATTTATTTGCATAGTTGTAAGGTTTTCCCGATTAATAGGAATTGCAATACGGCACAAACATCTCCTGGTCACCTCCTTGATTGTCTTTGGTTGTACATAAAGGATCGCTAATTTAATCTTTTGTTTGTCTCGAACTTTTTGAAAGTGTATAAACTCAAGCACTTGGACCAGCTGTGTTACCAAGTGGCTTGGTTGAGTTTTATGGCAAAAGTGCCATATTTTTTAAAGCTGGACCAAAATCAAGACAGGCAACATAAAGTAATCTACATCAAGTGAGGAAAGGAATAAGAAACAGCATCCTATGGGAAATACTCTTTTTTGTTGTACGAGTATTTCACAATTACAATACTAAACAAGTATTTATTATTTTAAAGCTCAAATCAAATTCAAAAACTGACAAATATTTTAAGAAATCATGGAAACCTGATTCTGGATTGAATTGGATGTGATAGCTTTATAATAGTCCTAGTAGGACATATTTTGCCTAGTTCAAAATAAAAGTCAAAATAAATTTATATAAATGTGTTATAATAAAATCAACTTTAATGCATGTGGGATATGGTTTAAAGAACAAGTACAACACCTATCACTGTGCTTGATTCCCCGGAAATGAACATGTGCCATGATATCACATCAGACAGAACCCCAGAGACCCAATATGTTCTCGGAGATTCCGCAGAGACAGTTCTACAGGTCGAGACAGGTTGACTCATGAAGAAGATGGCATAAGGTCATGCCTCATGAACATCCGATGAAAGGATACATTTAACTTGTAAATAAGTTTATATTGTAAATAAACATCTTTAATTGTAAATAATGTCGTTTTCATCCCTTTTTACTGCAAATAAAATTTTCACGAATTCTACATTCATAAATGTAGTGTTAAATAAAAGTTCCACAGGAAACCTTATTTAATTTGTTATAAAGTAAAACGACTTCTTAAAATCAATGTGAGGAAATCAAACGACAGAATAAATTCATATAATGGATCTTATATATTCTCTTGTACACCCTCTTTTTTAGAAACTAAGATATGCAACAAATGTACAGTACAGATATAAACAACATGCTGGATGAAGAGGAAATATGTTTCAGAAATGTTACATAAGTAACGTTAATTCCCTTTAATAATTCTAAGAATTTGATTTGTATTACAATTTTATGAGATAGGTTTTGTTTGTCGAATGAGATGAGACTTTTACCTTACAAGAGGTCTAATGAGTCAGACGCTATTACTCCTAAGGCAGGCCAACGTGAGGACATTTGAAGTCACGACTGATTTAACAGGCATCATACATCAACTACACCACTCTCTTTGGTTGTACTCATACATAAGGGATACCAGGCAGAAATATACTGCTGTTTGTAAAAAATGTAACACCATGAAGGAGTCATCAGAATTAAATGAAATTTAATACACAAACGGCTTGTATTAGTACAAATAAATGAATAAATTTTCAAAGCAAAAACAAACAATATTAAGTGTCCGACATCAGTATTTGGTGTATAAACCACGCGCTGCAATAAGTGCTGCTATACGACGTGGCATGGAGTGAAACAGATGTTGAATGTCTGCTTGTGGAAGAGAATTCCATAGTGTTTGTATGCGCACCCAAAGTTCGTCTATTGAAGCTGTAGGACGCGGATCACCAGCGAGACGCCGACCAACCAAATCCCACACGTCCTCAATAGGCGACATATCCGGCGAATAAGCAGGCTAAGGAAGAAGTTGCATGTGTTGGGCTGAAAAGAAGTTTCGAACATTCCTTGCAACGCGTGGGCGTGCATTATCCTGTTGAAAGATAGCTCCAGGGATGCCTTGAAGGAAGGGAAAGATTTCGGGCTGTAGCACTTCACGAAAGAACCTGTTGCTATTCAGATTACCCTCAATTCGTAGCAGCTGAGATTGTCCATGATACGAAATCGCTATCCATACCATAACTCCGGGTGTTCGGCCACTATGAAGTTCGATAACGCACTCTGTAAGGCAGCGTTCACCGGCATAGCGTCTAACACGAATGCGGCCATCATGGTTCCACAAATTAAAGCGGGATTCGTCAGAAAAGACAACTTGTTGCCAATCAGCTCGCCAGGCTCTGTGCTCATGAGCCCATTGCAGAGGCAGCGGTCGGTGGTTTGACGTGAGTGGGATCCTGTAAAAAGGAATCCTTGCACGCAGTCCACGGTGCAGCAGACGTCGGCGAATTGGCGAAGCCGACATTAGTACACCTGTAGCAGTGGACCAAAGTGCTGCCAACTGCCTGGAGGAAGCTGTACGGTCATTCACTGCCATTTGGACCAGGTGTCTATCATCGCGCGCTGACGTCACCTTCCGTCATCCACTCCTAGTTTTTCTAGTTGTCCGGTGCTCGTCGGTGCACTGCTTCCAAACGCGCACCACTGTGGAACTGTTCCGCTACACACGAGCTGCTATTGCGCGATATTAAAATCCTCCTTCACGAAGTCGATGATTCACCCCCGTTCAAATTCCGTAAGGTGTTGAAATTTTACACTATTTCGTCGTGGAGGCATACTTAGGTCTCACTAAACGTTCGCCACTAAAAAATAACCACGCACTATTTTCAACGTCCCGCTACAGCCCTCTATTTATGCGCTTTTAGCATTTGTTCAGAGGGCGCTGCTCACACCACGCATGCGTGGCGGCTCTGATACTTTACTACTTTGCATAACATCCTATAATTGACATTTGCTGCAAATTTCATTTCATTCGGATGATTCCGTCATGGTGTTGCATTTTTTATACACAGCAGTGTATAAAGTCTTCATGAAAACACGCACAAAATATATCACAGAGAATTGTTTATACGCATAATATATAAAATTCCCAAGTATTCAAATATGAAAGAGGAAGATTTCACAACGGATATAGATACTTAGACGGACCTTACCATTTTTTCAAGATATCCCAGCTATAAAAGCACTCTTATGTGCAAGTATATATTTCTAGTATTTCTAGTCGCGGCTCTAAAAATGAATGGACACTGAGTTTTGAAGACCAAAATCCCATATTCCGAAAATTCTGGTTTCAAAACATTCTTCCTCTGGTCTTTGGAGAACTTCTTTGACGAGATCCTACCGAATCGCATCCTTTTCTCAAGAAAGTATATCTCAAAATACTCTTCAGATTTTAAAGGTCGAATGATCAAATGTAGTATAGATCTCGTTTTTATCAAATATGCCAAGAATGTCTCCGGCGTATTCGTAGTTTGGATTCTATATGATGCACACACTCAGATTCAGGTAGTATTTAAAAAACAATTTTATTCAAATATTATTGGTACAAAAGATCGTCCCGTTTTTGGAGCTAGATATCCATTGCATCACAAAACTGAAGAGCCATCTACTTCACACGTTTTAAATTTTAGTGTTGTTTGAAAGAAGAAATTTTAGTCAGGAAAAATTGTGTTAATTAGCTCTGTTTTTAGGTTTTGTTTAGCTTTAAAAATGGCAGAAAACAAGGGGCATTTCGAATATATTAGGCTTTTTGATTTCCGAAAAGACAAGAATGCTTCGCAAACGTAAAAGAAGATATGCGTTGTGTCGGATGAGGGTGCCGTTGACGATTTCATGTGCCGCAAGTGGTTCAGAAAGTTTCGTCACCTGGATCAGTTATGTAGCCAGACACCTCAGAACTTCTATGAGCGCGGAATATTGTAGGAACCAGAGAGATCGAGAAAAGACGTCAAATGGAACGGCACACACTATATTGATTGAATGTAATTTTTGGAAAATAAAATAATTTGTGCTTAATTTTTGTCGAAAGAAAACAAACCCGGATGAACTTTTGCATCAACCTAAAAATATTTCAAACAGTAGAACATCACGCGTAACAACAAAGGGGTTTGTTTAGTCTTCAAGTCAGTGGCACTAGTCAAACTGATACTTCAGTAATGACAGCAATTTCTGTTGTGAAGTCAAAAATACGCTGTTTAGTGAACGTTAGATATTTGAAGGAGTTGTAAAGTTGTGAAAACTACACTTATTGCTATGCATACGTTATGCTCGAAATATCAAATTATTCTGACTATGACGGCCATGTTCACAAATCTCGAGTTAACTCGAGCAACAGTTGAGCCGTGGGTCAGAGTTAAATCGCGAATCATCAAAGAACCGTATTCTCAAATGGCGGGTTAACTGATCCACGGATTAAAATGATACGTTCGCTGGTGAGTGGTATCTACTGTCTCCTCACGATCACACGGTATTGTTTACACTTATTACGACGCCCGAATTTGCATGCATACTAGTCAAGCATGTACTTCTTCAGAACTGATTCCAAATTGTGATTAAATATAACGCATACGGTATTTCAAATGGCGGGTTAAGTGATCCACGGATTAAAATGATACGTTCGCTGGTGAGTGGTATCTACTGTCTCCTCACGATCACACGATATTGTTTACACTTATTACGACGCCCGAATTTGCATGCATACTAGTCAAGCATGTACTTCTTCAGAACTGATTCCAAATTGTGATTAAATATAACGCATACGGTATTTCAAATGGCGGGTTAAGTGATCCACGGATTAAAATGATACGTTCGCTGGTGAGTGGTATCTACTGTCTCCTCACGATCACACGATATTGTTTACACTTATTACGACGCCCGAATTTGCATGCATACTAGTCAAGCATGTACTTCTTCAGAACTGATTCCAAATTGTGATTAAATATAACGCATACGGTATTTCAAATGGCGGGTTAAGTGATCCACGGATTAAAATGATACGTTCGCTGGTGAGTGGTATCTACTGTCTCCTCACGATCACACGATATTGTTTACACTTATTACGACGCCCGAATTTGCATGCATACTAGTCAAGCATGTACTTCTTCAGAACTGATTCCAAATTGTGATTAAATATAACGCATACGGTATTTCAAATGGCGGGTTAAGTGATCCACGGATTAAAATGATACGTTCGCTGGTGAGTGGTATCTACTGTCTCCTCACGATCACACGATATTGTTTACACTTATTACGACGCCCGAATTTGCATGCATACTAGTCAAGCATGTACTTCTTCAGAACTGATTCCAAATTGTGATTAAATATAACGCATACGGTATTTCAAATGGCGGGTTAAGTGATCCACGGATTAAAATGATACGTTCGCTGGTGAGTGGTATCTACTGTCTCCTCACGATCACACGATATTGTTTACACTTATTACGACGCCCGAATTTGCATGCATACTAGTCAAGCATGTACTTCTTCAGAACTGATTCCAAATTGTGATTAAATATAACGCATACGGTATTTCAAATGGCGGGTTAAGTGATCCACGGATTAAAATGATACGTTCGCTGGTGAGTGGTATCTACTGTCTCCTCACGATCACACGATATTGTTTACACTTATTACGACGCCCGAATTTGCATGCATACTAGTCAAGCATGTACTTCTTCAGAACTGATTCCAAATTGTGATTAAATATAACGCATACGGTATTTCAAATGGCGGGTTAAGTGATCCACGGATTAAAATGATACGTTCGCTGGTGAGTGGTATCTACTGTCTCCTCACGATCACACGATATTGTTTACACTTATTACGACGCCCGAATTTGCATGCATACTAGTCAAGCATGTACTTCTTCAGAACTGATTCCAAATTGTGATTAAATATAACGCATACGGTATTTCAAATGGCGGGTTAAGTGATCCACGGATTAAAATGATACGTTCGCTGGTGAGTGGTATCTACTGTCTCCTCACGATCACACGATATTGTTTACACTTATTACGACGCCCGAATTTGCATGCATACTAGTCAAGCATGTACTTCTTCAGAACTGATTCCAAATTGTGATTAAATATAACGCATACGGTATTTCAAATGGCGGGTTAAGTGATCCACGGATTAAAATGATACGTTCGCTGGTGAGTGGTATCTACTGTCTCCTCACGATCACACGATATTGTTTACACTTATTACGACGCCCGAATTTGCATGCATACTAGTCAAGCATGTACTTCTTCAGAACTGATTCCAAATTGTGATTAAATATAACGCATACGGTATTTTAATTTGGGTTTGGAAAAAGAAATGCAAAGGTATTTAATTTCGAATTGGATTTTTATGGAAACCTAAATTTTGCAAGAACGAACTGTACTAAATAATTTTACTGACAGCATATGCGGCAAAATTACAGAAACTGCTCAAAAGAGCAACCGCCTGTGGTATTGCAGGCGTTAGGGTACCGCTTTATCGCGGCAATTGAGCGGGAAGGAAAAGTAGCGAAAACTGTATTGGTGCGGTTAATAGTGCATCTGCTTCCACCTGCTTTGGCCGCTTCTACCCACTCTTTTCGGAATGAATTATTAATTATTTTTCCCTCTTGAACCGCCTACCCGCTTGGATCGCCAATTTAGTTTGCTGTGGTATTCCGTTCTGTTCTTCCGCGCTCTTTGGTTGTTGGGACAAAATGGATGCAGATAAAGATATTTTAATTTCTAAAGTGTTTCTAAAAAGTGTCATTTGGGACAAAAGGTTGAAGACCATGCCTAATGCAACGTTGTGTACAAAGCATGGAAGGATATAGCTACAGAGATGGGTGTTGAAGACGTAAGACTTGAAATTGCGATTCAGAAAACGGAGTTCAGCAACTAGTGGACGAGTTTGCTTGCCCAGCTTCACAAGACATATACACTCCCAGTACTAGTTTCAGTTATGGTGGACCCTCATAATATTCAAATGAAGAGACCAACCAGACTTCACCACATGATGAATTGTATGAGGCACTGCGCACCGCCTCAAATGAAACTAATGAATTTCTGAACCGCAATTTCATTTGGTGCGGAATTTTGTTTAAAGTAAAAACTGTGAAATAATTTTTTGTATTCTTTATTAATATTAGTTTTGAAAAAGTGTTTCGATACATATTTTCTATTTAACGTTCTGGTGTTTTGCTGTTAAAGCTAATGAGGGCGGGAGTCGTGCAGTTTTACTTGGAATTCGACCACGGCTCTGCCCATCTCGGCCCAAAGAAATAAAATTTTCAAAACTGTTACTGTAAATACCTGATAAAAATTAGCCCACCATATATATATATAATCCTTTTCTTTCCTAATAAAAATATTAAAACAAATAATTCAAAATGACTGAACTCATGAAGGTTGCACCATCCTTTTTTATCCGAAATTTTCAATTTTGTTTTGATGTAGTCAAATGTCTGTTTGTCCATTCAAAAATATTCGTAAAATTTTTTGGGTTGAAATTTTAGTTTAGGTAACAAAGTATGGTATTCACCTCCTTCAAATCGAGTCCTATTAATTTCATAGACGTTAGTCATTCTTTCTTGCTTAATTTTACAATAAATGCTATCTGTTGACAACCAAATACACAATAGATCCTCACGTGATAGCTTCATGCTGCAAACTGGCAAACGGTCCTACGCGTGTTGCACTATAAACATCACCTGCTAGAATCGTGCGGTTTTACAACGCTGTTAGCAACTGCCGCGGTTTAAGCGGTAAAGCAGGAAGCTGGAAGCGGTGCACTATGGACTAGGGATGCGACATCGACAGCAAAACATCGATGTTTTGAAACATCGATGTTGATAATACATCGCCCCAAAAACATCGATGTTTTAAAAATTCAGTGTATTTAAACTTTTTTCCCCATTTCTTAAAATTGGTTTAGCAACTATTGATGCGACATCGACAGAAAAACATCGATGTTCAAAATTAAAACATCGAGGTTGATAATACATCGCCCCAAAACCATCGATGTTTTTAAAATTCAATGTATTTAAACTTTTCCTCCCATTTCTTAAAACTGGTTTAGCAACTAGTGATGCGACATCGGTTCCAATACATCGATGTTTTTTATAAAACATCGACATCGATGTCGCATCCCTACTTTTCAGACCCTTGGCCACGTTGGTCTAAAAGTATGTTCAATTTTGCTGAATATTAAAATTATGCTACTACTAACTGTACTTTTTTTATTTAAAAATAAAACATCGACAACGTAAAAACATCGACAGGTATAAACATCGATGTTACAAAAACATCGACTCCAATACATCGATGTTTTGAAAACATCGACATCGATGTCGCATCCCTACTATGGACGTACCCTTACACATGCGACGTAGCGAGCGGCGCATTTTTTCAAACACACCCGCCATGTCCAGGACGGCACCGGCAGCAACAGAAATCGTGGCAAATAGGTCCTCGTCGTAGTCGATGGGGCTTTCGTAGACCAGACTTTTCAAATGGCCCCACAGGAAAAAGTCCAGACAGGAGAGATCGGGTAAGCTTGCCGTCCAAGGTGTGGGCCCACACGACCAATCCATCTCCCTGGGAATTTAGCGTCTAAAGAGCTCCGCACATCCAAGCTGAAATGGGGTGGTGCTCCGTCATGCTGGAACCACATACGTGCTTGTATGTTGGCTGCAACAGGTTGAAGTAAGTCTGGCAATACCTGTTGTAAAAATGTTAGGTGTGTTCTGCCGTAAAGTCGGAATGGCAGAAGGTATGGGCCGATCAAATGGTCACCCACAATTCCAGCTCAAACATTTACGCTTTAACGTTTCTGATACGCATTAGGACGTGTATCGTACGGATTTTTAAATGCCCACACATAAGGGTTATGCGTTTTTGAAATGCCTTCATGAGTAAAGGTGCATTCATGCGTGAATAACATATGTGCACGAAAATCAGGCTGCGCTGCTGGCTGTTGCAAAACCAACGTGCAAACTCGACACGTGGTGCATAATCTGCAGGTATCAAGGCTTGCACTTTCTGTGCATTATAGGGGTGTAATCCTTCGTCCCGTAGTACTCGCCGAACAATCGAGTGGGATACATTTACGACACGAGAAACCTTTCGCGTGCTATTATCCGGACGATATTCCACTCTTTGCAGAATGTCCTCTACAACTTGTGGCGTCCGCATACTCCTGCCAGGCCCTGTAAAATGCATGCCGGTGACGAAGGATCCCGTTTCGCACAGGCACCGATGTAATCGCTCGAACATTTTTCGGACTGGCACGTGTGTTCTAGTGAAACGCTGCCTGTACAGTCTTTTCGCTTTCATACCATTCCCATTCGCAAGACCATACATAAAATGCATGTCTGCATTTTCCTGATTATTGTAAATCGTCATGCCTTCTTAAATCCGCGATAGAAATGACGATGTGTAAGAAAACTCTCGCGCTTTATGCTTTTCATTACAGCGACGTCTAGCTGTTCACCGCTTGCTCTCCACCCATGCATTGTATGGTGAAAACTGCCTGTATAGAAGTTATCTATCACCCCTTAAATTTTTGCCTATGACTTTCGAAACACACAATATATATATTCATATATGTAATATATGCTTAACGTCAAAAATGCGTTTTTGTTCTTGACGTCCTTAACATTGCATTTTGGATAGAAGGAATTAATTTAAAATTTAACTTAATTTTTAAAGATAAAAAATAACATTAATAAAGTCTTAGTATAAAAATAGACTTTTATTAACTTATTATTCAATTTACTAACGCTGTCAATGTGAAGAATGTGCGTTTTTGTGATTCTTGACAAGATTTGCGACGTTGTTTTCAAAATTAGAAAGTCTCATCAAAAATCTCCACGGAATTCTATATTCATCCTTAATTCCGATGCCATTCAGATGGGAGGTAATACAAGTTAGCTGAACAAAGTATTTCCCGTACAATGTCATATTTTTCTATCGACCCTTGAGCCCAAATCGACCCCTCACACTATTATGTCGAACCCTTTGGCGACCACTGTTGCAGACCATCAATTCAATTTAACCACTTCAGAAACTAACAAACTTTGTAACGATCAAATCCCATGCGCTACTAATAATACGCGTATAACATATTTGAAAACCGCTGATGTAAAGAAATAATTGACAATTGAACCTTGAATCAATATAATGAGTTCCAAAGATTTAAAAGGACGCCTACCTCATATCTCAACAACACAAACCTCCCTCCAACGACGAAAAAGAAAACACTTAAGCGGTCTCTACGAGTTGTTTCTATGAGTTCGAACCCAAATATTGATCTCCCACCGAAATATGAAACAACAAAACAAACAACCTCCAAACGAGAGTTCTCTGCGTCCTCTACCCCCAGACAACGCACTTTGATTTCTTTTTTGAGAGGACGAAAAAGTAATCAAATAGAAGAAAAAGAAAGCCAATTTTAGGTCCCGAGCCAGGCAATGAAATTCCGTTTAACGAAATTAACGTGGTGTTCCACTACCAAAAAAGAGTTAGAGCTCTCGCTACGCGCAAAGGAACCAACCTCGGCCGGATTTTGCACTGATGAATGGAAGGGAATCTCGGGGAAGAGAGAATTATGTTTAATTTACGTTTCGTCCTCGTGCTCTGCTCGAGTGCGTTAAGCACATTACGTTAACGAAGCATTTAATTGCGACTTTTTTCAACCGGCCGCGCTTTATCTGTCTTGTTTTAATTTCCAGCCCCAAATGGATGTTTCTGACAGTAATATGATTTAAGATACGGAGGGATGTGCGGGGGTTTGGGCCTCTTTTTTTGGCCGCTCGGAGGTGTCTGGGAACCGTTGATAGTTAATGAAAATTAAGGGATTGGGTAGTTAAAAGACGAGTTTCGTTGAAAGGCTTCTGTTCTCGATTATTTTTTCGAAGTTTAACGCCGGTGATTGGGAACGGAGTTTGAGACTAGAGATGTAATTTTCGATTAAATTTAACTAGAAACTAAGTAGGTCCTTCATTGTTTAATTAGAAAATCCACGAAAGGTGTAGGTGCTCAATTTTTTTAATGTACAGTACGTTTACACATTGTAATCGACATTTTTACTCGTAGCATGGAAAAAAGGGCGAATATCATGGGTATATGATACATATACGATACAATGCGTCTAACGCAGTTAATGTTCAATAAATGATGTATGGTTAAAACTCTTCCAACTTCCCATATCCTCACCTGGTATGAAACAGTATGCAGGCGAAAATAGATTTGCGACATAAACTTCAGATTGAGTTGACATAAATTCAAAATGAGAAATGGATGGTGTCATTTTGACTCCAAGTCGGTGCTCACTGCTCGTAACCACCGTCTGAGTTCACAGGTGGAGGGAAACAGCACAATTTGTCAACATGCCTCAAATTTCCCCTGGACTCCTTGTTGTAACTCCTGGTGTCCAACACAATCTCTCTCTCTCTCTCTCTCTCTCTCTCTCTATATATATATATATATATATATATATATATATATATATATATATATATATATATATATATATATATATATATATATATATATATATATATATATATATATATATATATATACAGCCGGAATGAAATCCTATCTACGGAACACATTCGTCAATGAGAACAAAGACCGAAACACTATCAGCAACAATACCATCAATCTGCAGATACAATTGAGCTTCGGCATTATCCGAAACTGAGGCACAATAAGATGAATGGCGCCCTGCTGGGAAGGCGGAGCCGAAGGAAAGCATAGCGAGCTCAATCAGTGACGCGTGTTCGGTAACTTGCCAATAACAGGTATAAATAAGTAATCGATCTATCTAATTAGGTATGGGCGCGTCAGAGAATGCCGCTGCAGATTTGGCCGGTGAATGCAAATCCCGATCAGTAACAAATGGGACTGTTTTGTTGCGATCGCTGCTCCTCGTGCCGGGACAATCTGTTTGGGGCACTGAAGCCGTGGAGTTTCAATAGAATGCGTAAGTGTGACAAACGGATAAGACTGGATATATTTGTCGCAATAATCATCAAACAGTGAAGGATTCTCTGGACACAAAAGCCCAGGTCGCTCCTGCTGGGGTTTTGTTCATCGAAACGCTGCATCAGCTTGTCTTTTTAGACCCGGAAATTAAAGTTCTAGGAGTTTTATATATATATATATATATATATATATATATATATATATATATTGAAGTTTAGTCTATGGCTTAGCAATCACTAAGTTAAACAGTGATGTGTCCTGTGAGTAGTGATGATTCTATAGAATAACAATGATTGATGATACAATAATTCCTACAGTAAATAGGATATGATCATTTCATTGCGGGAAATGGTCATTAGTTATGCATTATAGTATGCGATGTGTAGATTCCGTTGGGAGGTGTGTCGAAATGTCAATCATAATGTAAATATATGTGATGAATTTGGATGAACTGTGAGGGGGATTTTAAGTGTAAACAAATGAGACGCGCTGCGAAGACTTTGCTTCTGTTGTCCAAATGCCATCGCGTGATTCATATTGGAGTTCCCTTACAATGTAGTTCATTGCCGTTTCGGCAACGCTTGTGTTTAATCTAATAAGTGTTGATGAGTAACCCCATCACATAAAAATTGGTTCTGAATTCATTCTTTGGAAATTTTATTGACAAATGTACTGAAATCGTGTACGAAAAACAAGCCAAGTGATGTCACGTTCAGAATACCTATCAATGCTTGACAGAAAATGCCTCTCAATGGCATTTTAAAACAAAATATAGTAAAATCCAACACTCTTGAATAGTTTCGAATTAGAATCCATATTATTTCACTCAGTACAACTTCTAATTCAAGCAAAATATAGATTCAGTAAGAGTTACTGAATACATACAGTGTTTCAGAAAGGACTCCCTAACTTTGAACTTACTTAACTACAAAACCGTGACACATATAAAATAAGTAATACATTTAATGGGCAGGTCTGGAATTTTAAATAGACTGTTTTAAAAATTAGTTACAATTTTTTGGCTAATAGATGGCGCAGCATACTCTGATAAAGTGGTTATAGGGCGTTTTTCATGAGAAACTGTGACATCATCTCGGTACATAGCGATTTTGCAACAGGTTTTCACCACACATGAAGGTTTGGACACACCAGACACTTCGTGGTTTGTGCAAGATGGTGCCCGACAGCACCGTAGCTACTTATACACTGTTCCACCTTCTTTGATGAATACTTCAGTAACAGAATCATTGCTCTAAATTATTCCAAGGAGACAGGCTCCGGAATAAATTGGCTACCATACTCCCCAGATCTCAATCCATGAGACTTTTTTTCTGGAGATATTTGAAGTACATAAGAAAGAATCCTCAAAAACGTAAAAAGTTCATCTGTGAAGCATGTGTATCCATTTCAGTGCACACATTGCGACAGGTAACTTCAAACTTGTCCTTACGCTTGCGTCAATAGATTGCTGTTCAAGGTAGCCATTTCGAATCCATTGTAATGTGATTTGACATTTGTTTACGAATGACCATTTACACACTATTGAAAGGGGAAAATAACCAAGATTACAGCGCCATCTATTATCCGTAGTTATAACTAATTTAGTTAACCGTTCTATTTGAAATTCTAGGCCTGCTCGTAAAACATACCACTTGTTTCATCCCTCTATATATCCCTGTTTCGTAGTTATTTCATTTTAAATTTAGGGAGTCCTTTTTGATACACCCTGTAGTTTAAAAATAGGTTAAGTGAGACTATACTTAAATAGAACATCAGCATAATTGTTTTTTCAGTAAAGGTACTTGGATTGAATGAGTGTATTATTTAAATTAGATAATGTCAAATCGCTTCCACAGTTTAGCGTCGATTCTGGTTAAACGTGTCATTTGGTGCCAAAGCCGACAGGTAATGATAACCAGTTGGCAGTGGAGAACCCCCCAACGGCAATTGTCATTCATGCTTTTATATAAGGTCGCTTTTTGACTCCGCGACCTTGGGTTGAATGCCCTCTTGCCGGAACCAAACTACACAAAAGATTGTCTAAGGTGAACCCTGTGTCATAAACTCAACCATAATATCATACACGTTGAATGTTTATAACGAGGTCAACACCAAAGGGGCACACCACTCTCCAAACTTCCACACCATTCCAGTGTGGAAACATTTGAGGCCACGGAAGTTTTAACGTGTACCAGCATCCTCCTACGCGACGGTTGATTCGATCGAGTTTCGAAGTCTTAAAATTACTGTTGCTAACTAGCGACTGCCAACTAGAATACCACAGCTGGACTAATTTTCGGGGAAGTCTGTCCTTAAAAAATACTGAATAAATCTTTGATTTGTGAATGTGTGTGCACGTTCACGCCAGGAATATGAATTAATAAAATTATGAGTTATACATTGGAAGGTCAAAAGGCCAGGGATACCTCTCTAATATGTGTGGCCTCGTTTAGCTCGACGAAGTGCAGAAACTCGACATGGCACGGACTCGACTAGTCGGAGGAAGTTGCCGGGAGTGATGTTCAGCCATGCTGTCTCGATAGCCACCCGTAATTGTGTGGTTGTAGTAGGTGATGCGCGAAGGAATGGCTCTTTAAATCTTACCCCAGATATACAGCCCCATGAGGTTGGCGCTACGATCGAACTCAACCACAAGCTCATACCAACTGGAAACGTGACTCATGTAATCATGCTACCTTTTTCCAGTCCACTCGAGTACAATGCAAGCATTCGGGAGTCCTGGTGCGGTACTGAAGCCAATGAGTGGTGTGAGCAAAGCACTCAAGTCGTTCTTATGCTGCCATATCCCATCAACATCAAATGTTGCTGCAGGGGCCTTACGAAACGCCTATAGTGCATCCTTCATTGAATGTGACAGTCAAGTGTTGGTCACCAGTTGGCATGGACGCTTCTTCTCCGAGGTCGCTGGACGCTATCATTCAGCAGACATGGCCGGCCACTGCTCTTTCCCTTATGGAAGGTAATGACTTCCATGAGATCCTCACAATGCACACTGGCCTTGCGAATTGAGGAATTTTTAAATTATCAACAACTTTCGAAACGCTAAGCTCATGTATTAAGCTACATCTAGAATTATTCATTCAAAATTGGTTATTACTCATCATGCAGCCATTATCACGTTGTAAAAAGTTTTACAAGACATGCAAGATACCAAACGATAGCACTGATAACCATGTGATATGACAATCACATCAAATATTGTTTTGCCCTAAAAGCAGGGAAACACAACCTGCAAGCTATCTGTTTCAATGTCCAGTCCCCTAACAAATCCCTGAACTTGATTAGAAACCAAGTTCATCACCCCTCGATTCCGAGAAAATGGAGCGGGTGCGATTTCACCCTTCACCCAATGGGGTTGATATCTGAAGTGGCGCAATGTCACTCGGCCATTAGAAGGATTGACCCCCTGGAAAGGTCGAGGCTTAGCACCCTGAATATTTGGGGAAGGTCAGACGGATAGAACGATAGGAAACGTCAACGCTAAAAAAAGAGACTTAGGGTTTTTCGGTTGTGGCCAGCCATTTCCAAAAATATGGTAACTCTACAGTAAAACGATGTACCATCGACGAATTAAATGAATGAAAAATAAACGAAGTTACCAAACAGAATACGGCTGTATTTACTGTGTGGCTCACCAATAATAGAAATCTCTAGATTCCAGAAGGAAAAAAAACCACCTGGTTCCAAAAGAAGGAACCTGCATATCCCGATGCCTTACTTCAACCTGGCGGTCACCATGTCACCAGGTATGTCCGTATTTCTATCCGATACCGATTGAGAACTCTACTCATTCCGATCGAACCTGAGGTCAAAACTGGATACTGGTATCCAGATCAAAATTGGGTGTAATAACCAGTACAAACCATTTGCCTCTTTATATCCATTTAAAACGATGTGAGAGCCACTTGTAAATTTGCATGCTGCTATCCCATAACTCTTGGCTTATGATATACATAAAACAGCAATTCACTCGTCTGAAGCAGTGAAAAATCTAATTCGAAAAAAAAACACTAATGTTGTCATGTACCGGGAAATCGAAAGAATTACCAGCCGTGAAACGAACAAAGCTCAATAGAATATTCAATTAAAGCAACAAAACAGCTGAGGAAACGGAAGTGCACACTAGTTAGTCTGAAGTAACACAAAGTATTAGGATAAGACGGGTTGTAAAGCTAGTATAATATTATAAGTTGACTCCGAATATTTTTTACTGTAGTAAATTCTGTAATCATCATAAAATATTTAAACTGTTGCACAATGTACAGACACACATACGCTACGGTTGATAATAAACAAAGAAAAACTTAAAACATCGAGATAAACCCAGAAAACTGTTTTTTGAGTTTCATTCTAAACATTGATCTTAATATTTTAAAGTACAATGTAAATTGCACGCATTGCAGTGTCTGAATAAAGCGGATACATTTATACAGAATATAATAGGCTTAAACCCATTACTGGTACACCTAATATCAACATAAATTGTCTTGTGTGCTTCGTTCAATATTTAAACGAACACAAACACGCATCTGACTTCTATTTTATGCATACAGAAATAAGTAACTTCATTCCATTATGAACAGAAGATCCATTATTGAAATTTCCAGAGGGTAGCACTATTTTAATCCCAATGCTCCTGTATCCCTTTTAACTCAGTAACGTTCGGGTAACAAAGTAAAAGCACACATTGTTAGTCGGAATAATATTGTGTTTGACGTCAGGCTTGAAACTGGGTCAAAAGTCACGCAAAATAATCATTGTTCAGAGCATCGTTATTCAATGCCAGGAACAAACCAACTACGATGTTTACATAGCCTGGAAGAGTCGAATATGCATCTCTTGGGACACAAGCGCATAATATAAAATTTCGAGTTGAAACTAATTAGCTTTTGCATGGATGGTAGATTTGTGACATTAATTTGTATATGAACATGGAAGAGAGGTTGAAAGTACCAGTCCAAAAGTCAACTTTCTCCGACGGATTCTTGAAATCGATATTTTGACGAAGACTGTTAGTTTTATGAATTTGTTGGAATGTCATTAACTCTCTTAGTTGCTTCGACGAGTTATCTCGTCCATCAAGATCTGAATCTGCTGATGAAAATATGCATCGTCAGCAAAATATTGATGATTGTTTAATGATGAGACGGTACAGCTACACTCTACGTTTATGAGTGATGGCAACGGCTTGGCGATTTTTTTGGCGCACTTCTAGTAGCGAGTTACGATAAATTAAGGCAACCCATCTTTCGTTACGGTTGTTGTGGTTTTCATAGCAACCTCGGCGAAAGGAAAATTTCAATTTTCATTTTGAATATTCTAGAAAGTTCTTCCGAAATCCGTTACAATCGTTTGATTTCATTGATTCGTTTGAAATATTTTCTTTCCTCCCATTGGTTATTTTGTTTCAAAAATATCCTTTGATTGCATTGGTCCTTTTAAATCGTTTTCTGTGATACCATTGGTCCATTTATTTGTATTTTGACAGTTGTGGAATTTTTTTTTTTACTGTAATAGTTTTCAAGATAGGATTAAGAGTTTTGTTTTTTTGACCATTTTCGTTTTCGTTATTTTTTTACGAAAGCATTCTGACGTTATCAGGTTGGATTATTTCTTGCTTTTTTTTTCTTTTGTAAATCTTTTTCTTTTTCAACATACCCACTGTATTTAGGGTAATTGATAAGCTTCAGGGTATTGTTACCCAACATTCGTAGCTTAGTTTCTCTGCTGGTTCACAAATGTGTTTTGATATGTGCTTAAACTTACTACTTTTTGTGAAAATTAAAAAATTATATACTTTTCAAAACGTTCTGAAATGTGCTTAAAAAGTGTGTTGTAAAAAGAAAAAATATTTCTGACAGAAAAAGAGTTAGGAAATAGTTATTTCCTTGGCGACTTTAGAAGTGCGCCAAAAAAATCGCCTAGACCGTTGCCATCGCTCATAAACGTAGAGTGTAGCTGTTCCGATGAGACTATCAAGATCTGGTCAGTTTTCTAACAGGAGTTACCTTGTTGATTACGATCTGACCAAGTTTGCTAATGATGAGATATCTCGTTCATCAAAATCTGGTCAGTTTTGATTGTGCCAAGATAACTCGTGTAGGGAACCACCAGAAGGTTTAAAATTGTAAAAAGAGGTTAATATAAAGATATAACGTGAATAAACGGATAATTAGGATGACTTAATTAATATATTTATTTTCATTAGGCTAATTCACAACATTAGTTATCATTTAATCCTATTGTTTACATTCTTAAACTTATTTCTGTGCTAACCACTATGCTGTCAAATGCTTTGAGATAATTTATAACCCCGAAATCCTACACTTAACAATGCATAACCTAAAGATACTGGGACCATGGTAGTACAGTTGTAAGAGCAAAGGATTACGTAGGGAAGTTTGGAGAGTGAGGCTTGAGCTCAAGTGTTGACCTCGTCATCTAAACGTGGTTAACGTTTTCGAGGCGTTTTTCTTGAATCTTTCCACTACGGATTGATTGCCCGTTACTTTACTCTAGTGGACGTAACAACTCACAATAGCATGATGTGGAAGTTTGGATAGTTGGAAGTCAGCAGAGGTGTTGACCATGGAACCGTGGTTCAAAATCAAAAGTACTTTATTCAAAATTTGTCATTCTGGATTGATTCCGGTCAGTCACCAAGAGCCCTTTACTACTCCAGTGGGACTCTTATGCTCTTTATGCTCCAGTGGACGTAAATACAATTAACTACCTCCAGAGTGGATAGGTAATGGGCGGAAGAAAAGTGTTTCATGATGGTTTATTGATTGGAGAAATAAAGATTTTGACGATTTTTGTGACAATCCGCATATATTCGGCCCTCTCCGCCCCCGCCCCCCCTGGAAATTTTCACAGGATCTACCAAGTCAAATCACGCACTCGTGGCGCATTTACACTTTTTCGCCTCGTTACTCGCCAACATTCTCACCTTCTTTCCCACAACGCGAATTACCGTTTATGTGCTCACCGAGTGTTCATTTAGCAAGTCTAGGCTGATGGAAGACGTGGAAGTTGTGTCGGCACCCGCCCTCCACTTGTTGATAAATGTGCTCGTTGCGAACTGAACAATATAGAGGCACCTCGTCGAGAGGTCTCGCAACAAGCCTTTGAATCGTCCCCTCGAAAAGATTCCAGCGTGAGAGCTACGAGCAACGAGACGATGAACGAGCGAATGACGAGTGAACCGACTACACATTTGCTTCGCCACTCCTCTCGCGATTCTACTCACCATTCATGCGAATGTGTAGATGCAGTATTACATGATCGAGTTGTGGACTACGTACGAGGTAGATTGCTATGTAGGGTTCGTATGAAGCAAAATCTTTGGTTTTTAATCGTTTATCAGAAGTAATTTGTCTGTATATGAGCTTTTAATGACAAAAGGGTGGAGTGACTTATTAGAGGTTAACTATTTTTTATGGAGCTGCGGAATGTCATAAATATGATTCATGTTCGAAAAATATGAGGAAAGAAATTCTGAGAAATAATTATTCTTGTGTACTTTTCGAGTGGAGTCACGTTTAAGGCGTGGCATGGCGTATTTTACTGTCAGGGTGTAGGCACTTTATAAGCATGGATGCACAACTTCATGAGTACGTTGGTTGGATTGTAAAGAAAGTGGGCACATATATTAGTTTAAAGAAAGGAGGTAGTACCTCAACGATATAATTCATTTTTATGAGAACTTATTAAAAAATCAATGTGATATTTAGAGTTGAAAGCAACAACAGAGTAAGTTCGAAACAAGTTTTAAACACGATCCAACCAAAGAGAGTCATGTACCTAGGGTACGTCACATCTGACAGGGTCTCAAATCTTCAAACGCTGCCACGGTTTGGAATTTCTGAGATTGGAATGCCAGTGGCGTTCGAACTCCAGTTAGCTTCGGAGCTGATGACTTCGTTATCTGACCACGGTTTAAAGTTACGAGGTGTTGTTTTCTCATCTTTTCCTTCGGGATTGATACCAGATCGGTTCTAATAACAATAAACTCATAAACAAGACTTGTCATTAATTAATATTGTAGAAGCTCTCAGACGTCCCCTAAGCTTTCAATATGCAGTTGTTTTTGTTCAAAATGGGAAACATTTGCTCATACACAAACGTACGTTGATAGGCATTTAGCATTTCTCTAGTAGTCAATAAAAGAGTTTGAAGTCACCTTTTCTATAAATCAATGATGTAAAATTCTATAAATTTCATCTACATTCTTATATCTGCTTTTAAGAAAATTTAACCATCCCTATTTTAAGAACTATTAAAATTAAAATAAATTTTTAAACTTTATTCCGCTATTAATATATACATTCATGAAATAATAGTTCTTTTCAGGTCATGGTCTGCAGGTCCATGTATGTTATGACTTAATGAGTAGATGTATTTGATGGAATTTTAAATTAACGTAGTTTATAAAGCAGAAAATACAATTTCCGTTGCAAATGTTCTATGTTATCGACAAAAAATCTCAGCTCAGTAGAATTGCCCACCGCTCTAGCAACCTATATGTAGGTGGAGTCGATCGCGTCGTGAGTGTATTTCGCTCTTCTATGTCAATGGAACTTTTCTTGTGAATAGAAATTTACAAGTCGAATATTACGAGATATACTGTCTAAGATCTGATCAATTCTCCTAAAGACGAGATACCTTGTCTAATATATGATCGATTTTGTAAGAACGAGGTATCTCGTCTACCTGAACAATTTTGCTAATGATGCTAATCTGCACTAGTGGCTGGATACTACAGGACAGTTTCCGATACAAAGATAGACCACCAAGAGTGTTGAGCTCAATCAAGTATTTATTAGTCTACTGTCTAACATTTGTGGCAACTTACAATGCATGCGTTGACATTATCGAACAGCGGCTAATATCTTACGTTAGAAAATTTATTTCAAACATAAATATTTGCTAGAATCACCAAATTCTATTTATAATGGAAATATACTGGTAAACTGGGTTGGTGTTGCTGTAGTTCGACGTAAGTTTTACTACCTATGTATAAACTGTGAGGTAGATTTATTCACTTTAAGTTGAAATTATGGCTGTTACTTCATTTATGTCACATATCACGAAAATGCATTAAATTATGAAAGTTCACACAAAATATTTTCCCCTTGCACACTTTCGTCGCATGTAACATTTTTAATCATTCTGTATCAACACACACTGGCCAATGAATTAGAAACCTGGGATTAATATTTTACTAGACCTACTTTAGAATGGATAACAGTATATAAGCGTTTAGGAATATATTCAAGGTTCTGAAGGTGAACACAGTCCAGTCACATTAATGTGACCACCACCTACTTTCGACGTCAACGTGAAATATCCAATCACAAAAGGCAGGTGGCAGCACATTGCAGTGGAGAGTGTATATAAAGGATGTCCTAGGGCATCGGAAAGCATTTCAATCGTTGGCGTAATGCAGAAACGTAGCGATTTATCCGACGTCCAAAAGGGCATGATTATTGGCTTTCGGGCCAAGGGTGGAAGCATTTCGGAAACGGATAATTTTGTGAACTGTTCGTGTGCCGCTGCGGTAAAAGTATACCGTGCATGGCAAAATGGCACTATCCAAAATCAGCGGCGTGGCACATGTGGTGCACCACGGGCTATAGATGACAGAGGCAAACGAAGGCTACGGAGATGCGTTCGAGCGAATAGAACTGACCGCCCAGATGAACCAAGGGTGTACCAAGAGTGTATCCTCAACAACGGTTCAGCGAACGTTGCTGCGCATGGGCCTCCGCAGCAGACGCCTGGTTAATACACCTATGCTGACTCCTGTTCATCGGCGATGAAGGCTGGAATTTGCACGTCAGTACAGCAACTGGACGTCCACAGAGTGGCGACAGGTGGCTTTTTTCGATGAATCACGTTTTATGCTCCATCGGACAGATGGACGTTGGCGTATACGGGGTGAAACGTCTGAAAGCAAACACCCTGCAACAATTGCCGGAAGGATCGAGGCTGGAGGAAGGATGTAGTCTAACGCAGCTGGCCACGGCACTGGAGTCGGCATGGCTCAACATCCCAGTGAACACTTTCAGAAACCTAATTGACTCTCTTCCTGCACGTCTCGCAGCGGCCCGCTCTGCCAAAGGTGGTTATTCTGGCTTTTGACAGGTGGTCACATTAATATGACTGGACTGTGTAAGTACAGAGATGCTTTTGCATTGATACATAGATCTTAAGATCCTGAAAGTGGATGTCAGACGGAGATTGTTGTTGGATGCGCCTTTACAATAAGTCTCAAACGTTCTCTAAAGGGTTTAGATCCTAGCTTTACGGGCTCAAGGGAAGATGTTGAAAATAAGAATAATGTTCCTTGAACCACACTCGAACGTTGCACCCGTGAGGTAGTGTTTTCCATTATCGTCCATAAAAGATTCATCACCTTCAGATTAAAAATGTAACCTTAAAGGATGGACGAACGGCCAGGATGTTCATGTATTGCTTGGCTGACTGTCTACCATCCAGAAACACAAGGTAATCACTTTCAATCTAGCAGAACATTCCCTACACCATGATACTTCCAACAAACCTTTGAACTGTGCGAACAAGTTAAGATGGGTTCATGGCTTCATGTGGTTTTCTGAAAACTCTTCATTCCGAGTAAAACAAGGTGTAACGTGATTAGTCCGACCACATCACCTTTGTCCAATTTTTAAATGTCCACTTACGTCTTCCTGGACAGCACTGTAAGCGAACCCTGACGCTCCTTGCTGAAATTAGAGTTTTCCTCACTGGCATTCGAGTGCCCATACCGTTCCTCTACAATTGTTCGCGCCTAGATTGATTGAGGTGAGCCTTCGTTAAAGGTTTCTGTCAAATGCGAGGCAGAAGAATCTCTTTTCGGTTGTAAAATTCGCCTGAAATGACGCCAACCACGGTCCTGATTAATTGTATGAGACTCACATTTACTTCTTTTGGACAAGGACTGTGGGTTATGTTTCCAATTTTCAAACACCTTTGATATAACAGCTTTCGAGAACCAATGCTTTTTTGTGTATAGACAATCATGACTTCTGCTAAAGGGCCCAACAATTCGTCCATTATCAAACGGTGAAAGGACTGTCGTTTTCCAAGTTCTGTTTCGTTTCTCGTGAAATGAACACGCATCTTTACTTGTTTCTATATTATTGTCCAGTATGGGTAGCATGTTAAGGTAATAAAACTGCATACACAAAATTGAATAAAAATGTAACCCGGATCTTAACACTTTAAGTGGTTTCAACGAGATATCCCGCACATTCTTCTTCTATTGTTACTAATGAACTTCTTACTATTCTTGCTATGGAGCGATATATCGTCATCAAGAAATTCCCGATTTTATTATGATGATGTGATCAAGGTCCGGTAGATTCTTCTAAGGACGAGATATCTCGTTCATAATGGTCAGGATAATCTTGTAAATGACGGGACATATCGTCGAGACAACCACCAGAAGGGTTGATTCAGAGGGGTGAAGGCAAAATAGTAATTTTTATTCACAGTTTAGATGTCCTATTATTAAAAAGTTTTCGTTTGGTAATTTCAATTGCCGATTTTTAAGATATCTGTCACACACGAAACGCGACACATGTGTTAAGGTAAGCAGACGAATGACTGTATACAATCCTCAAGTATTTGAAAATTACACGACAATTAAATAACATTAAGGAACTTAACGTTCCTTTATTTTATTTTATTTAATTAAAATCCTATCTATGATAGTTTGTTTCTTCGGAATGCTTCATGACTGGTAGTCATAGCGTTAGTATAAAAGCGAATAGATCACTGGATTGCCCATTGGAGAGAGATCCCAATTAACAGTAAAGGCGATTTTCCAACTGATCTCTTTTTCAAAACTCGCTGTCAGCTTGCACCTTGCAGTTCTTGCCAAAGGCTGAAAAGGTCAGTGGTTGGACATTAAATCAAACTTTTGTGTCTCTGTTGGGAATCGATATGATACGGAGATATATGAGGTTTTTGAGGCCTCTGATCCCGAGCTTGTGCTAGAGACGTTACAATATATTCAAAATTTCCAGCAGTCTAAATTGGGGTTCTGTGTAAAGGAAGTGACGAAATGGACTCCATCCACTTTGGGGTTGGCCCAAAACGCCGATAATTGCTTTCCAAAGATATTGGAAGGAAATTGGTTTACTGTTTTAAAGCCTACTGACTGATTATTTGCTGTTTATTTATGTTTCTTAACCTGGTTTTGATGCTTTGCTCCTTTGCTGTTTGTCTCCATGTTTTCGTGGCTGAGTGTTTATTCTAGTGAATGAATGTATGTAGTGAACTAGAAGAACACCCACCTGTGTGTGATTCAGGAAATGAACAAGCACCACGATGTCCAGATAGAACACACACCTGGCGACGTAGGTAATTTTTAGTGACCCCTTAGACACCGTTACAGAGAATGACTCAAGAAGGGGATGACATACTGCCATGCTTGGTAAACACCCAATATAAAGATAGTTTAACTTGTAAATAAGTTCCCCCTTTACACTGTAAAAAGCATCTTTAATTGTTAATAATGTGGCCTCTATCCCTTTAACTGCAAATAAGAGTTTTACTTATTTCACATGTATTTCGAGTAATAATTTTAAAAATTTAAAAACAAATAAAAAAAAAACTTCCAGCAATTTCAAATGTGTACCCGTATTTGAGGCAGGTAGATGCCTACATTTTCCCGATCCGGTCCGTCGGTGGAAGCCAGTATATTTCCCCTCCCGATGGTTCTATTCACCGGAACTGATCAACTTCGATCACACGAGTCCTTTGTTTAAGATCAAACACGGGGTCGAGGAGTTTGTCGAAGGGGCTGGACAAAAGTCCCCAAATTCGATCTTAATTCGATCGTCCTGCGGTTAGGGTTAACTCGCTCGAGCAATTGTCCTTCCCCTGACCTCTGGGGAGGAGCGGAGGAGGAAAACTCTTCCCGAATTTCCCCCAAGGTCTTCAGGGACTTGCAAGTGGTTCCGGTAACTTTTTTTTTGTGCTCACTGCTCCCTTCTCTCTCTGTCAACTGTGGCTTCGCAATTTGTCACATTCTCGGTTTGTTTGGGATGTACCTTTTAAAACATGCCCTGGGAGAGATTCATCCCCTTTGGCGAAGTAAATTAAAAAAAGCTTTCCGAGGAGGACTCTCCATTGATGGATTCATTGGAAGCAATTCAGTGCGAAACCTCGATTAATCGTTTCGAGTGTATCGTTTTCCCTAATGCGTCATTTATTTGAGAAACGGCCTAATAAATTCCGTTGTTTCAGATGATAAAATGTGCGCCGTTCTTTTTTTCCCAGTTTAATCGTTTTAAAGCATTCATCGTGCGAAATATGGTTTTTGTATTCATAATTCACCGACTTTTCATTTCTCTACGTTTGTCGGTTGTTTGCATCGGAGCTTTTTGGAACTATTTTCTGCTTCTGTAGCTTATTGAAAACAAATACATAGTGCGATTAGTATTGGAAACGTTAGTATACACATTAAATAATCGTATAGTTACGGAAAGATGATTACCTCAGCGGCTTCGAGTAGTTCTGTTGACAACAGTCTTTTGACAGAGCAAGCATAGAACTAAAATTAGTAATCTATACACCGTACTGACTTTTCACTGGACACCTGGAGTAGAAACGAAACATAGCATTTATTTAGAGGTCTGGCTAAATTTAGATATTCAAGTTTAGAGTTCACATCCACACGGATAGATCTAACTACTAGTGAGAATGGACTAAAATTTAAGAAAGAAATGTCCCATGAAAATGTCCAAATGCACACTATGTCCGCTAAAACAAAAATGTTGTTAAATCTCTATATTGTAAAGGGCGCTGTGTGAGCGCGGGGAGTGTTGTCTCCTACATACTGGAGAGGGCGCTGTGTGAGCTCGTGGGTGCCATTGAGGCTTGAGAGACGGAGGAGAGAGGTACTAGCGCGTCTTTTTAGTAATGGCTCTTCGTTACTTGGACGATTCTATTTAGGACCGTAGGTAGGTCGGTAGATATTAAACTCGTGATAAGTGAATCGATTCTTCAGTTTGATTCTTTCGTAACTTGTTTTGATCATTTGATCTACAGTGAACTATGATTATTTACTTGTCTGGTAGTCTTTTTTTGTGTGTCTTCTATGATTTTTTGAAGCAGATTGATGGAATGTATGATTGATGGAAGGGTACTTATACTTTAAAGAGCTTCTTTTCGTGAAACAACGATGGCCTAATGGCTAAAGTCACCCATCTTCAGATTAGCGTCGGCAGCGGAGGATGACTTCCCGAGTTCAAACCCAGCTGGCGGAAAAATTTTTAGATCCTCCAAATTATTTTTAAAAAATTCCTTTTCATTCAAATTTACTTTTCCTAATTTTTAATACCCTTTTCATATTTTCCCAAGCTTCCGTTGATTTTACATAAATAATCTAAGAACCACTCCTGAACTCACTACCAGCTGATATTTTTCCGCCCCTCTGCCGTCCCCTTTGCTTTAGGATGATGGTGTCGTATCCACCGCTGGCTTAGGACCATTCTGATGTAACAAAAAGCATACATAAAACACTAACTTATATAATTATTAACTTATATAATAAAAGGATACAATTTTCGGCTCCCACCTCTACCCACCCATAGCCATGGATCTGAAAAGAAAAGAAGAAAGCAGAAAGGAAGAGATAAATCGCCAACAACTATAAACCTTGATGACATACGTATCTAGGTCATGTGATCCGATTAGTCGATCAAGTTGGACTTGCGTAAAGTACTATCATGGGATTGAGGCGCCTGTCCTCCCCACGGTCCTAAATAGAATCGTCCACGTAACGAAGAGCCATTACTAGAAAGACGCGCTAGTGGAGAGAGGTACTCTCCTAGAGCTTAACAACGCGCGGCTTCCTTAGCCCTAATTTGTACTAGGCTTCCTTAGCCTAGATGAGAGTGGTCGATCCAATACGTTGTTAAGTTTACTATCAATAAAGGTTGTTTTTGTTACAACGATTTGCTTACATTATAATACAGTCCACTACTATAGAGCTATCGGACTAATTCAAATGTTAAAAGCCATCGGTTAAAAAAGTCACATTATTTTCCCTTAATGCGAATATTAAATATCAAACTAAGCGAATGATAATGCTTGAATATTGTGGTATTGTTGTTTTTAAACATGTATCATTTGTATATTTAAAATAAGGTAATTAAGGTAATTTTTAGTTAACGTCGTACTAGAGCAACACAACGGGCTATTGACGACGGTCCGGAATCAGTCCCTTAAGGGAAAGATTCGAGGACAACACCTCGTAATTTTGAACCACGGTCAGATGACGAAGCGACACCTGAGCTGGCACCCCACTCTCCAAACTTCCACGCCAACCCAACGTGAATTTAAAATAAACATGAAACAAGTAAAGATAAGTGAATATCCGTAATGCATAATGCCCTACTTTCTATAAGTGGCTTTGTTTTCATTTTCTGTATGCATTAGATGTTAAATTTGATAACTGCATACATGTATTACTGTATATTGGGATCGTCAAGGTTCTGCAATGGACACGATATCCATTAAGGTGTACGCATACCCTACAAGATTTTTTTTTTAAATTTTGATCAAAAAATTTTTTTACCACAGGGAATGGGTGTATTCCAAAAATCATTTTAGGCAGAAAAAATTAGACTGTGCAAGTAATTAATTAGCTAACTAAGATATAATTAGCTAATTAGAAAACATGATATCTCAAATTCTAATTTTTTTCAGAAAGACGGTTCCTGTTGGAAATTATTCCTAATATTACTCTTCATGTTTTGAATCTCCATCAAGTTTCTCGAAGAAATAATGTTTTTTTTGCAATTTTTAATCAAATATGCATGCGTAAAAATAAAAAAAAGCAACATTTTTTTAGGAATTTCAACATTTAAAAATCCTTTTCTAGACTAAATACTTTGATTCAGATTCTAAATATCTATTGTATTATATAGATCATACTGATGAAAAAGTAATTATAATAGGTGTATTCATTGTGGAATTATGTTTCGAGCTAAACATGCTATTGTAAACACACAGTTCTACAAAAATCGAGTTTAAAGTTTAGTAAGTATAGTAAACATGTCTGTTCCTTGTGACAGTACCGAACGAAAATACTTGTAACTAGGAAACTATTTCGATTATTTGAAAGATCTTGGCATCGTTTGAAAGCTAAGAAATCGGAAAATATTTTGAATTGAAAAAAAATAATGTTCTGGTCGATTTTCGTAATTTTTAGTGTATACATACATCCCAGAACAAAAATGCTAAAAACCATCGTTGATAATAATCAAATTATCTTTAGATAATGTGAACATTAAATATTAAATGAAACAAATGATAATGCTTAAATTGGGACATCGTTGTCTATCAACGTGTATCATTCGTATATTTAAAATAAACATGGAATAGGTGATAAATGAATATCTTTAATGCACATACTGCCCTAGGTCCTATAAAAGGTTTGTTTTCATTTTCTGTAAGCTTCATATGTCAAATTTGATGACTACACATTACTGAAGTTCGTGTTCGTAAAGGTACACAATGTCCGTTAATTGTGAACATAATGCTAAAGCATAAATGCTAAAACCACCGACTCAAGTAAAAAAAAAAATCACTTGCAGGCTATCATCGAATTCCCAAACCTATCGTTTCCCCAGGGCCCCTTTAAAAACTATGTACAAAGTAATCTCTTATGCGAGATGTACCTTACATAGCGACGCAGCGGAAAAATGCTCCCCCGAAATAAATTAAAGGGATTCCGGAAAATACCGTCGATGGATCCCTCCGAGAGCGAAACAGCAATTTCCGAATGTCCCTGAGCTGAAATAACTGCAATATTCATTGTCTGACTAATTGCTTTAAGTGGAATTCTGGAAGGCGGATTTCGTGCTTCTTAATTAAAAGCCGATGCAAATTACATAAAAATGAGTGCTGAGTTACGAGCGCTGTTGCAATTGGGAGAGGGCCGCTCTTGTGATGGTTTTATTTTTGGTGCCCGAACGCTGCTGTGTTGTTGTTGCTGCTTATCAATGCACTTAAAGTAATGTAATGGTGTGGTGCAAATAAGCAGTTGTGTTCAAGTTTTGCTTTGAAGGTCTGTTTATAGACTTGGAAGACGCTAATTAGCCCCGGTGTCTGACTGTGCCAGGCACTTAATGTTGTTTACCAATACGGCGCTCCCTTTCTTTGTCCTTATTCTCGTGTCTTTAAATTTTGGAAGGTTATCAATAAATCAGTTGCGAGGGCGAGGACTGAGTTGGTTTGGGTATATGTTGCCCATTAGGTTCCAATACATTTTGCTAGAGACTATGAGGCCCATTTTGACAGCATCGGTTTTCGCTATTTCTTGTTGGGTCTCTTGATGAGAGATTTTAAATTTGTCGCTGAGGAAGATAATTCTTACATGAAAATAAGTATTGAACTAGTAGTGTTGTGTGACGATTGGTGATTTTGAACTGGTTGGATTTTTTTGACTAAGTCGTGAGCGTTGTTTGTATATGCGTTTTAAGGAATACATTTTTATGTCTTGTAATATAGAAAGAAGTGTACTCCAAGTACAACAAGACGTTTAATAATTTCTAAAGACACATCGCAATAGAGAAGCATAAGAACGATACGAGCAGGGTAAAGATTCAGAGGCGATTGGAGGATTATGGTTTGGGGAATGTTTTCCTGGCATTTATTGGGTGCACTCATCATTGTGTAAGGTACGATGGATCAGCACAAGTACGCATCTGTCCTTGCGGACCATGTCCACCCCTACATGCGAATTACTTTTCCACAGAATGATGGCATCTACCAGCAGGACGATACGAGGTGTCCTACAGCTCGCAGTGTATGTGCGTGGTTCGAAGAGCACCAGGATGAGATTACTGTACTCTCCTGGCCAGCAAACTCACCGGATTTAAATCCAATCTAGAATCTGTGGGACCACCTCGATCGGGTTGTTCGCATATGGATCCTCAACCGCGTAATCTAGCACAGCTGGCCACGGCACTGGAGTCGGCATAGCTCAACATCCCAGTGAACACCTTCAGAAACCTAATTGACTCTCTTCCTGCACGTCTCGCAGCGGTCCGCTCTGCCAAAGGTGGTTATTCTGGCTTTTGACAGGTGGTCACATTAATGTGACTGGACTGTGTATGTTACCGCTGAAAGCTCGAAAACCGTTAATGTTCAAATCTGCAGATTAACTCATTTACTCCGTTAACGTGCGGAATCAAGAGTTTTACCGCAGTTAACCTAGGTAATGTGCACATTAACGGCTTCCAGATAGTTAAAGTTCAAAAGTTTGTTTCTCCCATTTCTCTCCTTCACTATCTCCCTCCTCTTTGAATTTGGAATCGCCTGTTTATCCCTCATTTTCTTTCCATACACCTTCCCCCACTTTTAGTTTTATACAGCGTGATGAATCCAGGAAAGGTATAGAAAAGCAAGCAAAGAAAATCTTAGCAGTTTCTAATGAAAAGTACCCAAATGACGATGGAGGTGTCACTGTGAGAAATAAAGTACCCGAAGTAGACAGAGCAAAAACTGATGCCCGCTCGATTTCAGCTGTGGTTCTTAGTAAAACAGAGGATGGCTTTAATAAACTTGGTAGTAAAACGGGTATTTTAAAACAACTGTATGCAAAATATGAATTCAGAGAGATTTTTAACGAAAGAAGATGTCCCTGCTGTAGAAATATCTTTACGTCAAACATGAATAAAACAATCCTTTGGTATTAGGCAGGGTGTCAGAAAATGCGACTGAAAATCTAAATGTACCACAAATAGGTGTGCTTGTCACAAAAACCAATTGCTATGTAATTCAAAGTGTCACCCATCTTTAGATTGCACCAATAAGTAAGCATAATTTGATCATATGTTTTGCCAATTCGTTTAACTAATTGTAATAATATTTTAAACCGTTTCAATCTTTGTTCTATAGTTGATTCTATGAACTAATTTGTTGATTGTTTGATTGTATTAACTTGATTCTTTATCTATCGAAAAATAAATAACATTATGTTAGTTTAAACGTTCAGAAACGTTGTTCCAGAAAAGGTCTTATTTCCACTTTAACGAGTGCCTAGTAGGCAATGTGCAGATTATCTAGGCAATTTGCATATTACCTAGGTAATTTAAGAAATGAAACAATTTTCGGCACTTCAGCGGATCACCCTAGATAATCTGTAGAAAAACGGATTACTGCACATTAGCTGTAGAAAAACGGATTACTGCACATTAGCTGTAACATATATACTGAAAACAGTATTGTAGACACATAATATAAATCTATATGAAGGAAAGAGTAATGTATCAACATTGGTGATTAACAGCACTTCATAAATATAAACACTCAAAGAAAGCATGCAACAACATATACTAGTAATAAGTATCAGCGCTAAAATTTTGCATTAAGTTCGTTTGAAGAATTAACTGCATATATTTCGAAATCAATAGTTTGTCTAAAGTGTCTGACTGCGCCATTAGTAGTTTCTTTTATAATTTCTTGTTTTCAAAGAATACTCTCTCTGAATTTTCTGTTGATTACCTCTTTTAAAATAACGAAATAACTGTCAATTGCATCAGTTGTGAGTTAGAAGACTGAATCGCGTTTAATTTAAGGCGTTTGTAACAATATAAGTTGATGTTTTAAAACTTTGACGTATCTTTCTGGAATACAGTTTTCTAATATACCTTTATATTGTAACACGCTGTTATCAAAGTTAATGTAACAAGTGTTGTTAGATTGAAGTTCATGATGGCTTTTTGAGCCATGAGCCTCGCTGTGCTTTTGCTTATAAGAGCACTAGTACAAATATCCACATCGCCACACATATTCATCAACAGATTTTTCTGCATTAAAAAATTCGTTGTGATATACATAACCAATAAGTTTTTTAAATTTGAAAGCCTTCGAACTCCTTTGCCGCACTTTGTACCACAAAGTATAACCAAATTTCAAACATAACAATTTCTTTTTCATGAATTAGTAATTAAGTTTATTTATCAATTATTTACTACAACTTAATACACGTAATCAACCCTTAGATATCGATTGGTAAAAAAGGAAAATAAACTTAAAGTATAACTGGGAGATGATAGACTGAAGAACTCATCATAAACTCAATCTGACACCGAATAAACTCAGATCTAGTTCATGACAGCAAGTTGATATTCATTCATTACTTGAGAATCCATTTGCACCTTATCTATACTGATGAGTATAAATCAACAATAACTAACGTGTATATATGTATATACACCATGATATTAAAGCAAATCATTCAGTTATTTTCGACGTTCAACACACTTTAGTTTTAATTCCATTGAATTTCTACTTTTCAGATTAACTCACAAGCTGTCTGATCAGAAATAGTGCTCTTGCCTTTGCATACATTTATCGCGAATTCCTCATTAATAAAGTTTGATTTGTCTTATTTTTATAATTACTAAATACTTTCGTGTCTCGCACATTAATTTATTCCTTTTCAAAGTATGTTTTGTACAGTGCGAAGAATTTCTGATTTTAATCTATTTAAAACTTCTATTCAATAAATGGCCGACGAAATTGATGTTCGTGTTTAATTTCCTTTTTAATAACTTTTTCTTCGATTAATTCCCCCCCCCACTTCTTTAATCTATTTCTGTCGGGTTTATTTCTTTCATCTTTATCAAGTAAGAAGGTATTCATCATTCAAAGCTACATGGATGTAATGACAGTAGAAAGAAAATTATAAAAGATTTAGATTACGTTTTTTAATATTTTTTGCTTTGATAATTTCTTTAATCGTATAAAAAAATACACTTCTTCATCTGGCTGATTCTGTCATGTGCAGTAATAGTATGAGAGGTTGTTTTTTTTTGCTCCAAAAACTCATTTTGTGTTCGAGAGAAGAAAAGTTACGTTATTAAATTGACTCCTATTCGTGATTCTTGAAAATTAATTAGTGTTATCAGAATAAATTACCTATTTCATTCTTATTTTCTTGGCAAATACGGTGAGTATTTTTACTAAGTTTTTCTAAATATCTTGATAAATGAGCTCGACTCATAATTTTCTACAAAATGATAAGCTCGAAAAAAGATCAAGATGATAAAACGATAGCAGATATATAGAAGTTAGAGCATAGATTGAATATAGGATTGAATAGGATTTTATCCTTTCGACCCTCGGTACACACAGGCACCCTTTTTTGAACGTAGCTAATAACTTACCACTTACAAGATGTACTCCCATATGTTACGATATCTTGCTCAGATGCTATCTCTATGATGATATACTGCTATCTCTATAGAAATCTATTTTCAGACGTTCTCTTCTACTTCAGATCTACTAGAAATCTGCTTCAAATGTTCTTAACTTACAACTTACAAGACGTACTCTCTTATGATACGAGTCTTGTTCAGATGTAATTGCTATCTATTAGTAAATATTTTTTCAGATGTTCTCTCTTCTACTTCAGATCTACAAGAAATCTACTTCAGATGTTCTTAACTTTCCACGTATTCCCATACGATACGATATCTTGTTCAGATGTAACTGCTATCTCTATATAAATCTATTTTCAGACGTTCTCTTCTACTTCAGATCTACTAGAAATCTGCTTCAAATGTTCTTAACTTACCACTTACAAGACGTACTCTCTTACGATACGAGTCTTGTTCAGATGTAATTGCTATCTCTAAGTAAATATATTTCCAGACGTTCTTTTCTACTTCAGATCTACAAGAAATATATTTCAGATGTTCTCTTTTACTTCAGATTTACAAGGAGTCTTGTTCAGATGTAATTGCTATCTCTAAGTAAATATATTTTCAGACGTTCTCTTCTACTTCAGATCTACAAAAAATCTTCTTAAGATGTTCTCTTTTGCTTAAGATCTACAAGAAATCTGCTTCAGATGTTCTTAACTTACCACTTACAAGCCGTATTCCCCCTACGATACGATTTCTTGTTCAGATGTAATTGCTATCTCTAAATAAATCTATTTTCAAATGTTTTCCTCTACTTCAGTTCTACTAGAAATTTACATCAGATGTGATGTCCCTCTCAGTTATGATGCATCATCTGACCGTGGTTCAGAACTACGTGTGTTGACCTCGGACCCTTTGGGATTGAAACCGGACCATCAATAATAGCCCACTGTGTTACTAAAGTGCGACGTTAATTAAAATACCTACTTGAATTTTGATGTTTCGACTCCCTAGACTCCCACAATATGGATATGGCAAAAAAATCCGTTTTTAGAGTATTTTGAACCATTACCAAAACAACATTACTAGTTTCCTAAACCACATAGTTTTTAGACTTTTCTTGTGTTCTTAAACCTGATGGTGGTTGTTTTGACGAGACATCTAATCATTAACAAAAGTAACCAGATCTTTATGGACGAGATATCTCGTCAATGGAAGAAAACTGACCAGATTTGGATCGCGTCATCGTGAACAAATTTGCAATTTATATCTTGATGACGAGATATCTTGTCATTAGCGAAATTGGTCAGATCGCAATGGACGATTTATCTCATCAAAACAACTTGTAGTTCTGAGACCATTTTTCAAGGATCAATGGATACGATCCTTTTCAATGAAGGATTTATTTATCCTTAGGCAAGCTTTTTAATATATGTGCGGTCTTCACGCACCCGAGGTATCCTAGTGATATTTTGTTTTCTCATGGGGTTTACTGTATTTTGTGCTCCAAGAACATCCCAGCGATCATGTTTTTGCTTCCTTCCCACTACTACGTTCTCAAATAAATACTCTTTCCCACCTTCACGACATTTTTAGTTGACGTTGTCAGTCCTGTGGGACGAAATTTGGCACTTGTGCCATAAAACACATGAGTAACCAACTGACTTTACGACTACAATAGCTGCAAATGTCGTCAGTATTAGGCCCGGTACACAAATCCGATTTTTCAACTCCCGGCGCCGCTGCGGCACAGATTTCCAACTATGCACACATAACCGTGAAATGACGCAAGTACTCATTTCGCGCCATTTGCGATAAATATTCTATCGAAGAAAACGTGTTTACTTAGCTTACTTGGTATAAAAAAAGTATATTTTGAAACAAAATAGACGTTACTGGATACAACCATTTATTAATTATTATTTATATTCCATTTATTTATGAAAACAAGGTACATCAGACCGGAGAAGCGTGTGCGGCGAGCTGCGGCGTCGTGGGGAACTGTGGTACAAATTACACGCATGTTGGACGTGCGTCGACGCAGCGGCGCCAGAGGCATGTGTACACTACTCCATTGGATCTAATGTATCTCAGACCGCACTTGCGTTGTGGCAGCGGCACCGCACGTTGAAAACCGGATGTGTGCCCCGGGCCTAAGACGTCAGTTATTTTAAGGAGTTGCGAAGATACTCTACCTTACAATAATGGACCGGGCACCAGCGGATTTGCATGGAATACGACTGCATGTCGGATTTTATGCAAATCCAGTGCTCTCACGTGACTTTTTAAAGTTAAATTCGATACGCGAAGTGGTAACGTCGCGAGTTCGGTGTAACAATTGTGACAATATGTTGAAACAAAAGGAACTTAGTGACTTTAAAAGAGGTGTTAACGCTGGTTGTCACATTAGTGCTGTCTATTCGCCCAATTGTGGTAAAATTATCACAGACACGGTCAACTGTTGGTGATGCCGTGAAGAAGTGGAAGACTACTGGAGTTGGGACACAAACTGCACACGTTGGTCGTCCCCGTAAACTGACCGAACGGGATCGGCGTGTCGTGAAGCGTAAGGTTCGTAAGAACCGCAAGAAACCACTCCAAATCATCAACAGTGAGTTTCAACAGGCAGCAGGGATTACAGTCCACACCAATACTTTGCCTCAATATCCACGGATGTGTTGCCGCACACCAAACTAAACATCACCCTATCCAACAAAGCCGGCAGACTCCTCTTGGTATTTACAACATCGAAACTGGACTGTGGACCTTTGTAAAACCTTTTTATGGAGCGTCGAGTCACACTACACGCTCTTCCAGTCGGATGGGCGTGCTTGGGTTTGACTTATACCAAGCGAACGTATGTTAACTTAGTGCATCGTTCCAACTGTCAAGTTCGGTGGTGGTGGTGTGCTTGTTTGGGGGTGTTTTTCGTGGTATGGCCCGGGACACTTTTGCATGTTGCTCCTGGTCGCCGACGTCTACATGAACATTTTGGACAATCAGATTCTTTCTACGCTTAGGCAATTTTATGGAATGGACGAATGTTAATTCCAGGACTACAACGCTCCATGCCATGTTGCAGCCTCTTTCAAGAAGTGGTATCAAGATTTGGATTCAAAAAATCTTCCCGACCTAAACCCCATAGAACATTTCTGTGCTCAGATGGCAAAATGTTATGTCACTTTTCCCAAAAAATTGAGTAAGTCCCATCCTGTAGTCTGGTTCGTTAATGTTTAGAAGGTAGCAAAATGTAGTAAGTCTTTTTCTTTCCGTTTATGAGAAAACAAAGGCGAGAAAATTGTTATAAATCAAAAACCACAGAATCACATGTTGAATCTTGATTCTTAAAATTGTTGTCACAAAAAATTAAAATAAGTGTCTTAAAATATTTTGCCATCAGAGCACAGATTTGTGGTACGAGTTACAGAGACCTTTACGGACCAGGGAACCCCGTTCGAAATCTACAGCTGAGATGGCGACATTCTTGCAGCAGGAATGGACACAAATACCCATAACTGTGTATCAAAACCTTGTTGAAAGTATGCCCAGAAGGATTGCTAGTGTAATTGCAGCACGTGGTGTACCATCCCCCTATTAAAGCATGCATTATTTCTCTTCTACCATGATATCTTGCTGTCCGATCCATTATTGTAGGGTAGTGTATTTGGGTATAATATATGCGAATGTACGAGATGGCTATGTCAGTGCAATTAATTAATAAATTATTAGCTGTTAATAAGCTATTTCATTTAAATATTATCATTAAAGCATCCCATGAATTTAAATTATGTAATTTGTATAGACATGAGAATTAGACCACTTTCTAAGGATTGTTTGGACTACAGATCATCCCCTGTATCTACGCCACTGCGAGATATTTATCGATGGCTGGAAACGATTTCGTGACATTCGTACATTCATAAATCAAAATCAGTGGTTAAATGCTCGAAATAAATGTACCATTACTACGAAAGATGAATTTGAGCCAAACAGAGATGTCCTTAAGAAACTGGTCTGAGTAAAATTTGATTGAGTTGCATGCCGACTTAAGAAAACATTTGGAGAAAATTTTGTATAGTATCTCATGCTACGAGAAACATTAAGAAAATGCAAGGTACGAAATCGTATCCATTTTTTGTGAGACATACAGACATATGACAAAATTCTGAATCTACCTGTACAAATTAAATGGGAAAAATGCAATTCAATATCGGGTGTGGTTTGCCTGAAGATTAATGCATGACCGACTGTAATTTTCCCTGCTATTGATGAGTTTGTCTATGACATAGACACAATCTATTACATTGCAGTCGTTCAACAACAACAAAAAATAGAAGGTAAGTCGTATCCATTTCTGATATATACAGACAAATAACAAAAGTCATGAATCAGTCAATAAATTAAATAGAAAAGATATAACTCAATATGGGATGTGGTTTGCCTGAGCAGCAATGCATGATCGACTACAATGTCATTGATAGTTCCTATGTCATAGATAACATCATTGAGAACAAGAAACATTGTAGTCGTTCTTGCATTGCTGTTCATTGAAATTACACCCCTCATTGAGTTATTTTCTCCTACTTGATTTGTACATGCATGTTCATGGCTGTTGTTCTTTGTCAGTATGTCTCGGCAAAAATGGATACGATCTTGCATTTTCTTGCTGTTTTTTGTAGCATTTGATGTTATGAAAAATTTAGCAAATCCGGATGGTAAAACTAGTAAACTGTAATATTTACAAGTTAATGATGTAGAAGTTTAGAGAGTGGGATGCCAGCTCGTGTGCTGTTCTCGTCATCTAACAGTGTCTCAAATTACTGTGCTTTATCCTTGGATATTAACTTTTGGGATTGTTCCCAGACCATTTTCAGTAGCCCGTTGTGTTGCTCCAGTGTTATGTTAATAACTACCTACAATATGATTAAAAATATAGTGAATGCGGTTGAAGAGTTCCTTGTTTAACTTAAAAATTAGAAGCTTTAAAACAAAACTAATACTCGAGAAGTAACCGGAACAGAAATAGTCATGTCTGATCAATAATTTTCATTTCTCTGGGTAAGGACTACGACAAACACAAGTTTTCCAATTCAATTTGCTATATTTAATCAACTAGTGCGCCTCCCAAACTTGAAAGAACAATAAGTGGGATAATTCCATATACAGATGTCTAACTCGTTTTCCGTTTGAAGACATTGCCCTCAAATGAAAAAAGATTTCCTGTATGAGAATCATGTATTTCTAATTCATTATATATATAATAAGAACAAAAACCTAAAACTTATCAAGTACTTTTAAGAAAATTCTAAGTTCTTTAAATAATTTTCCAGACTGCCCATAAAACTCTAGAACTTAACACGATAAAAATATTAAATTAATTGTTCTTTTAGTCCCTCTATCATTTTATACAGTGGAGGAATATGTTCTTTAAATTAGTTAATTCTTAAAATAATTTCATTTAAAATTTATCGCTGGTGATGACTAGTTTTATTTTAGTTTTTTTCAGAATGTATTATGAAGTAGAAACTTTAAATCGATTCCTTGTGTAATTAATTTTGTAAGTACTTTCAAAGCATAGACTCTCAAAATTCAAATTTTTGTTAAGGATAGTTTGAATCCAATCTAAGGCCGTAGTGTACAAAAGAGGCTGATGCGCGTCAAATATGTTGTTACCTCAGAACCTCACGTTTTCTTGGTGTGGAAGATGATAGAGTGGGATGCCAGCTCATGTGTTACCTCGTCACCTATCCGTAGTTCAAAATCAAAATAACACGGTCTTGTGCCCTCGGGTCTTTCCTTTCTGGATTGATTATGGACCGTCACCAATAGCCCGTTGTATTGACAACGGGCTATTGATGACGGTCCGGAATTAATGTACGGAACTCCAGTACGATATTAATTAAAATACCTACCTACCTTCATGGTGATGATTTCTTTATAAATTATTCTAAGGTATGAATGGATAATGTTTCTGACAAAATCAAATACGAATTCCTTATGATGTGAGATTAAATTATGGTTAAAAGAAGCTATTTTTTGGGGTGGTGAAGCTTTTCTAGACAGTATAACAGTTGTTAATTAAAACAAGATTGCATTTGTCTACAAGCAATGTTATAAAAACAATGATCAGTGTTATTTATTCCTATGGTGGATAAAGAGATAGATGAATTTTGTCGTAGCGAATTGGAATACGGAAATGTCATATTTGTGGGCAGTAAAAATCTGAATGGGTAGCAAACTGAAATATGGAGAGGCAATGTATGGATATCCAAAGTATTAACTGTCGCTTGTATTCTGTACTGACAAGTCAACGGACACCAATTCAAAATATCGCACCCAGCCACAAACCAAGGGCTGTTACGCAGTGGTTTGACGATAATGCCGTATCGTTATTGACCTGGTCAGCGCAGAGCCCAGATCAGAATCCCATCGAGCAACTATGGGATTAATTAGAGCCTGAAAAATGAAGTTTGGAACCAAGGCCTACTATATAGCAACAGTTAGCGGATGTATTATTTTACTGAAAGGAAGCACACACCTGTCGCATTGTTACAAAATATTGTCGGAAATATGTCTAGAAGGGTCAATGCGTGTATTAGGGGTTCAAAGATGGACCAACACTTTATTAATGTATATCCATCAATGCTTTGTTTAGTGTCATTGGGGACTTTTGTTAGTGTAGAAGGTTTGAATGGGGTAATCCAACATTGCGGAACTATGAAACATATTCCTTATAGAACTGTACGGGAAATTAACCAGAATTGTTTCTGTGTCATATAAATAAAACCAATTGTCTATTCTTTAACCCATTCATCCTCATCAGGGGGGACTGCACTCTTTTAAACCTATTTGGTTATTTGTGAAAGTTATACAATACTCTATATATTCTTTAAGAAATCAATCAAACATTCAATAATCTTTCGGAAACCGGTGAAAGGGTTCCATAACTAGTTATTGCTAAATTTAGTTATTTCTCATCCATATAAAAAGTGTTTGGTGCGCTGGACTAAAGTTTGCTTTTTTATCATAAATCCAAACAACAAATATTCAATTACTTTTCAACCTGTAGTCGCTACTGTTAACCTAAATTTTATCTAATGCACTCTCTTCTGATGACAGGCTATTTTATCTTGAGATCTACATAAAAAATCAACACCCTAGTTCTCCCGATATCAACTACTTGATTCCCCACACTTAACCAGGAACTCGAAGAACACTCATAAAAACCTACTTAGCAACAAATAATGTAATCCCAAGTTTCAAGGAGCGTATTATGCTAACTCCTGTAACTGCCAAACACATTATGACCATCCATTTTTCTGCATATTCGTTAAGGTAGATAATTGCTCAAAGTGTTTCGAAGCTTGCCCAAAGTTTCTTTTGGTGTTGTAAAATCCAAACTATTGCCAACAACTAACGTTCATCTACTTTTCAACCTGTAGCAGCAACTAATAAAAGTAATTTCATCCAATACACTCTCTTCTAAAGTCATGCGATTGTATCTTGAAGAGATCAGCATAAACAATCAACAGCCTGGTCTAATTCTTCTCCCGATATCAACTACTTGATCAGGAAGACCACCGATAACAACCTACCCATAAACAAATAGCGTAATTCCAAGTTTCATGGAGCGTATTACACTTTCTACCAAACACATTCTGACCAACCGTTTTCCTGCATTTTATTTAAAGTAGATCACTACTCGTCCACATAAAAAGTGCTTGGAAGCTTGACCAAAGTTTATTCTTGTGTCATAAATTCCATACGACCACCAATAACTAGCGTTCACCTAATTTTCAATCCGTTTATGTTGCTCTAGTACGACGTTAACTAAAATTACCATTACCATTACCTAATTTTCAACCTGTATAGCGGCCACCAAAAAACATAATTTCATCTAATGCAATCTCTTTCTGAAGTCATGCGCTTGCATCTTGAAGAGATCAGTATAAGCAATCACAAGCCTGATCTAATTCTTCTCCAGTTATCAACTACTTGACTCGCCACGCTTGGTCAGGAAGAACACCGATAACAGCCTACGCAGCAACAAACAGCGCAACTCCGTATTTCAAGGGGCTTATTGCGCTTATCTCGGAACGCACTCCCTGCATTAATCGATACACACACGAAACATCATCGATGGCAGAGTGCATTAATCGCGAAATAAACAGCGCTTATTAATGAAATTAAACAATCCCGAATTCCCCTTAGTCTTCCCACACGGTTCGAATCCTGCAGCGACCGTCCAACCGGACCTTTCAGGGACCGGTCAAGTATTGTTACTCGTAGTGACAGATTTTATTCGATTCCGAAGCAGCTTCAATTATCGTTTGTTTGGCATCAGGGGGTCGACGGCGTATGTGGGGGGGGGGGCGATGAGTGAATCTCGCGAGATAGGAGGAGGGTAGGGTCGGCAGAACCTTCCCTGGAGTCTGTATTATACACATATCTATCCATCTTTCTGTATATATATTAAGGGAAAAGGGGGCACACACATATATCTATACCTAGAAGGAGATAGCTCCGGTGATAGAGCGAGGAAAATCAGATTTTGTGTCATTTACCAGCGTTTCCCGTTTGGGATCTGGCATTGCGGTGAAAATGGGCGCTCGAGGCGCCGTCTGGGGAAATTAGCAGTAACTGCTCGAAATATCGGCCGCTGTCATTTTTGGGAAAATCCGGGACACGGCGAGGTTGCGATATTAGATCCCGGTTTGGGCTCAGGAAATCTCGGAGAGAAAGGGACCGCGGTGTAATGATGTCGCCGTTATCAGCTTCTAAATTATTTTGACATCAGTTTCTGGCGTCTCGTCTTATCGCCCGAAACGGGGCGCGCTTGCGTTTCGGGATCGGGTAATAAATAAATAAATTGGGGGAATCGGTTTTAATCCGCTGGAGATGAGATTCGGGTGGCGCGGCCCTAAGATTTGAATCTCTCACATGGGCTTTTAAAAGGTTTATTGCCTCATCAAATCTGTAATCTACTCTCCATGTCCGGAAGCTGTGCCCTACTTTATTCATGAGCGTTTTAATTTGCGGGGAATCATTGGGATGAAAGTTGTTGTTAATTATTATAGCGATGTGTTGAACTCTGTAGTTGTTGTGAATTGAAAATTCTAATTTTACAATCGCTAGACGATGTGTCTCCTCTAATAGGTAATTTGGTTTGTCTCTTTCAAGTCCAATTTAGCTTCGTTATGCGAATTGAATATTTAAATTCTATCATCATAACTGCATGTCTACTGTGCGAATGAGTATTTGGTTTAGTCTCTTATTATCTGCCGTGAAGTTTAAGTTTAGGAGCAACGAATTAAAACTATATTATTATAATAACTTGTATACTTAAAAGGTTGCTTGGTTCAGGTTTACTTATGGGGTCAATTTTTGATGTGAATGTAAATTCTATATAATACACTTATTGCAGTGTGCCTGTTCTAAAATGCTGTATGGATTAATCTTCTGTTTCTTCGACGAATTATATCATCATGACTGCACATTGAATTCCGAAATTCCATGACCATTATAAAGCATCTATCATGAAAGTCTATTTGATTTAGTTTACCTGTCTTTTTGGCCAATTTTAGCATCGTTTCTACAAGATGTTATCCTAAATTCAGTAACTATTTTAACGCGTCTATTGTAAAAGCTCGTTTGGTTTATGTTGTCTTTATGGTCAATTTTTACACCATTACTGCCGAATTGACATCCAAAATTCTATAACCATTATAGTGTACCCTATTATGAAAGATTGTTTGGTTTAGCATGTATTTAAGATCAATTTTAGCACCATTACTGAGAAATGAAATAATGAATTCTATATTCATTATAACAGAGGAAAATAATGAAATAAGACGGTTTATTTTGCTGGTTTTAGGGTCAACTCAAGCATTACTGGGAATCACAATTTTTAAATTTTATAATTATTTGAAAATTTTATGTACTATAATGTGATGAATGTTTATTAAATTTAAAATTGTTAATAATTTATTTGTATTTTTATGAGTTGTACATGAAGTCGAAGGAGAAAATATTGCAGACTTTTGTACACCTGAACAAGATAGAAACGTAAGTATTTGGAATACACATTTCTACTTCTTGGAGGGCCTGTTATCTAACTATATACAGTGGTATATATATAACTATATACTTGTATTTATTGGTAATAGTAAAGAAGAATATCATAGTTCTTATCAGAGCTAAAATTAATAAGACCGGTGAGTTTAAAAGATCTTTCTATATAAAAAAAAACACTTTAACATACTACAATATTTACTTGATGGCCTGATATTCCATGTGCGAGATAATGCTGCTTTGACAACAAAATGATGTTTGATATCGCCAACTATGTTATAAAGTGATCAAATGAAACATACAGTGATGATATTACAAGCTCTTTCTCTAGTTAAAAGAACGACTATATGAACTCTCCGGTAGAAACATAGCTGCAATTTTGAAACTTGCTTTGTCAATGGAGTAAAAGATTCAAAAATTAACTTTGAAAAAATACAAAACCAAGAACACGTACACGAAGCTTTTTCTAAGAGCGAAGCTACGAGAAGCTTTTTCTGTCAAATCAAATGTAGATATTTTTGTGATGAAACGAATTTGTTTACTAGTTCGGGACGTGACACACTTGACTTGTTTGACGTAGGAACACCTTACATTTCAAAACCAAGGTACCACGCTTAATTTTTGAGAGTCACAAAAAAGCATAATGACGAGTCTTCTAATAACTAGAATAATGTAAAGGATACATAAATGAACTATATCGTGTTCATAAGAGCATAAAACGAAAAATGTTATAAATGCACATTGGTCTGGTGCTAATGTCATCGGGTGATGCAATCGCAACGAAAAATCAAGTCACGAGCTACTGCTCACATTAATTTGGTCTTGTTCTGGCCTTCTTTGTTTAAAAACTAGGTTTGGTGTGTAATTTGTCTCGTCTCTTTGTGCTTTATAGGAAATAATTGAAATAGGATTTAAGTATATAACACTTGCTTAGCTATCGGACTTAATAGTGTGAAAATTTCGTGAAATTTATGCATATTAAAACAGAAACAAATCATAGAAATGTCAATAGGAAGAAATATCGAGATACGGGAATCCTAAAAGATCTGGTCACCCGATGCTGAGCGTCAACGGGCTCGGTGGAAATGCTTCAAAATTGAGGCGCCGCACCTTCAAGGTGAACAAATGTCTGATAAGAGTGCTCCAAATACCTCCACTTCCGACGCAAATACAGCATCTGATGACATAAACCTTTTATAATCGAATGATGGAGTTTAAACCATAGAGGTTGGTAATGAGCCACAACTTTCAACATCAATAGCGAGTGCATCAATTGTGATATATGTGCGGAGCGAGGAACATTTGATATGTGAAATTAAAACAGTCTAGTACTATTTTGTTTCACTCTCTTCACCATATGACCTCACTGACGTATGTATTCTACGCCTTAAACCTAGCGGCCGTGTCCCAACTAGGGATGCGACATCGATGTCGATGTTTTCAAAACATCGATGTTTTTTAAAACATCGATGTATTGGGATCGATGTTTCTGTAACATCGATGTTTATACTTGTCGATGTTTTTACGCTGTCGATGTTTTTTTTAATGAAAAAAGTACCGTTATAAAAATTTAAAAAATAACCAAGTAGCATAATTTTCATAATTAGCAAATTGAACATAATTTTAGACCAAAGTGACCAAAGGTGAAGGGTCTGAAAAGTAGGATACGACATCGATGTCGATGTTTTCAAAACATTGATGTTTTATAAAGAAACATCGATGTATTGGAGCTGATGTCACATCACTAGTAGCTAAACCAGTTATAGGAAATGGGGTAAAACGTTTAAATGCATTGAATTTTAAAAACATCGAAAGTTTGGGGGCGATGCATTATCAACATCAATGTTTTACTGTCGATGTTGCATCCTTAGTTGCTAAACCCGTTTTAAGAAATGGGGAAAAAAGTTTAAATACACTGAATTTTAAAAACATCGATGTTTTTGGAACGATGTTTTAATTTTGAACATCGATGTTTTGCTGTCGATGTCACATCCCTAGTCCCAACAGCCCCGTCCGTTTATCTTATACGATTTCAGCACTTCGCCTATAGAAATTCCAAATAATGATTTTCAAATTCATTTGTTCGGTCAATACCGATTCAATGAAACGCGCTAATTGTTGTCTAAACTGCGACAAATCTCATTTTTAGGTAACCCATATATGCATCATGTAATTGTGTTCGGTTCATGGCAGTAAACACTTAGCAGTCCGTGTGGTTTGTTTGCACTGAAAATCTGTCTCGGCAATTTCGATAGAAGCTTCTATCATCATCAGTATTTAAGCAAGAGGAAAAGCTCGCGTTTAGACATATTTTCCTTGAAGAGTGTGTTGTTGCCTCTAGTTTTTTATGTAACCTTCTTGGTGGACCCTTAACGTGTAGGGTTACGTTAGGTTAAGAAAAGTGATTGACGCTAATCCGGCTGGACCCGACCGGATTGGTACTTTGCTATTAAGTCTAACTAATCAGTATGTATTTTTCCAATATCGGTTGAGTGAAAGTAGGTAAAAAGGATATTATTCCAAATTGACGACAAAAATGTTTATTTTAGTATTAAAGAATCAACTATATTAATAACTATACTAGATTTTTATGCAGGAAATCAATCACCAAACAATAAATTATAGTACCTACTAGTAGAAAGTATTAAGCGATTGATGATATAGGATCAGTCTTATTAGTTTCCACACCAAAAAACATCGGTTTGTTTTATACGTAGTACTTTTCTATTTATCTAAAATAAGGTAGTTACTATCTCAAATGTCGTTGAACTAATGACACATAAATTGTACCTAACATTGATCATACTAACATAAATATCTAATCTTTGGCAGTTTTTGTTCAGCATAACGAACAAGGGAACTCTTAATTCTTCTTAATTACTTAAATGGAAGTTTTATAGTAATGAAAATCACTTTTCAGTTTGAAAGAACGATCTTGGGAAACAAATCGTATTAATTGTGTCGTCCCCCAACCAATTTCTCAATGAACTGCAAATATAACCAGCGGCCGAGAAGGCCCTCTTAACTTTGACACTAGTTGGTTTATCCGTCATCAAGTAGTCGTACATAAGAGAAAAATATTTTCCTTTGACTTTCTCTATTTCATATAAAGTCATTTCTTTCTACAGTATTTTCTCAAAATCTGTTACGTTTCTAAAGTTTGTCTTTTTGCAATAGTCTTCATTTTCTTGCAGAATTTGCTTTTCTAATTCCTCTTTTAATGTTAAAAAAGTTTTCAATGAAAGTTAGTTGGAATTTAAGCTTTCTTCTGCTGCAGGTTCCACATTTTCGTTGTCATCTTTAATGACTTGGTTTAATATTTTTTCATTTCCTGTCGCATGATATTCTTTTTTTTGGCATAAAAGCGTATTGTCAGCTCGTCTCATGTTTTGATGATTTTTTTGGATTCTTTAAATAAAGTAACATTTCTGTTATTATATCGTGAAACGACGTTCTTTTACCCTTACACGCAGTGCCTCAGATAATTCAGAGCTTAATACAATGTCTTGTTTTTCCAGCTTTACTAAAATAAATTTAATGTTGTTTCAGCAGCAAAAAGGGTCGCATCTCTTCTTCATAGTACCTCAACTTCCAATTTAAATGGATGCAAACAATTAATTAAATCTTTCATTGTTAACCACACTCTTGGTCGGTGAATTTTATGTCAGATTGTATATCAATTAAAGATTTATGTATGCAGACTTTCAGATTATAAAATCATTCGATCATACAGTACAAAATTCCGAATCCGGAATCCTCCAGACCTCAGCCATTCCGCATTTCAGATTACTTGCACATTTTTTTGTCAAAAAAAAAAAAAAAAAAAAAAAAAAAACGTAATCTAACCTCCCTGCAATAGTAAAATAGCAGATATATAAATTGGAATAATTTAAAGAATGAAAAAAACCTTTTTAATGCAGTGCAACAATTTTTATTTGCAAATCTAATTGTTCGGCGTGGCATTTTACTCTGAACACGTCCATTATTTTGCGTTCTTATATCAATCAGGTCCAGGTTTAACTCCTTATTCTTTAAAAATTATCGGAAAGATGTTAAAAAAAAGAGTAAATCATAAAAAACGCCGGTTAGCAAAACGTCTGGATTTTGGACAATTCCGGATTTGAGACTTTGTACTGTACTTAAAAGGCTGTTCTAGCGTGTGCGACAATCCAGAATGAGACTTGATTATTTGCCTGTTTCTTCTTTCACGTACTTTTGAAGGTATGTATCATATTTGGTAGGAGACTTTTTGAACAACTTTACCACTTTCCGCACTTTTTGAAGAAGGTAATTAATTTTAGTTAACGTCGTACTAGAGCAACACAACGGGCTATTGACGACGGTCCGGGATCAGTCCCTTAAGGGAAAGAACCGAGGACAACACCTCGTAATTTTGAACCACGGTCAGATGACGAAGCAACACCTGAGCTGGCACCCCACTCTCCAAACTTCCACGCCAACCCAACATGATGACTTTCGACCACGACATATTTAAGGTGCACCAGCCGCCTCTACACTATACGTTTACAAACATCCATGCCCGGACCCGGATTCGAACCAGGAACCTTCCGATCTAGAGGCTAACACCTTAACCACTATACCGGTTGGTCGGCCTTTTTGAAGAAGATAACTGTATTCAGGGATTCATTCAATGCATGAAAGATCAGGATGATATGATGTTATTGACTTTATGTTAATGCAGTGTTTTGTTTCTAAATGTACTTTAAAACCTTTGAAAGTTTCCTTCCTTCGTAAAAAATATTATCGATAATTTAATACATTATTTTTGCTAGAATTATCCAAACTCATGATTGCAAAATATAAAATCGATTAATTCACAATCGATTGCTTAATAAACGATTTTGTTACTTTAAAGTTGGGTTTGAATAATCGATTTTTTAATTTTTTAAAAATTCGGATTTGTCGGATCCGGACCGGATTTGATAGATATTGCTGGATCCAATAGGTAGTCAAAAGATGCCGGATCGGATTCCAATACCTAGTTACGAATCACCTCATTTCAGGTGAATTTTATGTTTAATTTTGAAATATCCCAGAGTTTCTATTTTAAGTTGCAGATTCCTGTCTAATTAGAGCTCTCATAGTAAAATGAGAGTAGAGCAACAAACCAAAACCCAAATATCGGTAGTTACTATACATTGTGGACATGTTTTCCATGTTATAAGCCAATTTTACATTCGATACATGAATTTTTATTTCGAGGAAATTAATTGTGAAACAATACACTCCCTTTCAACTTAAAAATGTTGTCGAAATCAAACCCAATGATTTTTCTATAAGAGCATCTGAGTTAAAAAGTCTTTTTCAAGACTTTTATCTAAAACCTCTGAAAGTTCACTCGGTTAAACTGCATTTACCATAAAGAAATTCACTTCTTAACTAAATAAATTGGCTAATAACCATCTATGTTTCATTTTTAAGAACCTACGATGTGAATGTACCTAAATAGCGACATTTCTTTGGCATAGAAAATTGATCTGGAGTAAAAGAAATGATTTTATCTCTTAAAGTTTTTGAAAATCCTTTAAAAGGTAAATAATAGATTATTTGCACATTACCTTATTGCTTTTGTGTCTTTCATACATGCAGTTACATCCTTTTTTTTTACTTCATATCCGTTTCTATCCGCATAGACGTAGGTTCCTATACAATAATCCCTTGTGTAGTAAAGATAATAGGTAAAAGGTAACAATAGATTACTTCCATACAATAACTTTATTACTCTTGCATCGCTCATACATGTAAGATTCGTGTTGTTCTGTTTGGTAAGGTCTATATTAAAGACTTCGAATCTTACAGCACATTGACATTTAATGAATAAATATATACAATTATTATGTACAGTTGAGTTATATTTCAAAAAAGCTCCGTCATTATCGGCAGCAGTCGTCTCTGCTCGGAAAAAATACGTCAGCTCTCAATGGCGTCCAGGGGAAAAAGTGTCTGTTCTATTAATTTTCTCGTAACTGAATACCAGAATGTGAATGGCTCGTGACAGTCTTGCCTTGCATTCCTACTACAATGCAACTGACTCCTACCAGTCTCGTTGCTCTTATAATGAGTTCTTTCCAGACTAGTAGACAACTACCGTTGTTTAGTATTCCTACAATCGGCCATCCTGATGATCTTTCGTCCTCGAAAGGAACACGACAAACCTATAAAAACAAAACACAAAACAGTATCTGGGAATACATTGATTCAGTATTAGTTATTGAACCACGACTTCATATGGTCAGCTGCTGTCGACGTCAAGGTCGGTCCTTCATGGTTTCCAACTTTCTCAACGTCATAGCGATCATGGGGTTTCACTTTCTTCACTCGATATGGTCCTAAGAATTTCGGTCGTAATTTCATTCCGACACCAAATTGAGTCCGCTGAATAGAAATAAGATCGCCCTCTTTGTATTGATGAGGTTTCTTCCTCTTCTTATCATACGTTCTTTTATTCTCTTCCTGAATTTTTAGGATATTCTCTTTGGCATCGTCTCTTAATTTCTTCCTCTTCTCTAGAAAAACTTCAGTATATTCTTCTTCTAAAAGCTGGACTATCTTGAGATCTTCTTTGTTTCGCATTTTCACACCTGTCAAAAGTTCGAAGGGTGTCCATCTTGTGCTTCTGGAGGTTGTACTATTGAGTATTCTTTGTACGGCGTCAACGTGTTTGAACCATTTGATCGGTTCTTCAATTGAAAGTTTGGATAACACTGGAATCAGGGTTTTGTGCATTCTTTCTACTTGTCCATTGCCTCTTGGGATTCCTGTTGTGATTTTTAGGTGTTCAATCCCGTTTTCGCAACAAAAATCTGTAAATTCTTTAGATGTAAAAGCGGATCCTCTATCCGAGATTATCCTCGCAGGATTTCCAAAACTATTTTGTTGTTGTTTGAGTTTATTTATTGCGTCACCTGATGTCGTAGATTTGGTAGGATATAACCAAGTGAATTTTGTGAATGCGTCTACTACCGTGAAGATATACTGATAGTTCTTAGATGTTGAAGGTAACGGACCTATGAAATCAATGTGATAAGTGTATAATGGAACGTCCTCTTTAGGAATTGGATTTAGAAATCCTTCAGCCTTTCCTAGCTTCTTATTACTGAGTATGCATGGTACACAATTACTTATAAAATCTTCAACATGTTTCCTCAATTTAGGAATAAAAAATTCACGCTTAACTACCTCTTCAGTTTTATTTACAGCGAAATGTCCTTTCTCGTGTGCATGTCGTATTATTTCGTCTTGCATAGCTCTGGGGACAACTAAAAGTTCACGATCATTATCGTATTTATATACGACACCGTTTTTTGTAAAATAATCTGAATTACTTCTCCATCTTCTATCAGTTTTTTAATTGCGGTAATGTGGTCGTCATTGGATTGGGAAGCAATTATTTTATGAGTTATTCCGTCATCTGCAATGACTTGCATCACTTGCATTACAGGGTATCTACTGAGTGCATCCACGTGGGCCATTTGTTTACCAGGTTTGTGGACTATTTCATAGTCAAATTCTTCTACGAAAAGAGACCATCTTGCAATTTTAGGGGTTAAATCCTTTTTTTCCATAGTTTTCTGAAATGCTAAGCAGTCGGTGAATATTTTAAATTTCGAGCCTAAAAGGTAGTTCCTGAAGTGTTTAAGAGCCTCAATTACGGCAAGTACCTCTAGTTCGTAACTACTATACTTCTCTTGTTGAGGTGTTGTTTTTTTGCTCTTATAGTATATTGGGTAAAACTTCCCGTCGTCTGACTGTTGGAGTAGCACCGCCCCAAATCCATGGCTACTTGCATCAGTATGCAGTTCTAGAGTCGCTCCCTGGCGAAAAATGTGTAGTACTGGGCTTTGTGACAACATTTCCTTTAAAATATGAAATGCTTCTTTTTGTTCTGGCCCAAACCTAAATTCTGTATTGTTTCTGAGTAAATCACTCAATGGTTTGGCCACTTTGGCATATTGAGGAATAAACTTCCTAAAGTATCCTGAAAGACCAAGGAAACTTTGCAATTGTTTAGTTGTTTGTGGTTGTGGAAATTTCTGTACAGTCAACGTCTTAGCTGGGGAGGGTCGAATTGTCCCGTCTTCTATTACATAACCAAGAAACTCTATTTTTCGTTTAAGAAATTGACATTTCTGAAAATTCAATTCTAATCCATATTCCGATGATATTTTTAAAACACGTTTAAGTTTCTCGATTCCTTCTTTCTCATCTCGTGAGGGAATTATCATGTCGTCCATGTAGATAACGAGAGTGTTATCCCTTAAAAGATCTCTAAATACCGTGTATATGTACCGCTGGAAAACACTGGGACTAACCGATAAACCAAAAGGGACCTTCAGAAATTCATATTACCCTTCATGTGTAACGAAAGATGTATACTTGGTACTTTTCTCATTTACATCTACATGAAAAAATCCGTTTTTTAAATCAAGGGAAGTGAAAACTTTAGCTTCTTCCAAATGATCTAAAACGTCTTCTATTAGGGGTAAGGGAAATCTATCTTTAATAATTTTCTTATTCAATTTCCTATAGTCAATACAGAGTCTAGAAGAACCGTCTTTCTTCTTACACAACACGATAGGGGCTGAGAAATCAGAGCAGCTAGGCTTAATGATGCCATCTTTCAACCACTGTTGTGTTTGAGTTTCAACTATTTTTTGCTCAGCGAACGGCATTCTGCGTGAACGCTGGCTTATGGGGACCTCGTCAGTCAAAATAATGTTCATTTCCAAGTTCGTGCTTCTCGTTTTACACGGTTTATATTGGCTGATAAGTTTTGTCAGTTCCTCCTTCTGCTTAACGCAAGAAACATGATTTAGATCTAATTCGTCAAATGTCACAGCGTTGAACATTGTAGTTAGGAAACTTTCCGCTAAATTAACATTTTCTGATTTGTGGTGACAAGAAAAGTAAAACATGTTATCTTCTGCTATGGTTCGTTTTGTCTCCAACTTAGTGTTTGGTTCCAGACGATTAGTTACTTCGAGATGAGTTTCGGTTTGAATTTTAGTTGAATCTGAAGTGTTCGCTAAATTAACAATTCTTGCGTAATTCACTCGAAAATTATCGCGTTTGCTCAAAACATGAATTCCGCTCTCTGATAAAGTAAGATTTTACTTATTTATGCAATCGAACCCAAGAACAATATCATCAGGTAAATTTTTTAAAACATAAACATCAGTAACAATAATGCATTCATCAATAATAATTTCTGTAGAAAAGAAACCTAGAGGAGAAATGTGTTCTCCTCCTATACCCATTAAAGTCACATTATCAAAACTCAATTTTGGGGATCCAATTTCAACATAAAATTCATATTTTATCATTGACACATCACTTCCTGTGTCGATTAGCGCATTAGATCTTTTCCCGCACATTTCAACAGATTTTCTTAGCTTAGTACGAGAATTAAAAGGGCTATTAATTAAAGTTCTATTTACATCTCTTTTGGGACACACGTCGGCCTTGTGCCCATAATTTTTACATTTAAAGCATCTCACACCCTCAGTTTTCTTTTCACAATTTATCGACTTATGTCCATATTCATTGCAGTTGTAACATTTTATATGATTGGTGTTAGTTTGTTCAGGGCGCACGAAAGATCGAGGCTTTAATTTGTCAAAATCCCTATTGAAACGCTTCTTATATTTATCGTCTGATGTTTTCGAATCTCTATTGGGTTTTAAATGACATCGAGCCGCTTCATATTCGTCTAATTTATTGACGAGTTGGTCTATTTTCGTTATTTTCAGTAGCTCGTCTATAAAATGGTCTCGAACGTCATTGGGTATTTTTCGTTTTAGTTGATCGGTAATCATGAGTTCTTTAAGGTCTTGGTAATTTGATACTTCCAACCCACTCGTCCATTCTTCAAAGAAATTTTTCAGATCATGAGCAAAGTCATTCCAAGTAGAAGACGCTTCTTTTCTATGCGAAAGGAAATTTTGCCTAAATTGTTCCGGATTTAATTTAAAACGTTTCAACAATAATCTCTTGACATTTTCATAGTCATTAGCCTTTTCGTCAGGCTCACGCGTGATAAGATTAGCCAAATCCAATGGGAGTAACCCCAACAAATGTGTAACCCATTCCGTTTTTGGTATTTCGATACGACTAATCTGTCTTTCAAATAAAGTTAAATAACAGCTAATATCCTTATTCGTCTCGTAACGGTTAATCAATTTCAATAAATCGTTATTGTATAGGCTGGTAGTTTTACCATAACTGTTGCCTTGTCTGTTAGCAGTTTCGATTTCGAGTTTCCTTAATTCGAATTCGCGTTTTTCGGCTTCAATTTTCTCTGCGCGTTTTTCGGCTTCAATTTTCTCTGCGCGTTTTTCGGCTTCAATTTTCTCTGCGCGGGCTTGTTTTTCGGCTTCAATTTTCTCTGCGCGGGCTTGTTTTTCGGCTTCAATTTTCTCTGCGCGTTTTTCGGCTTCAATTTTCTCTTCGCGTTCAGTTCTAATAACACTCAACAGATTTTTTGTTATCTCCTCGTCATAATTTTCAGAATCTATTATAAGTTTCGAGCACTGCGCTACTTTGGGATTCGCTGGCACTATTAGGCCTAATTCGTCAATCAATGTTAGCAAATCTGCTTTTCGGGCCTTAGTTAAATATGCCATGTCATCAATTAAAACAAAATTCTGTACTCACAGTTTCGAAAGTTCCTTCTATCCGTCTTTTCCGTCAACTTGTCTTTTTCGTCTACGCGTTTTTTCGTCTACGCGTTTTCTTTTTTGTCGTTTCAGTCTATCATCAGCACCACGTCAGGAGAAGTCATGAAACTGTTCTTGCAGATGATTAAAACACAAGTCCAGGTTTGCATAGGGAGTCAAAACATTCCGCCGGCCGGTTCAATCATCACTGCTTTCGGGGTCTGCTAATCCGTCGTTCAAGCCCTCGTACGAAGGAGGAGAATCGTCGCGGTCGTCAACGGTTTTTCACATCGCGGTCGAACCCTCATTTTTTGTAAGATTCGTGTTGTTCTGTTTGGTAAGGTCTATATTAAAGACTTCGAATCTTACAGCACATTGACATTTAATGAATAAATATATACAATTATTATGTACAGTTGAGTTATATTTCAAAAAAGCTCCGTCATTATCGGCAGCAGTCGTCTCTGCTCGGAAAAAATACGTCAGCTCTCAATGGCGTCCAGGGGAAAAAGTGTCTGTTCTATTAATTTTCTCGTAACTGAATACCAGAATGTGAATGGCTCGTGACAGTCTTGCCTTGCATTCCTACTACAATGCAACTGACTCCTACCAGTCTCGTTGCTCTTATAATGAGTTCTTTCCAGACTAGTAGACAACTACCGTTGTTTAGTATTCCTACATACATGCAGTTAGATATTTTCCTTTTTCCTTTCCTACCTCTTTCTTTCCACATCCGTTGGTACCAGTAATAGTAAATACACTCATGAAGTACAAAAGTGAGGCGGCTGACCGAAACATATTTTCACTATAAATCATAGTAAAACCTTTCATTTGATAACAATACACGTACTACACATTGATAGATAGACATAATGCAGAACATTTCCTCTACAAATATTTTTTTTTTATAACCACAGTCCTTTTAATATCAATCTGGTCACAACTTTTGCTGTAAAACATATGATTTAGCAGCATTTTTATATACTATAATGCCATGCAGTAGCAGAGTATAATACTTACAATTGAGAATTCCGAAATTACTTGTTCATCCAGTAATACAAGGAAATTTCTAGTACCGTGATGAGAGATATGCTAATGTGTGGTTCTTGCCTACAACTTTGAAGAATTGTGAAGGTAGTCTCGATATTAACATTATTTTTGCTCTTAGTTATATTTCCGTGGAAACATCTGCTAAAATGACGGAAATGGATAGACTTTCAACTGTCTGTAACAAGTGTCTGTCTTCTAAATCGTGATTAAACTCTAGAGAGACAGCTTAACAGGTTGACTGCCGGTCACGTGAGAATGTGTTGATAGTTGACCCCGTCGTAGAAATGGTTTTTTTTACATAAGTCAATACCAGAACCATGCCAATACCATAATAGATTGACGAATGCTCAGCCAACAAATTTGAAATTCCGTCATCCTTTAGAGGCTGATTAGAATGCATTTTTCTTTTTTTGGGGTGTAAAGGCCCTGCAGAACAATCGTCTCAACATCTCTTGTTACAGAATTTTTTTAAAAATAACTAATAAAGGCTATAAATTCGAAACCATATACCTTTACAACAAGCTTCTAACCTTTTACCTTCTTTACTCCAATGCCAATACCAGAAGACACGCCTCATATAATGCCGATTGAAGCGGATAATAAATGCTAAGGCGCGGCTCTTACCGCGCGAATGCGTGACCGGCTGCTGAGATACCACTCCACATCACGCGCTGGCGCGTGGTTGGCTATTTAGCGATGATGTGAGGTCACGCGATGGCGCGAGATCGGTAACGAAAGTGTTAAATCAAGTTGATGACACGGCCTTGAGTTGGGTGCGTTTTTTTCGTCGCCGAGTCTGTAAAAACGGTCGCCAATCTTCACTCTGGTAACCCGCCTAGTAAAAGGAACGAACAACGAAGTTATAATTGCGAGTTTATCACACTCCTCTCTTATAATACACCAACTAACGTCTAGTTAAAACCCATATCGTCGACTAGATTTTAACATCGACCTTGTAATGAAATAAATGCCGTATTTTCGCGCAGCTTCATGTCGTTACTTCCGGTCGGATGATCTGTTACGCGGTTGTGGAAAAAAATACGTGTCGTTTTGTAGACTTAATTATTGATTGGTTTAAGTGGTTATACCGTAATTAAAAACACTAGTCTGTGCATCGATAGCCAATTGGTCCAAGTAAACTTTCTAGGTCACGTGACTACCCATTTAGAGCTTACGACAGCGACCGCAACATGATTGTCTATTTTATTAGAAAGTAGATGGATGTTTTCCGAAAAGGTATCTGACACGATTCCCCCACCTACCAAGGACAGCTTTCACACGCATATTATAAAAGGTCAATCTGAATCCAGTAGAAACTGACTTACATAGGAAATAGTTCAATCGTCTTGAAACCTTTCATAACGCTTGAATACCGCGCATTCCGCTTCTAAGCTCGTGAATCACTTCAGTAGTTTTCTAATAGATTCAGTTGGATCCGGATTCACCTAGATTCTGTTGGTGTGTAGCGGCCCTGAGGGTTAAGCAAAGAAGGTTTATAAACAATGCTTTTATACAGTGATGATGAAAGCAATCAAAAAACATGCTGCAGTTTGCTTTACGTCATTATAGGAATAAAACTTACACTACTCAATAATGCTTGCTGTTCAAAGTTTCATCATTGCATTTTCTTATCAGTTGATTTCTTTGCTTCTGTGCCTGCTGTATTACTTTTCGAAGAGCTGTCAATTTCATTTTACGAAGTTATTTGCTTCAAACCCACGGTGCAACACTGTTTAGTATCTCACAAGACTGTCTAGACTTCAGATTATAACTTGGTTTCTTTCAATATAAGAATTGGAAACAATGGCTTATGGGACCGTTTGTCAAAGGCAATTTAATTACATTCCTCTTAATCAATTTCTTTACTTCAGTAATGATTTGCTACTTTATTGTTCTTAATCGTCTGTACATTAAAAGAAAAAATATTGTATAATTGCAAAAGTTTGGTGGGTTTTTTTGGAACAAGGGCCCATATTTCACAAAACTGTACCATGCGACATCAAATAAATGGCTATACTTTGCTGACACAGAAATGAGAAATGCATCAAGAAAGGAATGGACCCTTCACCGCCAACAACTCTAATTGACGAAGCATTCACGTGGAATGATCAATTTTAGAAAAGAATGATCAATTTCAGTTTGTAATCTATCATGCAAAGTTAATTATTTAGCGAATAAAATACGAGCCTTAAAAGTTACTTTTGGATTGGGTTACGTAGTTTGTCGTTTAAAAATTACAGTTAAATTAGTTTTTCTATTACAGAATTAGTTTAAGTTTAATACTTTAATACACAAACGGCTTGTATTAATACAAATAAATGAATAAATTTTCCAAGCAAAAAAACAATATTAAATTTCCGAAATCAGTATTTGGTGTAGCCACTACGCGCGGCAATAAGTGCTGCTATACGACGTGGCATGGTGTGAAACAGATGTTGAATGTCTGCTTGTGGAAAAGAATTCCATATTGTTTGTATGTGCACCCAAAGTTCGTCTTTTAAAGCTGTAGGACGCGGATCTCGAGCGAGACGCAGACCAACCAAATCCCATACTTGCTCAATAGGCGACATATCCGGCGAATAAGCAGGCCAAGGAAGAAGTTGCATGTGTTGGGCTGAAAAGAAGTATCGAACATTCCTTGCAACATGTGGGAGTGCATTATCCTGTTGAAAGATAGCTCCAGGGATGCCTTGAAGGAAAGGAACGACTTCGGGCTCTAGCACTACATGGACGTACCTGTTGGGATTCAGATTACCCTCAATTCGTAGCAGCTGAGATCGTCCATGATACGAAATCGCTTTCCAGACCATAAATCCTGGTGTTCGGCCATTATGACGTTCGATAACGCACTCTGTAAGGCAGCGTTCAACGGCATAGCGTCTAACACGAATGCGGCCATCATGGTTCCACAAATTAAAACGGGATTCGTCAGAAAAGACAACTTGTTGCCAATCAGCCCGCCAGGCTCTGTGCTCATGAGCCCATTGCAGACGCAGCCGTCGATGGTTTGGCGTGAATGGGATCCTGTATAAAGGAATCCTTGCACGCAGTTCACGGTGCAGCAGACATCGGTGAATTGACGAAGCCGACATTAGTACACCTGTAGCAGTGGACCAAAGAGCTGCCAACTGCCTGGAGGAGGCTGTACGGTCATTCACCGCCATATTAACCAGGTGTCTATCATCGCGTGCTGACGTCACCTTCCGTCGTCTACTCCTAGTTTTTCGAGTTCTCCGGTGCTCGTCGGTCCACTGTTTCCAAACTCACATCACTGTGGAACTGTTCCACTGCACACGAGCTGGTATTGCGAGATAAAAAAATCTTCCTTCACGAAGTCGATGATTCTCCCCCGTTCAAATTCCGTAAGGTGTTGAAATTTTATACTATTTCGACGTGGAGGTCTCACTAAACGTTCGCCACTAAAAAATAACCATGCACTATTTTCAACAGCCTTCTATTTATACGCTTTTAGCATCACTTCAGAGGACGCTGTTCACACCACGCATGCGTGAGGATTCTGATACTTTAATACTTTGCATTACATCCTATAATTGACATTTGCTGCAAATTTTATTTCATTCGTAGGATTCCTTCATGGTGTTGCATTTTTTACAAACAGCAGTGTATTATCCTTGAATGAATATCTTTGATGATGTCTTTAGTCTGGACGCAACATTTGGGTTAGTCCATGAGCGATGCAAGGTCTACAATTCATTATTAGTTTTTACTATACACAATGAAATTTTGTGAATTTTAATTAACTTTTATCAGATTCAATCTGTATCCCCTCTATCAATCCTTGCACTGTTATATTCCACAGCAAAAAATCCCATTCGAAACCAGGCAAACATAACGCTCGGTATAAATATTCGATATTAACACCATTAACTTTAGTCGCAGGAAGTGGATGTACCATTAAATTAGTCCGTTTGATGAGGAGCCCAAAGTTCAATCCTTCATTTAGCTATTATTATTTGTTATCGTGTATTATTTGATCCCTGAATCTTGGATGATTTCAGAATCTAGACACAAAATTTGGTTTAAAGCATAACGATATAGTCTTAAATATATTTAAATGTATACAGCATGCAATGAAATTGTCTTTTATTTTTTACAATTTTTATTCCACCTAACGTGTCTTCCCTCTATTAATCCATGCACTCTGTCATTTTCTTGCACAGCAAAAAGCCCCATCCATACCAAGCAAACATGACGCCGCGGTATGAATATCATACATTAATGCCATTAACTTTGGTCTCCGGCTCCGCATGTGTGTGCCATTAGAGTAGCCCGTGTGATGGAGAGCCCGAAATGCAATCCTGGACCGCCATTCGGGGAAGGCGATCTCATTGTTGGGTGTCACGTGACCGACAGCAGGGTGGAGTCGGGGGTGCAGCAGACGAGACCCAGAACAAGCAGATAATTGGCGGGATGCGGATAAATCCAATAAAAGGAAAACGCCATCGCTTTTATTTTATTTTCGTGCCCATTTAGTGATGGAATTCTCCCGGTTTCCATGGAAACGGCAGCCTCGCATTAATGCGTAATCGGCCGTGGTCGCCCACACGAAATCCCTGAAAATATACGGGAGAAAAAAAAAAGGGGAAATAATCCCTCGGCATTTCGGGCCCCGTCAGGAAGCAGGCAAGTGGAAGAGAATTAACCGCAGCGCATATGAAAACAGAGTGGACCGCCAATCCGTCTTTTTCAATTTCATGCATGCGGACACCCCAGTGTCTCCAGGCCCGAGAATGGCGTCATAAAAAGACGCCGAGTTATGCGAATGCATAACTGGAGTCGAACATAAGTATTACTGAGGAGTAACACAGACGAGGCGGATCAGTCTAATCCCTTTTTTCAGCTCGCTGCTCAAAGATCCGACATTGGAAATTACTTTAGTGAGCCTTATAGGACCTCTGACGTCACACCTGACGGAATGTTAAGATAAGGTTCACTAATTTTAATTTTATTGCCTCGTGTTTCATTTAATGCCACACTTGAATGCACCGTTTTGAGCTTTTCGGGTGTTATTTGGTTGTACATGGCATTGTTGGTTTTCGAAGGTGATAAGAGATTAGCCACACTTTGTGCATGGAAACAGAACAGTTCGCCAGACCGCCTCTTTCAATTTCATGCATGCGGACGCTTTAGCGTCTCCAATCCGGCAATTGACGTAATAGAAAGACAGATGGTTAGGAAGTTGAGTTAAAGTGGCACTGGAGCAACACAGCCCCGAACTATTAGCCACACTGCGTGCATGGAAACAGAACGGTTCGCCAAACCGTCTCTTTCAATTTCATTCATGCGGACTCCTTAGCGCAGGTGTGGTCTACCTGTGGTGCATTGGATAATTACAAGTGGCGCATTGCACCCATGCCCCTACTTATTCTTTTGAAGTGGGCGTTATAACATATTTTCTTCATATTTTCACAGCAATAGTAATTGGTAATTTTTAATTAACGTCAAACTAGAGCAACACAACGGGCTTCATATTCAACGAGTTCTCTCAGTTCAATTCTTACAGCCTTCACCAAACGAGACTTTCCGGCAGCTATAGCACCATCAGTAGGGTCCATGACACCCTTTCGTTTAAGGGGTTAGTAACCTTTTAAATTAAAAAAAAATCAAACAAATTATTATGATCTGATTTTAATGCTCTGTTTCTTAGCAATGTTTAAAAACAAACCTGGTGTAAAATTTCACTCTAGAACGAAAGTTATGGTTAAAAGAGTGAAGCCCTTAATCTAACATTTAGAGCCAGATGGTTTGTTTACATTTTGTACTTCGTTGATATCAGCGATCACAAAAATGTATTTTGACTACGCTCTATGCTGCTAAAACCATCATCATGTACATTGTTTTATTAATTATATTTTTTATCTGGGAACAAGTTACTTTACTTCTATTTTCAGTTTCATTTGTTTCCTTCCTTTACTGCGAAAGAATTTCACAAGCGAATTGTTATTAAACGACGATATTTCAAAACTGTGATTTTTCCTTTTTGCACACAAGATTTCTCTGGAACGGTTGGTTAGAATTACATGAAAATTTAATTGATTATGTAAACCATATATATGTTTAAAATGACCAACTTTTTTGTCTATCCTGTTGAAAATTTAAAAAAAAATTTTGTGTCGAAAAAAAAAATTCAGTTTTTTTCTTATTAACATTTTTTTAATATTATTAAAAAAAAAAAAAAGAGTTCGTCATTGTAATTATACTATATATTTTTAAGTATAAAAAAAAATTCAGCTCAGAGTAGTAAAATTATTTTGCCCAGAATACTGCGCGCAATGCACCATATAATATTCTAACAACAAAAACAATGCATTTCATTTTGGTCCAATTTACAATATATTTAAGGGGTAGAAATTAAAAAAAATTAGTTTACAGAAGATAAAGGTAGTTAAAATCTGCATACAAGATTTCCTTTATGTTAATAATTTATTCATGGAGATATTAAGATTCGAAATGTAGTGATTTTTTTTTTGCATATTTTGACATTTAAAAGGTGCCTAACCCCTTAAGAGATCATCTCTCACTATTGTAAATTTGTACTCCAATAAACGTATATTTTGAACAGTCGTAGATTAATTAATATAGTCGTTGTGATTGAGTTATTCCCATCCTCCTCTAAGCGAAGCAGGGCTTACCCTTATCCCTATTTTCCAACAACACCCATGAACGAAAGAAGGAAGAAACGGTATTTGAGTTGCATGGCGCATCTGAAAAACATCGACGCATGGTTTGTAAAAGTTTGACCACCCCTGCCTTAGCGTCTCCCATCCGGTAACTGACGTAATAAAAAGACAGATGGTTAGGATGTTGAGAGTTAAAGTAACATTACAGCAAGACAGCGAAATATTAACCACATTGTGTGCAAGGAAACAGAACGGTTCGTCAAACCGTCTCTTTCAATTTCACGCATTCGGCCGCCTAAGCGTCTCCAATCCGGAAATTGACGTATTAAAAAGACCAGATGGTTAGGAAGTTGAGTTAAAATAGCACTGGAGTAACACAGCGAACTATTAGCCACACTGTGTGCATGGAAAAAGAACGGTTCGCCAAATCATATATTTCAATTTCATGCTTGCGGACGCCTTAGCGTCTCTAATCCGGAAATTGACGTAATAAAAAGACAGATGGTCACTACGTTGAGTTCAAATAGCACTGGAGCAACACAGCGAATTATTAGCCACACTGTGTGCATGGAAACAGAACGGTTCGCCAAACCGTCTCTCAGTTTGATGCAGGCGAACACCTTAGCGTCTCCAATCCGGAAATTGACGTAATAAAAAGACAGATGGTCACTATGTTGAGTTAAAGTAGGACTGGAGCAACACAGCGAACTATTAGCCACACTGTGTGCATGGAAACAGAACGGTTCGCCAAACCGTCTCTCAGTTTGATGCAGGCGAACACCTTAGCGTCTCCAATCCAGAAATTGACGTAATAAAAAGACAGATGGTCACTATGTTGAGTTAAAGTAGCACTGGAGCAACACAGCGAACTATTAGCCACACTGTGTGCATGGAAACAGAACGGTTCGAAAAACCATCTCTCAGTTTGATGCATGCGAACACCTTAGCGTCTCTTATCCAGAAATTGACGTAATAAAAAGACAAATGGTCACTATGTTGAGTTAAAGTAGCACTGGAGCAACACAGCGAACAATTAGCCACACTGTGTGCATGGAAACAGAACGGTTCGCCAAAGCGTCTCTCAGTTTGATGCAGGCGAACACCTTAGCGTCTCCAATCCAAAAATTGACGTAATAAAAAGACAGATGGTCGCTATGTTGAGTGAAAGTAGCACTGGAGCAACACAGCGAACTATTAGCCACACTGTGTGCATGGAAACAGAACGGTTCGCCAAACCGTCTCTCAGTTTGATGCAGGCGAACACCTTAGCGTCTCCAATCCAGAAATTGACGTAATAAAAAGACAGATGGTCGCTATGTTAAATGAAAGTAGCACTGGAGCAACACAGCGAACTATTAGCCACACTGTGTGCATGGAAAAAGAACGGTTCGCAAAATCATATATTTCAATTTCATGCATGCGGACGCCTTAGCGTCATTAATCCGGAAATTGATGTAATGAAAAGACAGATGGTCAGGAATTTGAGAGAGAGAGAGTTAAATGGAAGTGGGGCACTGGAGAGATACAACTAAGTATTGGCGACTGTGCGTGATCAGTACTGAATTGAAAGATCCAGCACCTAGTTATTTTGAACCACGGTTAGATTACGAGATCAACATATGACCTGGCACCCACTCTCCAAATAAAAAGAGGAAACATACGAATGTATAACAACGGATAGAACAATAAAGGAAGTAGAAGATCATATCTGTGGAAGAATGTAATCATGGCAGATTAGTCAAAAAAATATTTTCCTCTTTGGTATTTGGTTGTTAGTTATTTGAATTACTTGGGGCAACACCCGAAGGGAAAGATTCCAGGACACCATCACGTAACTTTGAACCACGCTCAGGTGACGTGGTTACACATGAGCTGGTATCCCACTCACCAAACTCCCACACCACGCCAACGTGAGGACATTTGAGGCCACAACAGAGAATTAACATACACCAGCTTCCTTTGTACACGACCGTCTTTAAGATTTGAGTGTTCAATATTTGAAAACATGCCTCTGTAGGTACCACCTAAGCTTTTATAAAATTATGTCTCTGTCATCACCATCTGACATTAATTTAAAATTAGAGTTCACGTTTAAGATGAGAGTTTTCAGATGACAGTAAACCAACGAACCAAAATTATTGTTAAACTTTTGTAGATGGACTTCAGTATTTGGTTTGATTTAAAAAAACATTCATTTAGAATTTAAGGAAACACTTTTGTTATTATATAGGATTAATTATCACATATTTTATAGTCAGGACAGTGCAAATATCATTTTTCACAATAGCTATTCAACAATCTTGCAAAGCAGGTCAATAGTTAATTCTAATTTAGACCATCGCTGCTATTCGCTTCCAAGTAATCTATACTTAACCAAATTTCCAATTACCCGTTTGGGTTGGTTGAGTTCAAGATCAATGTTAATTTAGCATGTTTGTGAGAGATAAAGTTCAAGTCCCATTGAAGACCGTGTTCAGCTAATTGTAGTTGACTGTTTTAGGGCTGCAAAATCCAGGTCGGGAATTAGTTCATATAATTATGTCGTAGTGTTCTCTCTGTGTGTGTTAAATCTGGGTAATAAGACAGAAGGTACGCTGGTAAAGCACTTAGATGGCAATCCAGCGCAATGTTTCGTATATAAAGTAGAAATTAATAGCTTTGTGACTTGTTAATTGGGTTTACAATAGGTTTAATTTAGTTTTATCTTTCTACGATCATTGTTAACCCTACTGAGGTTACTTAATACATGTATTTTGTATAGAAAATTAAGCATAGTTCTATTTATTTAACCGTGTTCGTCAACGGACAAATAGGAAACATTTAACCCTTCTTTGCATGATTTTTTCTTTATTGGTGAAATAAATCAAGGTGATATAATTCATGTTCAAAATTAATGGAAAAATGGTTAAAAAAATCTTAGTATATATTTATAGTATAAATTTAGCAAAAAACAATAGGATGGTATCATGTGGTATTTTTTAAATTAAACGCAAACTTTTTCAGAAATTGCTCTAAAAATAACAGAAACACATGTTACAAACCTTTCTTCCACTCATTTTCACTTTTTTAGCAATAGAAACTCAAATATAATAAAACAAAATTAAAAACGAAATCATACGCTTATTGCAACTACAACAAACAGCGGAATGACAACTTCAAGCTCGTTTTACTGATAGTGACACTTGCTTATTTTTGACAGCTATGTTTTTTTTATGCAATGGACATTAAAAAGGTATCCAGACACGATCAACTTAAAGTGAACTTGTTCTTTTATATAATCTTTGCGCATTCAAAGTTATGATGGAAATTTCCACCATTATGCAAAGAAGGGTTAAGCAAGATATTCAACAACTTTCTTTTCCAAAATTAAATTTTGAGCATATTTTTGAATCTCTCTTGTGGAATTCTCGACGAGGTATCTCGTCATTAGCAAAAAAAGAACCGTATCTTGACGTACGAGATATCTCGTCATTAGCAAAAAAAGAACCGTATCTTGACATACGAGATATCTCGTCCTTAGAAACATTTATAAGGTCTTGTTGGACGAGATATCTCGTCAAAACCGATTGGAGGGTTAGTCCCAGTTAGAGTTAGAGGGGCCAGATAAGGAGTCAAATTCTATCTGTAGAAAGCTGTTTTTTATATGCTCCTTGATTCATATCGTTTTATTATGATTTAAGAAATCATTTTCACTATAGAAATATAGAGAATTCTTGTTCTGTACCTGCCGAGAAGATTGTATGCCATCAAACTTCTATACACTCATAGATGCTACTTTTTTTTGTTAAATATACTTTGAGATTGGCGGAAGGCTCTGTGTTATGTTAGTATAATTATTTATAAAACATGGTTAAAATCCAATTTTTATATTTAGAAACCCATATCTTTACCCCTGGTAAAATTCATACATCTTTCATTCGTACGGACATTTATCTGTTTCATCATTCGAATATTTTTGATATTTTTACTTTAATATTGGTATTTTATGTTACGAGAAAATCCTTAGTCATTTCATAGACTTCATTACTTATTATTTCAATGCAAGCTTTAAGTCAAAAGCTTTGTGTTCCCATTTTATATGTGCACTTCATTTTAGTTTAGATCGTTGATAATTGAAATTGCATTAATTATTTACACCTTTCACTATTTAAAAACACATAGTAAATTTGTGAATATTATATGTTTGGTATTGATATGAAACATTTTAGTTTGAATGGGAAGATTGAACGGTTACGAAGATAAACTGTCTACGTTTGAATATATTCAATGCAAAACTTCATATGAAACGAGAGAGAGAAAGAATAACTCGATTTATGGTAACCATTTTTTTATATTTAATGAGGAAAATGAAAACAATACTTCGACTTTTCGACCTTCCCCTTTAATTGTTTTCTATAAATATTAGCGATCAATCATTACATATTTATATAAGATAAATAGCTTAAAACAAAATGCCTAATAAAATAATATACTATAGTGTAAAACCATAAGAGCCTAATATGAAACAACAAAAATAAAAACTATCTAATTTCTAACAAACGGAAGCGATAATCAATTGTATACCTATTGTAACATTCCTTAAAAGTATTCCGGTTATGAAATCATTGTCAAATTTTATTTGAAAAACTTCCACCTGTCAAATCATAATTTTTCTAAAAACTCACTTATCTCTACAGTTAGTATCCAAACATGCATTACACAAGCAAGATATTATTTTTGTATCACCCCTCCAATATAATCGTCTTCTCCCATCTTCCGAAACATAGCATTCTTTCTCGTAAATGAAATACATATTTTGAACGGCATCGTCATTAATACACCAAACCTCACACGCTCGTCCATGGTAATGCAATCATCCTCTGACTTTTCGTCAAACTTTCCCTATAAAATATTCCTATTCATTTTATAGATGATGGTGTAAAATAAACTTTCAGTATATAAAAACTGCAATATAAATATGTAATTTACAATTAAGCAAAAATAAAAACAACGCAATTTGCAACAAACGTAAGCGTAAATAAAATTTATAATCTGCTTACAATTTTCGTTCCGATATATATTACCAAGTATTTCAGGAAACATCGCGGCCTAACCTTATTTCTCCTAAACTCAAAAACTACTCGCTACAATTAGAATCCTTACATACACTACACAAGCAAGATATTGCTTTCAAAACAACTGTCAACATTTCCACCCTCCAAATCATAGCATTCTCCTTTGTTATGTAAACACATATTTCGGACGGAGAACTGTTGACTTACTGCATTCCAACAAACTTCTCTCCCGTAGCATTACAAACACCGTCTGACTTTTGGACCAACTTCCCTTTAAATTGTCTTATAAATACTCCTATAGATTAATCAAATGCATTTTTAATAGATAAAAGTCGTATAATTAAATCTGTAGTAAAAATAGTTATACTGTAATTTACATTGCAAAGTTAAATAAAACAGAGTAAAAGCAAATACAGCGTTACTTACAGCAAAAGGGAAGTGTTAATCGAATGTATTTAGACAGTAGAATATTTTGTACCCAAAGCGATCGAACTATTTACTTTCATAATCTTCCTTCGAAAGTATTCAGTAAATATAACCAACTTTTTCAGAAACTGAAGCGAATTTCTCAAAAACATCCCATTCACAAACTACTCGCTACTGCTGAAGTCCAAACACGCATTACCCAAGAAAGACACTACTTCCAAAACAATTGTCAACACTCCCAGCCTCCGAGACATCGCATTCTTCCTTGTTATGCAAACACATATTTCGGAGGGCTCTGTTGACTGCCTTCCGACAAACTACACGCTCTCCCCTATGGTAACACAAACATCCTTTGACTTTTCGACTAACGCAACGCGCTTTCTACCGAGCTTATAATCTTAGACTTAAGCACCGGGAGGGAATGCTATAATCCTCTCTCGAATTCATAACACTTCCTAAGAAAGGGAAAAGTCGGATCTTCCGGATGAGCCGGACGTTTTGTTTATCTTTTCCCGGACTCGAGAGTGTAATGAGATAAGGTAGTGTGTGCTGCTTGATTCCTCTTTGGAAAAGACTCGGTGAGTTGAAAGTCCTTAATTCCGGATCATGTCGAGCAATCTTTTCCAGAACTCCGGAATGCAGCGAGATAAGGTGCTGCTTAGTTCTGCCTTTGAGAAGAATCGTTGGGTAGAAAATACTTAATTCCGGATCATGCCTGCGTGAATTAGTACAGGTAAAATATTTGAATTGGAACTGAGAGGTGAGTTTTGACATTAATTAGAGAGGGGAGTTTGTAATGATGGAATGTTTGAATTTGATAGGGGTGGTATTTCATGAACTATTTATTGGGAGGAAAGTTAATAATGTGCCGCTTGATTTTTCTTTGGAAAAGACTCCATGGGTTGAAAGTTCCGGATAATGATGATGCTGAGCGCTCTTTACCAGGACACCGAAAATACTGTTAGATAAGGTGCTTCTGGATTCCGGAATTAGAGGGGAGTTTGTAATGATGGAATGTTTGGATTTGATAGAGGTGGTATTTCATGATCTATTTATAGGAAGGAAAGTTAATAATGTGCCGCTTGATTTTTCTTTGGAAAAGACTCCATGGGTTGAAAGTTCCGGATAATGATGATGCTGAGCGCTCTTTACCAGGACACCGAAAATACTGTTAGATAAGGTGCTTCTGGATTCCGGAATTAGAGGGGAGTTTGTAATAATGGAATGTTTGGATTTGATAGGGGTGGTATTTCATGAACTATTTATTGGGAGGAAAGTTAATAATGTGTCGCTTGATTTTTCTTTGGAAAAGACTCCATGGGTAGAAAGTTCCGGATAATGATGATGCTGAGCGCTCTTTACCAGGACACCGAAAATACTGCTAGATAAGGTGCTTCTGGATTCCGGAATCAGAGAGGAGTTTGTAATGATGGAATGTTTGGATTTGATAGAGGTGGTATTTCATGAACTATTTATTGGAAGGAAAGTTAATAATGTGCCGCTTGATTTTTCTTTGGAAAAGACTCCATGGGTTGAAAGTTCCGGATAATGATGATGCTCAGCGCTCTTTACCAGGACACCGAAAATACTGTTAGATAAGGTGCTTCGGAATCCGGAATTAGAGGGGAGTTTGTAATGATGGAATGTTTGGATTTGATAGAGGTGGTATTTCATGATCTATTTATTGGGAGGAAAGTTAATAATGTGCCGCTTGATTTTTTTGGTAAAGACTCCATGGGTTGAAAGTTCCGGATAATGATGATGCTGAGCGCTCTTTACCAGGACACCGAAAATACTGTTAGATAAGGTGCTTCTGGATTCCTGAATTAGAGGGGAGTTTGTAATGATGGAATGTTTGGATTTGATAGAGGTGGTATTTCATGATCTATTTATTGGGAGGAAAGTTAATAATTTGCCGCTTGATTTTTCTTTGGAAAAGACTCCATGGGTTGAAAGTTCCGGATAATGATGATGCTGAGCGCTCTTTACCAGGACACCGTAAATACTGTTAGATAAGGTGCTTCTGGATTCCGCCTTTAAGAAGACATGGTTTGTAGAAAATACTTAAGCTGGGATAGTGCCTTGTTCAATTAGTCCAGGGAAAGTAGTTGAATAAGCGAGGTATATTTTGATATTACACAGTCCAGTCACATTAATGTGACCACCTGTCAAAAGCCAGAATAACCACCTCTGGCAGAGCGGACCGCTGCGAGGCGTGCAGGAAGAGAGTCAATTAGGTTTCTGAAGATGTTCAGTGAAATGTTGAGCAATACCGACTCCAGTGCCTTGGCCAGCTGCGCTAGATTACCTCCCTCCTCCAGCCTGGATCCTTCCGGCAATTGTTGCAGGGTGTTTGCTTTCATACGTTTCACGCCGTATACGCCAACGTCCATCTGTCCGATGGGGCTTAAAACGTGATTCATCGAAAAAAGCCACCTGTTGCCACTCTGTGGACGTCCAGTTGCGATACTGTCGTGTAAATTCCAGCTTTCGTCGCCGATGAACAGCAGTCAGCATGGATGCATTAACCAGGCGTCTGCTGCGGAGGCCCATGCGCAGCAACGTTCGCTGAAACGTTGTTGAGGATACACTCTTGGTAGCCCCTTGTTTCATCTGTTCGGTCAGTTGCTCAACAGTTGCACGTCTATTCGCACGAACGCATCTCCGTAGCCTTCGTTCGCCTCTGTCATCTGTAGCCCGTGGTGCACCAAATGTGCCACGCCGCTCATTTTGGATAGTGCCATTTTTGCCATGCACGATATACTTTTACCATGGCGGCACGCGAACAGTTCACAAAATTAGCCGTTTCCGAAATGCTTCCACCCTTTACCCGAAAGCCAATAATCATGCCCTTTTGGACGTCGGATAAATCGCTACGTTTCTGCATTACGCCGACGATTGAAATGCTTTTCTATGCCCTACGACATCCTTTATATACCCTCCACTGCAAAGTGCTGCCACCTGCCTTTTGTGATTGGTTATTTCACATTGACGTCGAAAGTCGGTGGAGGTCACATTAATGTGACTGGACTGTGTAATAGATGTATATCGATCTAGAAGTTCTATCTTCAGATGCTATTTTATGAACTTTGTCAGAGAAAAACTAATATTTTGGATAGTTAATTTTAAGTCGTAGGTCCCGGTCTCATATCCAAAACTGACTATAAAAGATAACCGAAAAAAATCGAGCCCAAAATCAATTTACTAATTTTAACTGGGAAAAGCTATTTACTGGTTTATAATATTAATACTGCCCTGATCCTTTAAAATCTTAATAAATGGAAGTTTTTCTGAATAGTAGGTAGTTGACTTGACGTTGTACTCGAGCAACAGAGTGGGCTATTGGCGACAGTCCGGAATCAATCTCGAAGGTAAGTATCCCAAAACTAACACCTCATAATTTCGAACTGAGGTTACATGACGGGGTCACCACCTCAACTGGTACCCCACTCTCCAAACTCCCACACCACGCCAACACTAGGACATTTAAGGCCACTAAGGATTTAATGTATACTAGCGTCCAGGTACACGATGGTTTTTTTCTTCAATCAAATCTCAAAATCGCCACTCTGGTTGCTAATCCGTGACTAACAACTGAGCTGCAATGGAGCCATTTTTCTTAAAGTACATGTAAAATGTTAGTGAAATATAACATCATTAAAACTAAATTTATAGTTTTACATTAATATTTTTAGTATGAAGCTACAAATGTTAGACATCTTTTAGTATAAAACATTTAATATCTTCAAAATAATATTCTAAGTATTAATTTTGGCTTGATAATTTCTTGTAACATTGAAACAACTGGGACACTACCCTAGTTAGACTTGCATTTACTTTAATTAGGAACACAAATAAATTAGATTGATGTATCGATTTATTATTTAAAATTTACCAATTTAATTATTAAAATGCAATAAACATAATGGAATTTTTAGTGCTGTGTAAAGTTTCAAACTAATTATCATCTTGGATATTATTACAAAATAAATCTAACACAAGCAAAACTAAAATATTTGAAAATGATCATTTTAAAATTTCTGGTTATGCTGGTTAATGATAAAAACTACCGAAACATTTTTCTTTCCGTTCTATTGAAAGAGAAAGTATATATATTTTTCGTTTTAGTTTATTAGGTAGTTTTTTTAACAAATATTTGCAAAACGTTCTTTTTTAAGTAAAAAATTAGTTTTTTTTAGTTAAATAAAATATAAGCATCTATATATATAAAACACTAACGTACGTGGACCCGAAATCGACGTTATTTGTGTATCGTCGAATGGCAACAATCAACGTAAATAAAATAACCCATATATTTTGAATTCTTGCTGTTTTCAAATAGCCGAGGTCAATTTCTATGCAAAATAAGGAATTAAATTGTAATATCTATGTTTGAACTTACTTTTCATTTCTTCCTTTGATGCACTGGCCACGTCAGAATTAATGTTTACTTTTTTAATTTGATTTAGAATTCCGTGTTTGGGTATTTGAGTTGACTGTGAGATGTTGCGGGCATATATAACGATTCCCAAGTATTATAAATATGTGTTCTTTTTGTTAATAAATCCTCATTGTCTTTGTCAATATCGTCGAAATATATTTTGTCGCATTATTCTATTTCACCATATATTCAGGAAGTCGAAATTCAACACGTTTGAATAGATACGTACGTGTTTTTTTCCCCAGAATTTTGCATTTTTAGACGGATTAGAATTTTATTTTTGTTTGCATTATGTGTTCCGGTGTATTACCTATTGCAGAAGTATTATTTAGGAGTTAGATTTTAATGATACGTCTATTTCCTGCAAAATATCACTAGACATGGGTAATTTTGTAGCGGTATATGTATATTTCGACCAACTTTCCTTAAATATTTGATTGAATACGCAATGATTTGAAGAATTGTTCATAAAAATAAATAAAATATACAAATCAAAACATGTTCAATTTCGGTGTGTAAAAAAGTTTAAAAAAAAGCACTATTACACACTGCCGAGCGCTAGCCGGCGCAGCCCGGCTAGTTCATTATATTTTACGACGGATTTTCAATGTAAACAAACTAACCACCAGGACAGGAGAATTTTTTCATCCGGTTATCCACTTCTTCTTCACGGTAGATAATGAATTAATGTTAAAATGTAGTAAAGGGGAGAAGTATGACATTACTTACTGATTATGTACATGGAACACACTCTGCACCAAATATTCTAGATCCATCTGCACTTAGCTTTACAGAAAAAGGCTTTCGTAAATAAATAAATATCTTTCTTCATCGGGCTGTAGAAACAAAGACTTATTTTTACAAATTCAATAACAACTGATCATCTGGTTAGCTTTGGTGTACAGGGGTTGGACAAAAATATGGAAATACCTAAAAAAAAAAAAAAAACCTTGCCTAATAGGGTATATGAAAACAGTTGGCATTCCAAACAGTTTGCAGTTATCTCGGAATGGATAAATTCAGTTCTTGTGTGCTTGTCAAGGGAATACAGATCCATTTTTCCTCCAAAGCGGTGGCGAGTTGATAACGATGATGGCGGTGGATAGCGATCACGAACTTTCCTCTGGAGCGTAGACCACAAAGATTCAATTATAGTGAAGTCTGGTGACTGTGGTGGCCAGGGAAGATGTGACAAATCATCCTCGTTCTCAGAAAACCTATCTTGGACTATGTGAACTGTGATAACAGGGGTTTTGTCGTTTTGTTTGACACCATCATCATTGGGGAACAAAGTTTGTACCACGGATGTGTACTTATTCGACCAAAATGTTCACATAATCCTTGACCGTAATGTGCCCTTGCCGTGTAACCATGGGGTCCACAGAAAACCACGATATGGCTACACAAACCATTACAGAACCTCCACCATGCGTGAACCCCAGAAGTGTGAAACAAGACTCATCCGACCAAATTACTGCATTCCATTGCTCCATAGTCCAAGCTTTATGACTTAAACAACACTTTTTCCTGTTACAGGCATTAGCATCACTGACGAATGGTTTTTAAAAAACAGCTCAGCCAGAAATACCCGGCTTATAGAGCTCACTTCTTATTGTTTCGATACACACAGGGTATGTGAGCACGACATTCATTTCAGCAGTAAGTTTTGCAGCTGTGGTCTTTTTATTTTTAGTCACAATCCTCCTTAATGATAGTCTGCCACGATCACTCAGCGCACACTTTCGTCCGCGCTGTGATTTAGAGGATGATGTTTTTCCTCTTTTCAAGTATGCGGAATAAATCTTAGGTACAGTACCTCTTGAAACACTAAACGCTTCGGCTACCTTGCTTACGGAAGCAGCCACCAGACGAGATCCAACAATTTGCTTACGTTCGAAGTCTGTTAGCTCTATTATGACAACTTCACAGAACAGTACCCCGACAACGACTGACCTACGCAGCGTATTTACAACATCGTATAGGTAGCGTCCGTAGGTGAAAACGCCAGCGCCACCTTCATATTTCTCTAGAATAAACATTTATTTTCAAGCATGCATTTCTTGAGGCGTTTCGTTATTTTTGTCTAACCCCTGTAAATGATGTAAAAAGGCTCTCGCAGACTAAATATGTGCTCAGATGGCAAAATGTTGTAAGGCACTTTTTTTAATTTTTCGTGACAGCAATTTTAAGATTCAAGATTCAACATGTGGTTCTGTGGATTTTGATTTATTGCAATTTTCCCTCCTTTGTTTTCTTATAAACTGAAAGAAAAGACCTACGACATTTTGCCACCTTCTAAGCATTAAAAAAAAAAGACTCCAGGATGAGTCTTAGTCAATTTTTTGGGAAAAGTGACCCATAACATTTTGTCTTTTGAACATAGAAATAATAGTGGAAGATTTGGGTTCATTGTAGTAAACATCATTCATACCTTTGCGACGGAAACAACAACTCAATATGAGAGTTTTGTATCTACGAGCCATTATAATCCAGTTTTATTATACATGGGCGTCCCATAGAAGTACCACCGTATTTATATTCGCTATTGGCTTTAGAAAATAGAAATGTGTTTCAATGGATTCATTGGGACACGAGTATTTCTTTTCTTGAATCCTACTAGTCATTGTGGTATTCAAGGAAAGGAAATGGAACTTAATCTGGCCAAGCCTGCTTCTCTTTCATCTCAAACTGTTACCAACATCCTTCTAGAAATGCTAAACAACTATTAAATAATAGTCTTCTAATGGATTCATTGGAATACAATTGTTCCTTTCCTTTAATATATATCACTAGTCATTGTGGGATTAAAGGAAAGAAAATTGCACCAGATCTGGTTAAAGATCTTTCAATCCGATTTGCATCGCATTGGACTGTCAGACAAGTCCTCTTCTTGGACATATCAATTTAAACATAGAGTACCTTTTCACTTCATAGTAATTAGACTGCAAGACATCCCATGCTAGAAAGAGAAGTAATGGGCGTATTATAAAAAAATATATATTTTGACCATGAACCCATGCGTGTGCCACCTTCAGAAAGCAAACTTAAACAGCGTATATTTAACACAATTTTTTAAATGATAGTACGCTTTCTTTGTAAAATGTTGGCCAAATGTCAGATTGAAGGACTTTGAAATTGAAAGGGCACTCGAAAGGTCATATGTTACGTCATTAGTATTGTTGTACCTTTTTCTAAAAAATAAGTAAGTACTAATCAGTAAGTCATAAATAATCACTTAATATGGTTGGACAGTTGTGTTCCGAGGTACAAGAGATTTCATCAGTCGAAATTCATGAAAAGTTGCCTAATCTATATAAATAAGAATGGAGTGTTTGTTTGTACATTCAATATTTTCGACCCATTTCAAGTTTTCTATCCGTTTTGGACCCTTCTGATGCCGAATCCGCCTTTTCTCGTTTGGTGTCTGTCTGTCTGTCTGTCCGTCTGTCTGTCTGTCTGTATGTTGTGCCCTATACACGTCCACGCGGTTTGAGATATTTTCATGAAAATTTGCATACAGTGAGTACTTATCTTCATTTAGTGAGTGGCATTGGTTGCGAAAGTCTGTCTGTCCGTCTTTCTGTTCTATGCTCGATTTTGTGTTTGTGTGTTTGTGTAAACATCACATGAATTGTATTCCAGATATTTGATTGCATTGTATTTTATTTTATACATTATTTATTAGTTTAGTGAATGCAATATTAAACATTTCTTTATTGTTATATTCATTGAGTTAACTGCTAAAACACCTGAGTAAGTATACTTAAATCAACCATAATTTGGTAGTTTTGGAAAAATTGGAATGTCTATTGAATATTACGATTACTTCAATTGCTTTACCAGTACTGCTGAAAAAGTAATTATTCTTCAAAAAATTGTTATTTTTTTTATGGAATTTCATCTCTGATACTTCATTTATTTCGAGTCTTATTTTTATTCTTTGCGCAATGAAAACGATTTCCGAATATTTGGGACAGACGATATTTTTCAATGAAACGAGAATGAACAAGATCGCGCGAGCAGTGATATTTTTTCTGGTTCTTTCGCTCTGAATTAATTTCACATTTCTAAATTTTGTACACTTTTAGTTGTAAGTTGTGGCAACTGATAAAGGCAAGGGATAAAATTGAATCACAAATTAATATCTTTAGAACAATTTTTTGCGACATCTTTTATTTTGTTTTACTTCGCTGTTTCCTGTTTAAAGTATTTATTATTTTAATAAATGTGTTTTCCTTCTCATCACACGCCACCACAAAGTATTAGACTTAAAAATTTTAGGTAAGTCAGTATAAATTTTCAGTAAATTTTAAGTGTAGTTATGCCATTATTGAAAGAATAATGCCGTTATTTAAAGGATAATAATGTTTATTAATCCAAATTGGAATTTTTTCCAACATTAAAAAATTCGTTGTAATAATGACAGGAGAAGATTGCAAAATTTTACAATGTCGCATACCGGAGGCAAGAGTGCCACAAGTAAAAAAATATTGTTTTGTTGACTATGAGTGCGAGAGCACTCGCCGTAAATCGTAATTTTAATTAATTGAGTTGCACATGAAAAGAACTTAAGAAAGGGAATTCCAAATCTTCCTATAAATCGTCTTTTATAGTAGTAACCTTAGTATCACCTTTCGTCTTTTTGTAGCTTTGTCATACAGCAATTGTGCGATGTATGTGAAATGTATTACATGAATGGATATGCATGTGTAGGATTTGTGTCCAAAGTAAGTTGTGGAAAATATAAAGATGGCGAAAGGTGTTAAAATAAATTTTTATTCTGCAAAAAACATAAGTCATTATATATTTTGGTTATCTCTTCAATCTAGAGTAAACGAATTCAAACCGAGTAAGGTCGGGTATTTTGCTAGTTATATATAAATAAGAATGGAGTGTTTGTTTGTACATTGAATATTTTCGACCCATTTCAAGTTTTCTATACGTTTTGGACCCTACTGATGCCGAATCCGCTTGTTTTACGTTTGGTGTCTGTTTGTCTGTCTGTCTGTCCATCTGTCTGTCTGTCTGTATGTTGTGCCCTATACACGTCCACACGGTTTAATATATTTTCATGAAAATTTGCATACAGTGAGTACTTATCTTCATTTAGTAAGTGGAATTGGTTGCGAAAGTCTGTCTGTCCGTCTTTCTGTTCTATGTTCGATTTTGTGTTTGTGTGTTTGTGCAGGCATCACATGAATTTTTTTCCAGATATTTGATTGTTATGTAGTTTATTTTAAACATTATTTATTATTTAAATGAATGCAATATTAAACATGTCTTTATTGTTATATTTAGTTGAGTTTCATGCTAAAACACCTGAGTAAGTATATTTAAATCAACCATAGTTTGGTAGTATTGGAAAAATTGGAATGTATATAATATTACGATTACTTCGATTGCATTACCAGTACTGCTAAAAAAGTAATTATTCTTCAAAAAATAATTTTTTTATGGAATTTCAGCTCTGATATTTCATTTATTTCGAGACTTATTTTTGTTCTTTGCGCAATGAAAACGATTTCCGAATATTTGGGGCAAACGATATTTTTCAACGAACGGGAATGAACAAGATTGTGCGAGCAGTGATATTTATTCTGGTTCTTTCGTTCTGAATTAATTTCACATTTCTAAATTTTGTGCACTTTTAGTTGTAAGTTGTGGCAACTGTGCGAGATCAAGAGATAAAAATGAATCACAAATTAATATCTTTAGAACAATTTTTCCGACATCTTTTATTTTGTTTTATTTCGCTGTTTTCTGTTTTAAATCTTTATTATTTTAATAAACGTGTTTTCGTTCTCATGACACGCAACAGCGCCACAAAGTATTCGACATAAATATAGCAGGTAAATCAGAATAAATTTTCAGTAAATTTTAAATGTAGGTATGTCATTATTGAAAGAATATATATATATATATTGCTGGACTAAAGATGTATATATATAAAAAAGTCGGGAAATTTTTATCTGGCAAGTTGTAATCGTTTATTATCTATATTCATTTTTATTTTGAATAATTAGGCAACTTTTCATGAATTTAGACTGATGAAATCTCTTGTACCTCGGAACACAACTGTCCAACCATATTAAGTGATTATTTATGACTTACTTATTTTTTAGAAAAAGGTACAACAGTACTAATGACGTATCACATGACCTTTCGAGTGCCCTTTCAATTTCAAAGTCCTTCAATCTGACATTTGGCCAACACATGATTATTGGCTTTCGGGCAAAGGGAGGAAGCATCTCGGAAACGGCTAATTTTGTGAACTGTTCGCGTGCCGCCGTGGTAAAAGTATACCGTGCATGGCAAAATGGCACTATTCAAAATCAGCGGCGTGGCACATATGGTGCACCACGGGCTATAGATGACAGATGCGACCGAATGCTACGGAGATGCGTTCGGGCGAATAGACGTTCAACTGTTGAGCAACTGACCGCCCAGATGAACCAAAGGGCTACTAAGAGTGTATCCTCAATAACGGTTCAGCGAACGTTGCTACGCATGGTTACCTGGCCGCTTGGTTAATGCACCTGTGCTGACTGCTGTTCATCGGCGACGAAGGCTGGAATTTGCACGCCAGTACCGCAACTGGACGTCCACAGAGTGGCGACAGGTGGCTTTTTCCGATGAATCACGTTTTATGTTCCATCGGACAGATGGACGTTGGCGTATACGGCGTGAAACGTCTGAAACCAAACACCCTGCAACAATTGCCGGAAGCATCCAGGCTGGATAAGGAAGCATTATGGTTTGGGGAATGTTTTCCTGGCATTCACTGGGTGCACTCATCATTGTGGAAGACACGATGGATCAGCACAAGTACGCATCTGTCCTTGCGGACCATGGCCACTCCTACATGCGAATTATTTTTCCTCAGAATGATGGCATCTACCAGCAGGACAATGCGAGGTGTCATACAGCTCGCAGTGTATGTGCGTGGTTCGAAGAGCACCAGGATGTGTTTACCGTACTCCCCTGGCCAGAAAATTCACCGGATCTAAACCCAATCAAGAATCTGTGGGACCACCTCGATCGGGTTGTTCGCTCGCGCTATGGATCCTTAACCGCGTAATTTAGCTCAGCTGGCCACGGCACTGGAGTCAGCATGGCTAAACATCTCAGTGAACACCTTCAGAAACCTAATTGACTCTCTTCCTGCACGTCTCGCAGCGGTACGCTGTGCCAAAGGTGGTTGTTCTGGCTTTTGACAGGTGGTCACATTAATGTGACTGGACTGTGTATATATATAATAAATACATATATAAATAGCTAGGCATCAAATTAGCCAGATTTGTAGCCAACTCCTGGTGGTTTATCTTCGTGTCCAACCTCTGGTGCAAAATCTGTTCCAAACTGTCACCAATTCTAGGCAAGGACAGTTGATGTTTCTTAATTGGATCTTCATTTCCTGTAGGATTCGACAGTTTTGTCTCGATGGGATTTCTCTTTCGTAACAAAATTGATCTGATCTTACTCGAGATATCTCGTCGGAATACTTAGATGATTAAGATTACGTTGGTTAACTTATAATACAGACCCCGTGGATTTCCAACATATCTTTAAGACCGATCAAAGGGTGACCGAGATGGGGAGAGGGCTCAACGAGGATCAAGATGCCTGGTTGCATATCTATGAACATAATTTTCAATTCCAATGTGCCCTTGCCTAACGTACCAAAATGATTCTGAAGTTCTAAACCTTGTATAGCCCCAACACAACTAAGAAGAATAAGTAACTCCAAATCAGTCCGAAACAAGCGTATTATTTGCATACTAATTGGTAACCTAATATATGATTCAAATAACTTTACCCCCAACAGGACTCTTGAAAGCATTTACTCCAACTTTAAAGAGGAGAGCCTGAATAAATGCATGTAATTTATAAAGACTGCTTCTGTATCTTTCCACGTTCGTAAGTCTCGAATCCCGATGCAATAATGTCGAGAAAATTAGTACCTGTGGCACACGCGGAAAAGGAACTCAAAGACAATGCCTCGAATTCATGTGGCTTTTCTGTTTTGTTTGGGTTCCCCTTGCGCCAGAAAGTATACTCGAAACTACCAGCGATGTTGGAATTACGAAGTCAAATTGAATTAAGCATGTAGTTGCCGAGGCAAAGGGAGCTCTGCAGCTACCGAGCGAATTCGATTGTTTAAAAGTGGAGTTCCTTTCGATGTTAAATTGCCTTTTCCATATTTCTCGCCGCTGAACGTGTATTGTGACGGTCCAAACTGGTGTGAGGGGTAGGGAATATGAATTCCTGATGCAGTCTCGAGAATCATGTTAGTATTATTTGGTGCGAAGTCTACTACTCGTTCTACTGTAATGCTAAGGCGAAAAGAATTGATTAATTCCTGTAGGTCGTTTACGCTTAAATATATACTGCACTCTCTACTTTAATTGAGTGTAATAATGGAAGAACATAAGTTTTCAGTTAAGTGCTTTGAATGCTATAAGAATTATCTCTAATAGAATGAGATGCTAAAAGAGTTGTTTAATATAATGTCTCTTTCATTTCACAGTAATTCAATATTGTTAATAATTCATTCCTAGCACAGTTGTATGAGTTATATGTATAACGATGTCAGAGTGTCAAACTTAGTTTAATAACTATAGGATATTAAATTGACTACTATTGCAGTTTAAAGATTGATATTGCATGTCAGCTATATTTCACTGTACGATTCAACGCTTTTATTAAATAAATATTTTATAGTAAATCGCTAAGCCTCATGTTGATATAAAGACGTATAAATTATTCAGGATTCGATGGTCGATAGGTAGGTATTTCAATAAACGTAGCACTGGAGTAACGCAATGGTCTATTGGCGACAGTCCGGGATCAAACCCGAAAGGAAAGATCCGAAGACAACACCATAATTTGTAACCACAGTCAGGCGATGGGGTCAGACGAGAGCAAGAACCCCACTCACCGAACTTACTCATCACACCAAACGTGAGGACATTTGAGGCCACGACATATTTAACGTCTACAAGCCCCTTTATACACAAATGTTGGATTCGAACTCTCAACCCTTGGATTACCAATCCGTGTTTCTTCCAACCCTGATACTGTGGCTCTATTCAGGATTCCAAAATGTGTAATAGTGGTGAGGTTGAGTACTCTGACGCAAGAACTATATTTGGATGCGCTAAGAGGCTATCTCAAGTAAGGGGCACAAGTAAAGTTTTACTCACACATAATAGAGAAAAATACCCAGAGTAAGTATATACAATAATAGAAGTTCAGCTGTTACAAAAATGAAAACTTCCCCTCTTTGGTGAAAGACGCTGTGTGAACATGATGAAACTCTGTACCTTGATTCCCTCTTCACATTTCTTCCAAGCTTCAGATTATCGTACAGAAATAATTATTGGCCCTGGTAATTTTGTGTTTAAGGTATCCGAATACGTTGAAAATGTCATTTTGACCAAAAATTCTGATAAAAGGTTTTGATCTGATTGATAGAGTGTTTATTTGACTGTACAAAATATATCAGATTTTTTTTCTCTGAGTTAATGAGTTGCAGAGATATTAAGATTTTAATCAAGGCGGGAAAACTAGAATTTCGTGTGTAAAACATCAAAAGTGGCCGTTAAAAGGCCAAATACCTGTCAAATTTGAATTTAAAACTTACTTTTTTTTGCAAATATAATTTTAGAAGGGTTTCTCAAATGCTTAAATGGTTTCTCTTTTGGAAATATTGGATACATTTTTAAAGATAAGTGAAAAACAAAATTGTTTACACATATAATCAAAGCAAGAGAGAGCAAACGGCACACTTTAAACTATTTTTTACTGTTAATTAATTTTTATGCATTAGTTCGTCACTTCAGAATATTATAATACAAAAAGCTATGGATGGATTCTCGTAAAACTTTGAGAACTTGTTCTTTATCATGTTGTCTAAGAAATGAACAAGAATAATTATGCTGAGTTGAAAACTTTTTAAATTATTATTTATTTTAGAAATAGGACTGTAAAACAATCCAAAATCTTGTATTCATTTTTCGAGAGCTTGTAAAATTTCTTTTACTTAAATATCCTTTTGATTCTAGTTTCTTCCCTAGAAAAATGTATGTAGTTTATTTTGGTAGCATCATTTTTTAAATGGGTTGAATAGATTTTCATGTAGCACATTTGAAAGTTTTGACAAATTTCCTTAAAATTTCATACATAATTATCATATTTACAAAATTATTAATATATAATTTAAATATTTATAGCCCAATGCTATTGTTTAATAACACTAAACATAAAAATAACATTAAATGTTTTAAAATCACATTTAAAAAAATTTCTCCAACGTGTCCGGATACCTTAAAGTGCTTTTAAGGAAAGTGTTTTTTGAAAAATTGTAGTTTCAAGCAGAATAGCATTTCTATATAAGCCTATGGTTTGATCCAAAATATACAGACAATTATTGTTGTTTCTCTTTCTGCTCAGATGCGACAATGTTTGGGACAGACTAGCATACGCTTTTACCAAATTCAGTTTATGCGGACAGTTATTATGGCGTTCTTTACCATCGCTACTGTCGTTAAAATTCACTAACTCTGATAATTACTTACAATCCCATGCGATGTATTCATATTCCTCTGTAGAATGTCTTTCTGCATCCAGATTGATCATTTTTTTCCTCTTCCCTGCTTCCATCTATATATATAATTCTCTTACGTGGCACTCAAAAAAGACGTTATTTGTTATCGCCTTTTGGCAACACTGTACGATTGATTGTTTATCGCGAAGTCTCGCGCATCGATTCAATTTATAGCGTTATCAGATGAAATTTTATTGAAAAAAAAAAAGGAAATTTTAATGAGCTGTTGCACTTAGTTTATAATAGAAATAAAAAAAAGCGGAGGATCGTTTCAGGGCCATTTAAAAAACGGTCCTTTTCAGGGTCAACAATTATAGTTCAACAAGACGCTTGCACTACAACTTTCGGCAACAAACTCAATGAAAAAGTGTGGGTCGTTTGAGTGCTGGGAAAATGTACACACAAACAACATGCTGGGTATTCAATTTCCAAAGCAACGCTCACATTTCGAGTCAACATTTGCACAAAGTTTTCATTTGAATTCTGATTTTAGAGATATTGTATATATTTTTTCTGTAATACAGCAAATTTAGATTTGAAAAACATTTTTTTAGTAACATATTTTGTAAACAATCCCTTCTGCTAGGACACATGTCTTCATTGAGGCGAGCGAAGCGAGCATACGTTCGAGCAGCGAACCAATGAGGATTGCGAAGCAATCCTCCGGGGGTTGGCGAGCGTTAGCGAGCAGGGGGCAGGCCCCCTAGTTATACCTATTATCTCATCCAAACCCCAAATAAGTACTCGAGAAATAATCTGAACTTGTATCAAATTTCAGAGATTTGATAAGACTTCTTATAATTTCACAAAATATCTTTAAAAATACCCGCATTTCGATCAACAATTCGATATTTTCCTGGTGCGTTACCGTTTCAAATCATTTGTGGAGACGGACGGACGGAGTTTGAAATTACTAAGCAGATCTCAATGTCTACGACTTATGGCTCCAGCCTCGTAGACTTTTCAACGGATTAGATTGAGCGTGTGCTACTATTCTCGGTCCCTTGCAGATGCGTCACTAGTTTATAGGAAAAAGCTTGAATCGTTACATGGACAAATTTTGATTGGTTAAAATAATTATCCTGGGTGTTTCAAAACAATAGTTTCTGCTTCGATAGCCAATCAGATGTCAATTCGTAAGCCCACGTGACTTACCTTTCAAAAATTTTACCACAGCGACTTCACTCAGATACTTTGTCTATTTCTTTACAAGACGGATATCCTGCTCGATAAATGTCACGGTATTCACTGTGAAGACTGACAGACCCGCTATTTAACTGCCACATCGCGTAAATACACTGCATGGACAAAAGTATTTGGATACTGCAGAAATTCGGAAGAGGGTCCATCTTAGTGTGGGGTTATTTTCCTGTTAGGACTCGGCCCATTGTTTTATGTACCTGGTACCATGAACGCTGACGTGTACCTCGACGTTCTGGATAATCCGGCTTTGCCTACATTACGGCGATGATGGTTGTTTCTTCCAACATGTCATACTGCAAAACGTGTGCAAGACTGGTTTCCTACAAATGAGGTGAATTTGCTAGACTGACCTGTTCAGATCCCCAATCTCAATAGGATCGAGCAATCGTGGTACAAGCTAGATCGACGAGTATGACACGGCCAAGCCCATCTTCACAACAATCTCATCTCTTAGCCTTGTAAGAGGCATGGCGAGTTATTCCTGCCCAAATTTATAGAGAACTTGTGTTTTTCAGCTGTAATACAAGCAAAAGGAGGGCCTACCCGTTACTAAATATAATAACAAAGCACTTTTACTGAAAAAATGCAGCGTCCAGATAATTTTGTCCATATAGTGTATTTGTTAAATAATGAAACAAAATTTCAAGTTCTAGCATTTATCTATAAAAATTATTTTAACACCTTCAGGTTAACACTTGCTGATTGTAACTGGTAATGAATGTGCTTGACTGCTCGTTTAGTAACCAACGCCCACCCTTGGCTGTTTGGTCATTTGTTGGAAAGCCGACCAGTAGAGATTGGAAAGATTTCTTGACTCGGTCCTTCTTGGTGTCTGATTCTTGATACAAGGGCAAGCACTGACACACGCGGGCAAGATTCATGACACCCAGACAGCAGGTATTGTGGGGAGGGCATAAAATAGATACTGTCGCTTCCTCTATTGGTCAATCATTTTTCCAATCGTTCTCTCTCTCAGCAATTCTCTATGGTATACACTTCACGCTAAACAGAGGATAAAATAATCCACTCTTTCGTCTTTCTATATCTCTGGCCACATAAGCATGGGACTTGTAGGCGAACAGTTGGTGTACCAAACTTTCCAACCGAATGAGAATTAGGGCTTCAAGTAAGTCACTGAAGCCACTACCAGGCGGAAGCTTAATCTTTCACACAACTAAATAAGGTGAACAGGTATTTACAGAGCTACACATCACCATAGTGACTGTATACTCCTATCTCAAGCATTTGTTTTAGTATCAAAGTCCTTTATTTCCATTACCATGTACCTCAAATGATTTAAAAACATAGTTTAGTCTGTAAAATTATTGCATAATAAATCATTATTACATTTTTTTTCGAGTTAGACTTGTTAAATACTGGAAAAGTGACACATCTGTATTTCAACTATGAACACTTAACTATCAGAGCGGTTCGAAGATATGTATACTATCTGTAGTGTATAGTATACATTACCTGTCATAGTATACATTACCACTTTACCTTTACATACATAGTATACATTACCAGTTTACCTTTACATACATAGTATACATTACCAGTTTACTTTTACATACATAGTATACATTACCAGTTTACCTTTACATACATAGCATACATTACCAGTTTACCTTTACATACATAGTATACATTACCAGTTTACATTTACACATATATAGTATACATCAGGCCGCGAAATAAATTTTTTAATACAGGTGCACCTTGTGCACTTAAGTTTTTAAATTAGGTGCATATTTAAAAAAAAAGTAATATAATAGCATTAATGTAATGTAAACTTATTTTGTTCTTTGTTACTTTATTAGTTCGGTATGTTCACATAGGTTAGTAGTAGATAGTAAATAATATTTGTAAACAATTTTTATTATCTACGAAATTATTTTATAAATATTCAGTCATCATCAGACATTGGTGGGCAATCAAAAACGTCTACGTATTTGGCAGATCTTTTCCCATAAGGTTAAGTTCCCATGATTCTTTTTGTATTCTTCCAACATTGCACTTCAGAAAGATATCAATGGCACGATCTCGATGAGTTAAACAACCAACAAACACATCCTACCTGCAGAGGTTTTAGAATTTTTGCTTCCAATGATTCACCAACTTTTGGATGCTCTGCCCAGTTTATAGAATAATACTTATATATTACAAATAAATCATTCAATACAGATTCCATTTGCGTCAAATATTTTGAATTTCGCATAACATCTTAGATTGCAAGTTACAGCCGATCAACACAACAATGTATGCCAATTAGATGACTGCGATTGTCACGAAGTAGATTGTAGACTCACTCTTGGTTTGAAATATTACTTGCTGCATCATTTAATGTATAAGCAATTAGTCTTGTTTTAGTTTCTTCTAAAATTGGGTTCAAGCAATCTTTCATAGCACTTTCCAACAAATTCTTTTCCAACCCCCCTTTTTTTAACGTTAGGTGCACTGCGTTCATCTAGCAGGAAAAAATTAGGTGCACAATTTTATTTTCATGTGCACAGTGCGCCTGTGCACCCGGGTATTTCAAGCCCTGGTATACATTTTTTACTAGGTACTTTACTTTTACATACATAGTATACATTACCAGTTGACCTTTACATATATAGTATACATTACCAGTTTACCTTTACATACACAGTATACATTACGAGTTGACCTTTACATATATAGTATACATTACCAGTTTACCTTTAAATACATAGTATACATTACCAGTTGACCTTTACATATATAGTATACATTACCAGTTTACCTTTACATACATAGTATCTATTACCAGTTCAGTTTCTTTCAACCAAGGTAAAGTAATAGTACATTACTTGGATATCTCGCGACGCTCGGAGGTTAAATCTCACATGTTCACCGTTTCTAATTTATTTCACATTTATGCATTTATCTCATACACAGTGACACTTCGATTAACCGTCATTATTTTAACCGTCAGTTACTACTAATAGCAGTCCGTTATTACGGAACATTGACGCTCAGAGAGCACGAGCCTCGAAGAAGCAAAAGGAAAGCACGTACTATTTTAAATTCGAATATGTATCTACGTCTAGAGTGTAAGTTCATGTAACAATATGTACTGTACTGTACTTAATGTAAATTGCATATTGTTTGTTTCTGTAAATAAAATACATGTATGTACAGTGTATTTTCACTTCGTAAATGTGCAGTTTTCTTATCATACTTTCATATGCAATGGATGGGGTTGGGTTGTTGTTTAAAGTTGTTCTGTTATTCGTATATTCGATAAACACTCACGGTCTTGGTCCCGACCTTGTCGATTAATCGAAGTTTCAGTGTACCACAATTTTGTATTGCTGTCTGATTCCGTTTTTAGTTCTAATGAATTATATTCCATCGAAAGTGGTGATATGAAGTTCCCCCAACACGTTTCTATAAAGAATTTTCAAGTTACAGACATTTTAAAACTTCAGAAAATAGTATAACTGTGATTAAATGTAGAACTCAAGCAATTTATACTTTAATTTATTTTACCAATGTTGGTCCAAAAGACAGTACAAATGTCCAAATTTCGTTTTATGGGTTAACGAATGTTGAAATGCTGCGTATTAAATATATAATAACAAATGACTTCAGAAAACAATATCTGTTCGTTTCATCAAGAATTTACTAAGTGATGACACTGTTAAAAAATGTTGAGTTCCAGACACTTACGCTGTATGTAACAGCAGTTCACTTATGAAGACAAATAGGAAGGTATTGTTGTGTGACCTAACACGTAGCAATCTATCTGAAACAGGGAACAAAATGTCTACTCCAGTTACCTCTGTTTCTCCAATAACAAAACTCTGAGGGGCTTAAGTCGGTGCATATATCGCTTCCTGTCCTCAGATGAGACATGGTCTTAGAGAAAGTCACTAAACCTACATCACCGGTCATTGCGAAGAGATTAGAAGTAATTATAAATTTGTATCAAGCATAAGCTCTAATTACAGGAAGCTCCAAGAGACTAAATACCACTTGGGCGCTATCTGTGGGTCTTCTTGTGCCTCACCTACATGGGAGAATCATTCTCCACCAAAAGCTGAAGAGAGTATAGGTTCATAAACTTACAAAACCGATTCATATTTTACCCCATAGTAAATACGTCCTCACTGCAGAACACGCCGAACCAAAACGCAAACCTATTGGGTTCTGATTAATACCTTTTACTTAAATTACAGGTTTAGATTTTGAAACTTACAAACCTTACAAATTGAGTTGAAAATAACGTTTTATTTCATACAAAATGTGGCTTCGCTACACAAAGAGCTTAAACCCAAACCTGGTTGAATTTGATTTACACTTCTTACATAAACAAAAAAAATTATATTACTAAGTCTATAAAATAAGTCTAAAATCTGTATTTTACTACATAGAAAATAGTAGTGTAATATATCTACAACATTTCTCATAGGTCAAACAAGTCATAGCCATTACAAGTATCAATGGTAAACTTGCAAACAGTCTGACTTCTCATCGCTATAGAAACCTCTATTGTAATCTGTGGAGCACTGTCTTGTATTTATCTTCCCAAGGTCCTTAAATTTCAGACATATTAATATAACAAATTAAAAGTGTATTTCGGAGGACATACATACACTATTTTCTCTGTTATATAGACCTAGAAAACCATTATTTTTGTTTACAGAAAATGGTAATGTAATAGGACTTTCAAGGTACCTTCAACGGGCAACAAGCTGTATATTAATGCAAAACGTAAACAGATCTGCAGCACTTTTCTTTACTTTTCATTTGAGACAGAAATTTCCACCACTCTTCATTCACCTTAAATGGATCTTAAAAGCATAACAAATTAAAGTAGAAAACTGCTGTTTTATTAGTGATTGAATACTCTGGTTTCTATACAGTAGTGTAAAATCTCAAATTCACATATTAGTCTATCGAAACAATTGATGTATACTGCTTGGGTTTATTTTTGTACCAAAGACTAGATATGGCCAGGCTGTGCCAAGTAATGTTTTTTCGTTTAATAAATGAACACAAAAAAGGTTTTACTTTCACAGAAATGGGAACACAATTGGAGTAGCTACAAAAATGTATGACTCCCCGTCACATGTTGGTCTGCAGGAAACGAAATCTTCCGAGTTTTCAGCTGAGTAGTAAAGCAACAATTAAAGCGTCACGCATCAGATGGCTGGGCCATCTCCTTAGAAATCCCGATGCTGACCCTACCAAAAAAGTGACTTTTTCCAAAATTGAAGGGACTAGAAGAAAGGGACGACCACCTACAAGATGGATTGATAACGTAGAGAGAGATCTCAAGTTTTTGGGAGTCAACCGATGGCGGGCAGTCGCACCAGACAGAGCCAGATGGAGGAGGATCTGCGAGTCAGCCTTGGCCTGTAAAAGGCTGTTGTGCTCCTGAAGAAGAAGAAGAAGAAGTAAAGTCTAGATGATTTTAAATCCTACAGCAGAATAATATATTATGTTAAGAAATTGCTTCCAAAATTGAAGTTGCTATAAACAGAATTTTGCGTAGTCTGACTCATGTCTGGTAGTCTCCTGCAGTCAGCCATATGCCTCCCAGGACAAAATAAACAGCAAAAAAAGATCAGACTGCTTTCTGTCTCCAGGCTTTGCTGTGAACATTTGAAGCCAATAAATATTGAATTGCGGTGTATTACCCTCCGTGTTCTAAAATCAGCTTTAACTCAGACTTCGCCCGAGGACATCGTCTACCATCCCTGCTTTCCCTAATATAAGCAATGAGCTACTTCGCCATCTTGAACAGATTTTTGAGAGCCTCAGATATTATGTGCCTAGCAGACTTGATTGATTTACTTATACCACATTGATTTACCTATACCGAGTAGGAATAACAACACACATAAATGAAATTTGCCTCGCCAACCACTCGCAGACTCCTTGCTCAGCATGCAAGTTTATTTTTAAGTTCTACTAGTTTTTTTAAGATATGAAGTTGGATAGTTATATTTCAATAATGGATTGATAGACTCAACCTTCCATAGATTGCACTCTTTACCCGAGACAGAAACCAAAATTCCTCCTCAATGCACCTCAAAACAAAAAATCACGCGTCTTGAATGCGAAGATTTGGGGCACCTTACAGTGCTACTGTTTGAGATCTTTATTAAGACGAGAAGCACATACAACAGGCAGAGCAACAGGACCGAACAATATATATACAGCGCGCCACATGGCTATTACGTAATGCAACCACAGTTATAGATACAGTTACACAACACCTCCCTTCTTAAGACTGTTTATCACAAGGGATCTTACTTAAAAATAAAACAAATCAAATTAAACGATATTAATACTTTAAACTTTAAAAGATCACGATACACAATCATTTACAATGACTCAATTCTAATATCCGTATCTTTGAGGTGGTTTCACAGTTCTTCCAGATCTTGTTACATACAGGTTATTAGTTTTATCAGACACAGATTTTGTACTTACATTGCTTTTTACATTTGATTTTCCATTTACACAATTGTCAACATCAAAATTGAAATCAAAAGACGGTTTATTGTTTGATGGTTTTAGATGAACCCTATTCCTTCTTAGTATTTTATTGTTTTGACACTTAACCCAATAACTTCTAGGTTTTCCATCTTTTTTAACTATTACACCTCTTTCCCATTTCTTACCATTACGAATCAATACGTTTTGATTTTTATGCAACTCACCTAAAGGTTTAGCATTTTTATCATAATAATGTTTACTCTGGTTTTGTTTGTTTACAATTTTATCTTTAACATTTAACTGAACTGCTGGTTTTAACAAATCTCTGCTAATTGGAATTTTAGTTCGAACTCTTCTACTCATTAAAGCTTGGGAAGGGGAAAACTCAGCATCTTTTATAGGGGTATTTCTATATTCCATAAGAGCAGTATAAATATCTTTATTTAAGTCATTGCACTTTTTATGATACTTTTAGCAATTTTTACACCACTCTCAGCTTGTCCGTTAGACTTGGGATATCCGGGGCTACTATTTATGATATCAAAATCCCACTTTTTAGCAAATTTTCTAAATTTCCTGGAATATCTAAAGGGCATGTTATCTGCAACCAAATAACGGGGAATACCATGGATACTAAAAATAACTTTTAACTTATCCATTATTTCACTAGTTTGTTTGTTAGCAATAGGAACTATTTCTAACCATTTAGTTAAATAGTCCACTACAACAAAATAATCTTTGTTACCGTATTCACAAATATCACATCCAACTTTTTCAAAAGGTAAAGACATAATTTCATGGGATACAAGTGGCTCTTTACAGTTTTTAGAACTATGTATTTCACAAACAGAACACTTAGAAATCAATTTTTCAATATCACTCGACATACCAGGCCAGTAAAGAATTTCTCTAGCTCTCATTTTTGTTTTTTCCATACCAAAATGACCTTCATGAATTCTATACAGCATTTCATTTCTTAACTCTAAAGGAACTACAATTTTATCATCTAAAAATACAACATTATCTTCAACAAAAAGATCACTTCTCATTTTAAAATAAAATTTTACATTATCATCGACATCTTTTTTACAATCTGGCCATCCATTTTGGCAATAGGTAATTATTAAGTTTAACACTGGATCTTTTAAGGTACACTCCTGAAATTCCTTCAATTTTTTATCCTTTATATGTATATGTCTTACAGCCTTGACACAATGCACAATTTCTTTCAAAAAATCATCTTGATCATACTCATTAATATAAGATCTAGATAACAAATCTGCTACATACATATATTTACCTGGAACATACATAACATAAAGATCATATTTAAGAAGCTTAAGTTTCATTCTTTGTAACCTACTAGACATGATTTTTACAACATTTTTCTTGTGAATTGACAATAGAGGTTTATGATCTGTGTGTACAATAACTTTTTTACCATATATAAAATTATGAAATTTTTTAGTAGCAAACACAATACTTAAGTATTCCTTTTCTATTTGAGCATAATTTTGCTCTGCTTCTGAAAGTGCATGAGAGGCAAAACTTACCGGTTGACCATCTTGAAGTAAACAACATCCTAATCCGCTTTTAGAACTGTCACATTGCAGAGTAATTTTTTTATTAGAGTCAAAATTACCAAGAACAGGAGCTTTACTAATTCTGTCTTTTGTCTCATGAGAGCTTTACTATGAACAGATAACAATTCAAGCACAAGATTCAAGACGAGAAGCTTATACAACAGGCAGAGCAACACGACCGAACAATATATATACAGCGCGTCACATGGCTATTACGTAATGCAACCACAGTTATAGATACAGTTACACAACGGCTACTAGTTTGTTTAATCAATGAACGTAGTAGGGTTCAATGAGGGATGATCAAAACCCTCAGTCTTCCACAACGGTACACTCCCGGGAGTAGAAAGTGCTTAAAACTGTGACGTACGTTGCAGAACCAACAGTTTTTGCAGAACAATTTTTTCTTAATTTTATCTAAATTTTGGCTGATATTTTTAAGTCATAAGTTACGATGTTCTGCAGGACAAAGCGCGCTCCTTTTTTTCTTCTATAGCTACGGAACAACCTGCTTACACCGTCCAAATTACAGCAAACACTTTATAAATAACACATCTTCGATATCAATGACAAAATATTAAACTTCAAAAGTTATCGACATAATTGTAAATTCTAAAAGTATGGCTTAGTTTTAAATGACGTAAGTTAATTAATTTTGATGTTTTATTACATATATATAATATATTTTGCCTACAATTGTGTTTTATGTCTGTTTTTGATTTTACTCCTGTTTTCAAAATTCGGACACAATGCCTGTAGAACAATTTCAATTGCTTGGAGCTGTGTTGCATAACAATATTGTTTTACGTCTGTTTTTGATTTTACTGCAGTTTTCAAAATTCGGACAAAATGCTTGAAGAACAATAGCAATTGCTTGGAGCTGTGTTGCAGGACAATTGTGTTTTATGTCTGTTTTTGATTTTACTAAAGTTTTCAAAATTCGGACAAAATGCCTGCATAACAATTGCAATTGCTTGGAGCTGTGTTGCAGAGCATAATTCTGCACCGAGGGGTACTCTATTCATAAAAGACCGCTCACGAAATTCCTACATACTACACCTCAAACCACAAAACCAGGGGGCACGAAAGAGGAGATTTGTGGTACTTGTAAAAGTTACTAGTTTGTTAAAACTATGAACAGTAGTATTGTATTTCAATATTCATTATCGTGTTCTCAGTCTGTCACAACAGTGCATTCTACACCCGAATCAGCGCACACAATTCATACCCATTTGCACCACTACACCTACAAAACAACGTGTCGTGCATGCGAAGAATCGGGACTATTTTATGAGCTCCTAGTTAGTTAAATCTATGAAAATAGTAAAGTTATATTTCATTAATGAACTGTCAGACTCTCAGCCTTCCACAAAGGCACACTCCTCACCCGAGACAACACATGAAATCACGCCCCACTTGCCCCACTACACCTCAAACCACAAAACCACGGGGCTTGTAAGCGAAGGGGCGCCCGACGAGACGGGGGTTTAGGGGAAGTCACCAAACCTCCATCGCGGAGAGATTAGAACTAATTAGAAATCGGTATCAAACGCGAGCTCTCATTACACGGGTGCCCCCAGCGCACTAAATGGAAATTGGGCTCAGTCTGCGGGCCGTCTTGCGCCCCATGCTCGCGGAGGTATCAGCCCTACCTTGACGGTTCCGTCGATAGTCGGGCAGGAAACGGAAGCCGCCGCGCGAGACGGGTGGGGGTAGATTAGGCTTAAAAGGGGGGTCGGCGAGTCATTAAAATCGACCCGAAGGCACGCGGAGGTCTGTTCCCAAAGTATTTCGGGAGGAATGAAATGCGTTCGAGTCCGAGGAGATAAAGAACCGACTGTTTTATGAGGAATTAATGGTCGGAATTATTATCGGAGATGGTAACAGCTTTCGTAGGAATCGAATTTTGAGCAGGAAGGTGGCAGTTTAAAGAGTAATTTTGCCGACTGGGGCGACAGACTTCAGATTATTGTGCCGCGATTTTGCTGATTCGATTGCTTGTACTGTTTACGGGGTCATGTTTTAATTATCCATGTCTGTATGGGCAATTTTCCTTTTCGAATGAAACATGTCAAACGTAGCACGTTTTGTTATCTAGCTTTATTAATGGAAATGCGAGTGATGCTTTCTGTCTTTTCATGCAAGTTATGATGGAGGTGAGTCTGAAATTGTGTTAATGCAATTTCTGACCGACTACAAATAGATCTCTGCGAAATTTACTGTAGTAAGTTGAACATGTTAAGAGTAGTTATTTTGTTCAAATACTAATTTTGAAAACTCAGTTTTTGTGACTCTTACATTTGTAATTATTATAAATTTCCTGTGAATTTGAAATTATACACACACACAATTTTTCAAAATAATTCAAAATTGTTACCAGAAAATTTAATAAAATTTGTATTTTATATATTTTGATGAACGGGTAGCTTAATTTTAGCCTCCACTTTGGAATATAGTATTTGGCGTTAGTTTTGTAGAAAAACGTGGAATTTGACCGTTTAAGCATCTGGGATTTTCTCTTCCAGTGTTGTGAACATTGCGTTAAACCCACAGGTTTAACTATTTGCAGTTAGAATGAGTTCTCATAATCGTTTAGATTATTCAATGACATGTAGAGCCGTTGGCAGGCTTGAAGCTGGGCTGAAGCAGGGAAGGCTTGAAGCCCGAGGTGGCTTGATGGTTACAAGTGGCACCAAAAGTGGTATCCTGGTTAAGAAATCAACTCCAAACAAGTGGAAACATCACCAGGAAGCCCGGCTAAGGCCGCCCAAGAGCGACGACACCTGCACAATCGTTACTCGGCAATTTGGCATTAAGTGCACGACAGCATAGGCAGACAACGGCTACAAAACTTTCCCGTGACCTTGCTGCTGCATCTGGAAAAAGAATTTCCAGTCAAATAGTATACAGACGTCTAGCAGGGAGGGCCCTTTACGCCCGGCGTCCAGTGGCATGTCTCCTTTTGTGCTCATTACACAAGAGAGCCCGTTTGTCGTGGAGCCGAACCCACCATTCTTGGACACATCAAGAATGGGGACTTTCCACTGATGAGTCGAAATTCAGCACACAGAGTGATTATCTGCGAGTATTCATATGGAGGGAACGTGGAACTCGCTGTCACCCCTCCAACGTAAGGGAAATCGACCAATTTGGCAGAGGAATCCCTGTCTGGGGCGGTATTATGTTGGGCATTCGTACACCACTGCACGTCTTTGATAAGGGTAGTGTTACCTCACAGCGTTATAGGGATGATGTCCTTGAACCTTATGTGAGGTTGTTTCGGGGTGCAGCAGGCCCAGGCTTCCTTTTTATGGACGATGATGCGCGGCCATACAGAGCTCACATAGTTGATGATTATCTTGAAGAAGAGGATATTCGCCGTATGAACTGGCCCGCGAAGTCTCCGGATCTCAATCCTATCGAACATGTTTGGGATGGTCTAGGAAGAGCCATTGTACGACGTTACCCCACTCCCAGGACCCTCCAGGTGTTAAAAGCAGTGATTTTTGAAGAATGGGATTTATTGCCGCAGGTATTTCTCTACACCCTCATTAACAGTATGAGGGCTCGTTGTGAGGCTTGTGTAGCAGTGCACTGTGGCCACACTCCATATTAGACGAACCTGTTCCGAGAGAAAAGCATTATGATTTTACCGTTTTTATATAACCTGTATCTTAACTAACAATTCAACTCTTTTTCATATTGTTAGGTTCTTATATGACTTCTATCAAAATAATATATCGCTGTGCTAAATTTCGTTGCAATATACTGAATATTTCTAAAATTCTAACAGATTTTACGTTTGTGACCTTAATTTTGGATGTATATATATATATATATATATATATATATATATATATATATATAGCACACAGAGTGACAGATTTTGTTTGATTTGATGCATTTAGAGAAATGATTATTTGGTTCTTTGAAGTTTTTTGCTGATTGATGTTATAAGCTTAAGAAATCTTTGGTTGAAATTCTGTACATGTTGCTTCACTGCGATTCCACTTGTAGGTCAGGAAATCCAGATTCAGAAAATTCGCGTAGTTGTTTTTAAAAACATGATGGTAATAAGCATGTATTATCTACATGCATCAGTTTAAACTTTTTCTAATTATTATAAATACAGTGTAAGAATGTTTTTGTATAAGTCAAGAGCACACGGAAAGTAATGTTTTTACATAATTGTATGGTTTGTAGATTTAAAAGTCGCACGAATATTTTTTTAAGTAATTTTTCTTTAGATGTCAAATGACAGATTGAAACATTTATTTATTTAATTTTAGCATTAAAGCATTGGATATATGATCCAGCTGTCTTTGATATAATCTGTAATGTGAAAGCATTGAACTCCTAAATAATAGGTCGTCATCTGACCGTGGTTCAAAATTACGAGGTGTTGTCCTCAGATCTTTCCCTTAAGGGACTGCTCCCGGACCGTCGTCAGTAGCCCGTTGTGATACTCTGGTTAGATGTTAACTAAAATTACCATTTCCATTACCATTACCTAAATAATAGGGGATATGAATATATTCGGTTCACAAATTATCATGACAAAGCCAATATTTTATAACTCAGTGACACAGTTGCAGTAAAATACGTTTTTAGGGACACTTACAACGACTTCGAGCAAAAGTTGTTCGTGCTGGGATGAATTTTTTTGTCTTGGATTGTGCATTAAAATTAAAAGTGTTGCATATTATTTCAGTCAAACGTTTACAAACTTAAAGTCATACCACCTTCTCTTTTCAACAAAGAACCATTGTTCAAACACGAAAAGGATCACTGAACAACGCTTCTTGGTGTAATGAAAGTGAAGTTGCCGTATTAATCACTACAGAAGCAACAAGTAAAGAGACCAAGCAATTCCAAACGTTTGCAGCTATGATTAAGTTGTTAAACAAAATAGGATAATTATAACTACTAAAATAAAATAGGAGCATAATTGTGCCTTTTTTCTTGAGTAATAATTTGAAAAAAAGTTCCCATCAATGTAAGGAACTCCTTTTGCATTCAAACGAAACAACTACTCCATTTTGTATATCCATTTATTTCACAATTGGGGACTGAATAATTATTTTTCTAGGAATACCTTTGTCGAACGATAATTGGATTCATTTCATAAATTATTCCTATACAAGTAAATGTCTGCTGTATATTTATTTATGTCTACAGAACTTTTTATATCTACATTATATTTTTTTTAATAATTTAATCTTGTATAAGAGAGAAAAACATAAGTATTACATACTGTCGTAATTTTAAACATCATACGTTGCAGCCATTAAATTTTGGCAGAAACTTCATAATTGGTGACGGAAGAAGGATGTTTGTGGTAATCACTTAATGGAATACAAAATTTCTTAGTTTGTTCCATATACTACTTTATCATAAAAGATATGCCAATCTTCTGATGTTCATAAAAGAACAGAACTAAATCTAAACTTCTTCCATGTAATGCAGGCTAAATTGTAATGTTAAAGGATTAAAACCAATTGTAAGACAATTAAGACATGAATAACTTATGCAATGTTGAAGTACAGGGTTTCTATGTGAATCAATTAATCTAATGAAGAGATTTTTACATCATACCTTGAATTTTATTATAAATGGTATACTATTATTCCAAATTCCGTGATAAATCAGTCTGAAATTTCAGAGTTGTTACATAGTAACTCTCTTTATCTCTATTTTTCTATCTCTCTTTTTCACCCCCTCTTTCTCTTTATCTCTCTATTTATCTCTCTCTTTATCTCTCTCTTTATCTCTCTCTCTTTATCTCTCTCTTTCTCTATCTCTCTCTTTATGTATCTCTCTTTATCTCTCTTTATCTCTCTCTTTATCTCTCTCTCTTTATCTATCTCTCTCTTTATCTCTTTCTTTTATGGATTGCAACCATTGAGACAGGTATTTTTTTATACTATTCTGACAACTGAAGAACTAAATGCAAATCCCTTAACCAAATGTAAAGCTTTGTTAGCTCATAATGAAAGCTTTGATAAAAATCTTGATCGTTACTAAGTACTATACAAATCCTAAATGTCCTACTCATTTTATAGACAAATACGTATGTACTAGGATGTCTGACTTCTGATCATACGGTTGCGTGATAATATCACATCAGAGTTACCAATGTAGCTGAGAATGTAAAAAGTACTGCAATTTCAGTCCACCAGAAACTAATTTATGGTTGAGAACTTGTATGGTTTAGATTTTATGCACTAAGAGACCTATAAAAAGAAACTACATCTTCTAACGCAAATCCTTATGTCAAGTATAAATGTCGGCCTGGATAGCGTAGTTGTCAGATTCCCAGATTGCGAGTTTGAAACTAGATGCAACCAAAGTTCGTCATGTACGTGCGAACTGCAAGTTAAATTTGTCGTGTCCTCAGTCCTCACTTTCTCCACATGTGGGAGTTTACAGAGCTGACTGTATCGTCATCTTACGTGGTTCAAACTTACGAACCCTTGTCCTCGAATCCTTCTCTTCGAGATTTATCCTGAACTGTCACAAACAGCCCATTTTGTTGTCCCAGTATGACGTAAATTCAACTATCTATCTAGTATAAGATGTTGGGTATCGTATTTTGTGAAATCCATATCATGTCAAGTATAAATAGTTTGTATTCCCGTGTCTGTTTCATCAAAAGAATGTTTGGAACTAGTTAAATAATGTTGTATCTTGTATAAGATATTGGGTATCGTGTTTTGTCAAATACATATCGTCAAGTATAAATAGTTTGTATTCCCGTGTCTTTTTCATCTATAAAATATTTTGAACTAGTTAACTAATGTTCTATCTAGTGTAAGATATTGGGTATCATGTTCTGTCAAATCCATATCAAGTCAAGTATAAATAGTTTTTATTCTCGTGTCTATTTCATCTATAGAAAGTTTTACTTCGTGTACTGGGTTATAAATATCGCACCTCCAGTCCTATCAACATTTTCTCAAATTTAAATACTTATTTTTGACTGGGTGGCTTAAGTGGCAAATCCATATCATGTCAAGTATAAATAGTTTGTATTCTTGTGTCTGTTTCATCAATAGAATGTTTGGAACTAGTTAACTAATGTTGTATCTTGTATAAGATATTGGGTATCGTGTTTTGTCAAATCCATATCAAGTCAAGTATAAATAGTTTGTATTCCCGTGTCTTTTTCATCTATAAAATATTTTGAACTAGTTAACTAATGTTCTATCTAGTGTAAGATATTGGGTATCATGTTCTGTCAAATCCATATCAAGTCAAGTATAAATAATTTGTATTCTCGTGTCTGTTTCATCTATAGAAAGTTTTACTTCGTGTACTGGGTTATAAATATCGCACCTCCAGTCCTATCAACATTTTCTCAAATTTAAATACTTATTTTTGACTGGGTGGCTTAAGTGGCAAATCCATATCATGTCAAGTATAAATAGATTGTATTCCCGTATCTGTTTCATTTATAGAATGTTTTGAACTAGTTAACTAATGTTCTATTTAGTATAAGATGTTGGGTATCGTGTTTTGTCAAATCTATATCATGTCAAGTATAAATAGTTTGTATTCCCGTGTCTGTTTCATCTATAGAATGTTTAACTTCGTGTACTGGGTTATAAATATCGCACCTCCCCTCCTATCAACATTTTTTTCAAATTTAAATTCTTATTTTTGACTGGTGGCTTAAGTGATAAAACAGATCTTCACATTTGAGAATGCTTACACAGCTGTATGTACTACTATACTGTACAGTACGTTTTTCAGCGGTGGGTGAGTTCTCCACAAGCGTTTGCAATTACACCCTTACGGTTTAAATATATATGAATTTCTGATTCCTTAAGCAAGGAATAGTTATCCCCAGTATGGTAAATTATTTGTTTGCCAACGTTAAGAAGAAAGTGGATATCATCAACATACTTATTTTGTGGCTTATAAATCGAATCGAAGTAGTATCGTTATTAATACTAATTACAAACACAGTTCTAATTCCTCTTTGAATGATTAAACAGATTTAAACTGCTTTTTAACAGGCTTTTAAAAAAATATTTCAGCAGCTTTTAAAGAGTTGGGAAACGTTTCCAGGCGATCAAACATGTGATCCGGATCGTAAACTACTCTCCCAAGGTCCGACTTTGCATTCTAAGAAACTAAAACCCACAGTTAACTCAGCTTAATCACTAGAGAGTCAAGCAAGGACTCGAGCATTTTTCTAATTGGTGTCTTAATTCCGGAAAAGAGATATCCAGCTCTCATTAAAGTTAGTCTCTTTTTTCCCCTCTTCTCGATAGCGCTTTAAAGCTCCGATGCACTAAAATTTTATGTTGAAAATAATTTAGGAGTAGATCAGGGGAAAGGGTAGTACGGGAAATCCCTAGGCACCAATTATTTACACTGATCGTAGTAGAGTAAAATCCCTGTAAGTGCTCGTATATTGAAGGTTGGTGTCCTATGATCTAAATGGTAGGAGTAAATAAAAATTCCGCAAGCTTAAAGTTTATCACTTGGTTGTTAAATTGCGATCACGTTTTATCTTCTGGAAGCACTAATTTCTTATGCATGCTTCTTAGGAGGTATGCAAATAAGGATAGCTTCGAACGCTTGCTTTTCTATTTCTAGCCATTTTTGTTTACAGAGAGTCCCAAACTTGTTTCAAGCTTAGGTTGTTAGTCATTATAGTTAGTTTATATTCGGGAAATAGTATTAAATATACTTTTATTGAAATACACATAATTGTAATTGAGGATTTCTTTTTAAGCACTAATGCAATTTATTTCTCTTCACATATGGTCTGCAGAGATAGTATTGGAAGGTTTACTTTTGTTCATTTGATTACTGTCTGCAGTTATAAAACTATTTTAGAAAATGTTTCATTAGTATTTTCTAGTGTTAAATGCACATTTATGCAAATGTCATGACAATTATTTATTATATGTGCATCTTAAAAGGAGATTTAATATACAGGAGGACATCAAATAAGGAGGGTTTTTACTGTCATTTTAGTTCGTCTGGGTTCGAAAAATCGTATTAAATACATCTTTTGGATTATACGCGCTTGGTATTTTAAGATGTCTTTTTAAGCAATAATACAATTCATTTGTTGGCATATATGGTTTATAATGACGGGAAGGTTTACTGTTAGTTCATTTGCTTACTTGATGTAGTTATAAGACTTGATTTGGAAGTTTTTCATCAATATTTCTTGGAGTTTAATGGTACTTATTTCTAATATATGTTTCTTCAAAAGCGTGCATAACAAATAACGACGAAATAAAATTACGATGGTATAACATGTAACGGTATGAAACATGTAGTTATTTTACTTGTAGTCAATTTTGTTTAAAATAAGTCTGGAGCTTATTTCCAAGGTTTGATTGTGTCAGTACAGTTTGATTCTTCTTCTTCAGGAGCACAACAGTCTTTTACAGGCCAAGGCTGACTCGCAGATCCTCCTCCATCTGGCCCTGTCCGGTACGACCTCCTGCCATCGGTTGACTCCCAAAAACATGAGTTCTCTTTCCACATCCAAGTTCCAATAAACATGTCCAATGTCGTGCCAAGTCGTCTCCGAAGAGTCAGTCCGGAATTTTTTCCTTGAGTTTTCAGAATCAGTTGTTTTTTATGAGGCAAGGGGATTGACCTTGCGCTCAACCCCCATTTAGTACGCCTCTTACGACACTCAAAGGGGTACGTTGGTATTATTCTAACCCGGACACCACACGGGAAACAGTTTGATTGGGCTCGGAAAATAATCTAAAAAATAATATTTTTATTCAAACATACTCACTTAAAATTTAAGATTTCTTGTCACATTCGGTTCGTACAGAAAATAGTTTACTGAACCAATTATGTTTTTCTCTTTGATTATTTGGTGTAGCTATAAGCTTCAGTTTGAACGTATAGCTTAATGTTTAACCCTTTGAAAGATTCTCATGCACGCATTTATCCGTTTTGCAACTAATGTCTTCCCTGCATGATTTCAAACGGGTTTTGACCTTTGTGACCAAGACAAGATTTGATCCCGGACCGTCACCAATTGTGTTCCTCTCAGTGTGACTTTATTTAAAATACCTATCTTCCTCTTAACCAATGAAATCTCTTCCGGAATTCTTTCTAGCAATAGATGTGGATTTTAGAACATTACGTATGTTGGGATTTAAATGAAGAACCCGAAAATATCTTGACGCTCAAAGGGTGTATTTGGCTACATTATATGTAATGCTTGTTACTCTTTTCTCTCTCTCTGTTTCCTACTTTTTTTCATTACTACTTCCTACTCTTTTCAATCTATTTCCCACATTAGTCATTACTAATTGCTGCTCTTTTTCTATTATTCCTCACTTTTTTCCTATCTATTTACTATATATCCGCTCTTCTCCTATCTATTTACTATATATCCGCTCTTCTCCTATCTATTTACTATATATCCGCTCTTCTCCTATCTATTTACTATATATCCGCTCTTCTCCTATCTATTTACTATATATCCGCTCTTCTCCTATCTATTTACTATATATCCGCTCTTCTCCTAACTATTTACTATATATCCGCTCTTCTCCTATCTATTTACTATACATCCGCTCTTCTCCTATCTATTTACTACATATCCACTCATTTTCTACCTATTTACTATATATCGCCTCTTTTCTTATATATTTACTGTTTTTCAATTTGTTTCGTACTCTTTTTCTATGTATTTCTAATTATTTTTCTATGTTTCTTACAATGTTTCTATTTATTTTTTAATTTTCTATTCTATATTTTTTACTATTTTTATATATTTTCTTACTCTTTTTCTATATATTTTGTATTCTTTTTCTATATATCTCTAACTCTTTTTCTATTAATTTTCTTCTTTTCTAGTTATTTCTTTTCTATTTCCCTAGCTATTTCTTACTATTTCCCTAGCTATTTATTTTCTGTTTCCCTCGCTATTTCTTACTATCTCCCAAGGTATTTCTTACTGTTTCCCTAGCTATTTCTTACTATTTTCTATCTATTTTTTTTTCTCTTTTCCTACATGGGACATGATATTTTAATGTGGAATACAAAGACCTTACCCTTTAAATGTTTAAGAAGTTTTTATTTGTGTCTGAGTTGAAATAATGAGACGATCAAACACGCAATAAAACATACAAATATCCATGGTCTGATAGCAGCTAATTTTTATTTCATTTATTCATCCTGCCACACAATAAAACTTCTTATACAAAAGAATAGAAAAAACACGAAAAATCGCAAAATGGGAAGTATAAAGCGAGAAATAATAAAAAAAAATACATAAGAATAAATAAGCTCGACGAAAAAGAACAAAAATACCAAATAAGTACAACAAATAAAATTAAAAAAAAAAAAACAATAAAAGTTAACGATGCTATTTTTAAGAACGTAGGAACTCAAAAAAAAAAATTCCAGGCATTGTGGTAAACTACTTCTGATAGTTATAAATTGAAAAATTGTTTTCAGCTAGGTCTTGATTTGATATGAAACGTTTCCTTAAAAATAAATTTTTTATCGGCATTAATTAAAGAAATATAAACAGCTAGGGTGGTCACAAGAAATCAATTTTCGAATTTCTACCGTGGCACCCCCCTAAAAGTTGCCAATAGGCTGGAAAATGTGATTGGCAGAGTTTCAGCTCTATCTGATAATATTAACCCGTGCCTCATTCAGGTTAAAGTTAAGAAAAACAGCGATTTTTAGCAAAAATTCGTAGTTTTTGCTCCTTAAAATCGAAACTATTCGTCCTAGAAACCTGGTTCTTGTCTTTTTTCATAGGAAATTTTATTGACTTGAAGTTTGAACTCATCCACTTTGTTTACTGAAACTGATAGAATAGTTTTAGCATTTTTCAGGTAATGTCGTAGTGGATATCGTCAAAAGTGAATTTTCAAAAGACGAACACCGATAGTTCCTTTTACAAGTTGTATCTGAATATACGCAAATTTTTCCGGGCACTTCAAAAGCTACAATATCCAAGACATTATCACCTTAATTTGTATAGTTAAATAATAATAATAATATAATGACGTATAATTCAACTATATAATTAATAAAATACATTTGAATACCATTTGTTGTAATTTTTACTCTTTGCTTCCTCTTCTTTACCACTAATTCCTCCATTTTGAATTCGAATGTTGTTGGATTTATTTTTGAAAATACCTCTAACAAAAGCCTTTTTAATGTACAAAATGAAAAATACAAAAGCAAAATCTGGAAAGCAGATGTAATTGAATATTGTAATGTTTTTAGGGCTTTGCAATGAAAATTCCCTTTTGACGATATCCACTACGGCCTTACCTGAAAAATGCTAAATACCATTTTATCAGTTTCAGTAAAAAGAGTGGATGAGTTCAAACTTCAAGTCAATAAAATTTCCTATGAAATAAGACAAGAACCAGGTTTCTAGGACGAATAGTTTCGATTTTAAGGAGCAAAAACTGCGATTTTTTGCTAAAAATCGCTGTTTTTCTTAACTTTAACCTCAATGAGGCACGAGTTAATGTTATCAGATTGAGCTGAAAGTCTGCCAATCACATTTTCTAGCCTATTGGCAACTTTTAAGGGGGTGCCATGGAAGATTGGGCGAAAAAAAAATTTCCCGTATACCTTGTGACCACCCTAATGAACACTTGTCTAAGTTAGAAGTTATCAGCAATTAATGTGAAAATACGATAAATTATAAAACAATTTTAAATACAAAGAAAGACTTCCTTCCCTATAATGGTACATTGTGCAAGGATCAATAAAAAGCAGTTAAATCTATTCGTTACTACGTGGGAATCGGAAAAAATTTAGTGCGGAAATTTATTTTGTATTTGTATATCGAGTCTAAACACTATAACCATTTCCAACATTGATCTAGTTATCCAATATTGATCTACTAAAGAATTTAGATTAACTTGCACATTATAAGATTGTGTTTTCAATTTTGACTTTTAAAAAATCCAGTTTTCTTATTATAAGTCATTTCCATATGCTTAAAATCATTTCAGAGTGAAAAAATTACATTCAGCTATTTATAACTTTTCTATTTTAGATGTAATTAGCTAGTTAGCGCAATGTTTTTTTAAAAAGTGATATCTCAAATGTGGATTTATTCAGAAAGACAAGTCCTTTTGGAAATTATTTCTAATATTATTTTCATATTTTTATCCTTTATCAATTGTTAGAGGGAATATAATTTTATTTACAATTTTTTCAAAGGAAATAAAAAAACAAGTCAAAATTTTTCCTGAGTTTTATCGTTTAAAGATCCATTAAAAATTATTTTTTGACTAATAACTCGGATTGAGAGTTACGGCATGTACTGCATTAAATATAGATTATATTAATACATTAATAATTACAACAGATTAGTTCATTGTTGAGTTATCATCGTTTGAACAAACCACCATATTGTAAAAACACAATTCTGCTGAAATTAAGGTAATTTTGGAAATATATTTGTACATGTTTACAGTACCTAACGAAGAAACCTTGCAACTAGAAAAACATTCTGGATACTTTTAAGATCTTAGTACCGTTTGAAAGCTAAGAAAAAGAGAATGTTTATTATGTTAAAAAAATATGCATAAATAAGTATGCTAGATGAGAAGACAGGAAGACTGCCTTTTCAATTTTCAGAGAGCTTGAGTTTTAAGCAACCATTCACCTTAATTGACCCTATAAATGGAGAAACTACATATATATGCATTACTTTATTGAAAGTTTTGTTTATATTCATAATATGAGTATTTTTGAAAGTGCACCATCCAGCTTTAAAGAGAAAATGAAGTAATGATGCATTTTTCAAAAGCCTTTTTTTAAAACTGTTATTCTAATATTTAACAAACGTTACTTCCATAATTGAAGAGAAAAGAGAAAATTAATGTACTTTTGAATTGCAAAATGGAGGTATTCGGTTTCCTAAATTTAGAGGACTCTATTTTCTTGAAAGTGTACCATCTTTCCCCACTTAGCCATAAATAATAATAATAGAGCCCAAATGTATTTTGACAATTTATACTCAAATTCGCAAACATTTGCTTTATTGCTCTACATAGTTTTCTTTTATCTTTAAATGTTTATATTTGTAAAATATTTTACAAATTGAAATTATAATGACTTTCTACTGTAACGAACTTTTTCCTATTGTTTAAGAACAGGTACCTTTAATTTTTAAATTAGGCAGCAATAAGAATGATAAAAATGAAAACAAAGGTCAGAAAGTCATATTTGGTGAAACAATTAAACGATTTTAATGTTTACAAATCCATTAAAATAAATAATGGTTGCATAAAGGTATTTGATTCTAAGGAACGATAATTGTTTTGTAAAATTGTGTACATATTTTATAATTACATTAAATTACAACTTTGTGATTATAAGCATGTCTATAAAAACATAAATTTGATATACTTAAGGATGAGATTGTGGGCTTAGGAACCAAGTGAGACAACGTCATTAACAGACATACAGGCACCAGTAAATTTGAATGACACAAATGAGAGAAATACACACAAGTTACCAAACATCATTTATTAACGAGATAAGGCTGTACCTTGCTAAGATACGCATTTCCTAGTGTCTACATTAATCAAAATTTAGCTTCCATTTTTGAAGATAATTAGTACCGCTAGGACTGCTATTGAATAAAGAAACTACAAAAATTAATTGTGAATACGTACATAGAGAAACACTTACAAACTGATTTCAGGTTAGTTCCTGTGCTTATCAATTTATAACTCTACAAAATATGTTTCAAATATAGTTTGTTTAAAAACTTTGAAAGAAATAATATTTTTAACCTTTTAACAAAATGAAGACCAGGTTATAGAAGTAGGGGTGTTCGCCGCCGAAAATATAAGTAAGTAACACGACATTTCGGACAGCATGCGGTACTTATTCATCGTTTTCATCAATATGACAGTTGCTATTTTGACATTGGATACAATAAAATTTAAAATTTTTGTTAGCATTAAAAAGCAGTGTTTGAGGCTTATTATCTGTCGTGTGCATGACATAAACGACGATAATTTTTTTTTTATACATTTTAACAGAATAAGTCAAAACCATGACAACGAGAATATCCGAAGAAATAACATACAAATAGTAAAACCAAACTCAGCACAATTATACAACAAAATATAGTCATATACACACAGAGCGAAGAATTACGTATGATAAAAATGATGGAAAAATATATCTAAAGTAGTTAAAATCCAAGTTTTGTATCATCAAATTTATGAAATTACTAATTATACATCAAAAGAAACGTCAAAGGACGAGTGATTTTTATCCGTCAGCTTTTTCTATGTAAGTTTTTGTTTTGTGTTTATATGAGGTATTTTACGTTGTTTAATTGTACTGTTATTTTTATTTGTCTCCTGCATGTTCTGTTCTTTTCATTTCATTTACATGTCATGTAACTGAAGTAATCTGATTGCAGCATGAATAAAAATAAATATTAATTCTTAATAAAATATTCTTTGTTCATGTATACAAATTAAGCAATTAGTTGTTTTTTCAAACCCTTTTTGTGCTTGAAAAGGTTATCTTAAAATAATAATATTGCTCCGAGCATTTTATGATGTTGCATGGATATAGATCTCACAAAACAGGATGGTACAAATAGTTTTGTTATGTAACAAGTTGCAACGAAAATTGAAACACAGTGACAACTATGGATTCTAGTGAGAAAATAATGTTTTTGTATCGCAATTAAGAAAGGCTGGTAATTGTCATACGCAACCATACTTACAAAAAGTTGTACTAATGAGATAAAAAGACAAATTAGTGCAGTGGGATCTCACATTTTTGAATCATTTGTTTCAAAAACATAAACCTTTCATGTGTAGTTACGTCATGTATCAGATCATTAAAAGTAAATTTCGGGTTGGTTGTATATCAACTTAATACTAGAGGGAAATTGACGACTATCCGAGATCATACCTATGGAAGGACACTTTGACCAATTTATAATAACTTTTATCCATTTCTTTCAATATAACATATGCTTTTTGGGCCATGCTTACAGTATAACGTTTAATTTTATCAAATTTATTAATGTGCACCGTTGGGACAGTTATCGCGTGTTATGCATATAATATGAATAACATGGATTTAAGAAATGTATGATGGAACCTTAGAAATTGTCATCCACTTTCAAAACGTTTTAGACCTTCTACGCCATTGAAAAATAAAAGTACGAAAACGACATCAGAAGTTATTTATAAAGTCACAAGGCAACAGAAACAGGAATGTTACATAAGAAAAAGTCATTTTAAAAAGGCGGAAACAAATAATATTCGACTGTAGGAAAACAACAGAAAAGTAAAGACGCACGTCATCGAAAAAAAAACCTGTTTTTCATGACCACAAACGCAGTTTTGGACAGTTGACAGCTATTCCGAAAAAGGACGAGGGAAAAATAAGCAAATTTACTAAATGAAGGCTCACCGTTGAACATTTCTGTACAACACACATGTCCTTAGCAGATTCCATGAAAATAACACGTGGTTCAGTCCATGGTTGCGGTAAGATTTTCAATAATGTTCAAAATACTAAAAAGGAGGGTTTCCAGGTTTAATAAATGTTTAGAACAAATTAAATTACATGTATTTACTGAATGGATAAGGCCGCTTCGTAGAAATAAAAGTTTAATACGCTCTTAACTGAGGTTTGCGCAGTTTCGAAAAGTTTGAGTTTTAACGCCGTTGAACAATAAAACATCATCAATAACACATATAACAGAATCATTTAAAAAGCAGGAATAGCAGAAATCATTTAAAAAGTCACAAGCTCTTGGATTTATTAAGTCGCAAGTCAGCAGAAATATGAACGTTCCATGAAAAAATTTATTTTTAAAAGGGCGGAAACGAATAATATCGAGACACAGAAAAAACACCAAAAAAGCCAAGACACGCATCCGCCGAAGAATTCATCAAAAAACCCCTTTGTTTCAACCCAACACCGGAAGTTTCAGCCATTTGACAACAGCTCCGAAGAGGACGAAAAAAGTCCAGAAAATGACTAACGACGGTTCGCCGGCGAACATTTAGTCAAACACGCGAAGCCCCTTTATCGCTTCAAATTAATGACTTTTGAAATTCCTTCCCGCAGTGGTCAGACAAAGGGGTGTTCTGGTCTTCCTCTCCCCCTTCTTCGGAATCGGAAAAAAAGTTCCAGAACAAAACAAAAGAAGGAAAGCCGCTATTAGTAAATTGGAAGCGCGGAACAAGCCATTACAGTTATGATGCACCGGATGATATATTAGCGGCGATTTTGTCGTTTTTGCCCTGTCGAGAGGGAAGACTACACTAAAACTTTTCAAGGGCCAGAGGAGGCTAACGCAATTGCAAGCTTTTAATCCTTTCGATGTACCCCGACCCCCCGTTTACCTCACTTTATTATTATTATTGCATTATTCCATCCTTTTTTCCATCTTTTCAGCCCTCTTCATTTTTAACAGAGGGTATTTTAAAACAAATTGGATTTTTATCGGAATCATAGTCTTTTTCAAGTGTTCCGAGGATTTACGGCTTAATAAAGTACAGCAAAAAAGAGCATGAAAGGTTGAGAAAAAGTATTAAGTGATTTTATTTCATGATGTGCTTATTTCAACCCCCTGCCCCTCCCGACCGATCAAAAGATATTGATTGGTACTTTATTTTATGATATCATAAAGACATTCATTTTTTCAGCCTCAAAGGCATATCGTGTTATCATTTTCGTTGGGGGTGAAAAACTTATCAAAAGGAGTGATGAATGGTACTTTCAATTTTTTCGGGCGTTATTATCTTACGCGATGTTATTGTGTAGTAATATCCGAATCAGGAGAAGATTAATGTTTGGAAAAAGACCCATTAGGTTATAAAAGTGTTAGGCATTGTGTGGATTGTTTGAGGAAGAGCGAATTATCTCAGTGTGGCCATTCATAACAAGAAAAAGAGAAAACTATTTTGGGGATATGTATTTGCGAAGTCTTATCTCTGTTGCAAAGTTTTCCGTTCTCGTAAGTCTTAGCCCAAGGGAGGCCAAGCTACGACGAAGTCTGGTAAAATTGTGTCTGAGGGAACAAAGTGGGAGATAAAGATTGTTTATAAAGTATACAAAATGTATTGTGTTGCCGATACATTCTTTATTTGATACGATAACAAAAAGGATATTTTCATTACTTATTGTCATATGAGATAACATGCGTGTTTGATAGAATAAAATTCATCTGTGGTCAGATAAATATATCCCATGAGTCGTGGTTGATTGGTTTCGGGTTTCATCGTGCAAGAGCCATACTTCATCAAGCTGCTCCTAACGAAAGATAGACGACAAAATAAAGGATAATGATACGTATTTTAATTAACATCGCACTGGAGCATTACAACGGGCTGTTCGCGACGGTCTGGGATGAAACCAGTATGGAAAGACCTCAAGATACCACCACCTTATTTTGAACTACGGTCAGACAACGATGTCACACTTGAGCTGGCACCTCTCTCTCTCTCTCTCCCTCCCCCTCCCTCTCTCCCTCTCTCTATCCCCCTCTCTCTCCATCCATCTCTCTATATCTGTCTCCCCCACTCTCTCTCCCTCTATATCTCCCCCCTCTCTCCCTCTCTCTCCCCCCTCTCTCTCCCTCTCTCTCTCTCTCTTTCTCTCTCTCCCTCTCTCTATGTCCCTCCCTCCCTCTCTCTCCCTCTCTCTCTCCCTATCTCTCTCTCTCTCTCTCTCCCTCTCTCTCTCTCTAAACCTCCATACCAAGTGTTCACGTGAATTTAGAGAATTAAAAAGTTGATTCAGTGAGAAATCAGCTTTAAGTCCTAACAAGCCGTCATTATTAAACTAACATCAAAAGAATATGAACATTAATTACAAAAATAGTGTACAGTGGATCCATAGGTGATATCAGAGATATATGAAGTTTTTGTGTCAGAAGTCCAATAGGATATGCACGAGACGACAATAAAAGCTTGCGCGAAAGCTTCAAAACTATTAAATTTAGATGTTTGTCGTAAAGCTTCTGAGAGAATGAAATGTGAAGGCAATATTAAGAAATTTATAAAAAATTGATAGCGATTATAAATTGAGCTGTTAAAGAAATATTTCGAGATTTCGTCATATAAATACATTCTTGCGTTGACCGAAGCACTGAAACTCTACCCGTTGAATTCTCATTTAAACTGGCACCTTCGTCCTTTCCTGAGTAGAGTAGAGTTTAAATGAACTGAAGAATGAAGTCTGCATTTTATATACGTGCTACGTTGTCTAGTCCGTCAATGAATTGTGTACAAAACAAGTACGAGTGTATATACGAGTAAGATGGATAAAGAGATAGAAGAAGAATATAGTAAGGTAGAAAAATACCAGTATTTATATTTTTTCAAACTCTAATATGCAGTCCACAAACTCGCTATGTCTTTTAATGTCCTATTGATTTCCAGATGTGCTTAAAAATGTATGACTCTCTTTAAATCACATGCCTCATATACATTCCAGATTATGGCTTGCCAAACCTCCAATCAATGTGTATCAGATAAGTTACTACGAGTATTACTGGCTATTGTAGATCAAATCCCCATGCGATATATATCGTGAATGCTGCAATTATTAGCTATACTTTGCTAAATCCCTATAGAGAGTGTGTCGAATACATTACAATTTCTGCATATTACTCTCTAAATGATCATGCTTTGTGCACAGAATTCACTACTGTTGCTGGTCATGGTTCACCAAAACACCATGCGCTATGTATCAGGTACATTAACATTATTGGTTATGGCTTCATCAAATTAACATGCACTTTTTTCCTGTACAATTTACCGATAATGCCTATGTTTCCTATCCATGTGCTCTGTGGCGTAAAGATAACCATTATATTCTGTGGTTTTCCAAAATTCCTTTCACCCTAATGGTTCACCTTGTATTCGGGTAACAAAAAAGATCCGTCATGCTTTTCATAATGAATAATAATGCAGCAGATGAGAAAAACGTTTTATCGCCGAAATTAAATATTTACAAAGCTCCTCGACATGTTAATCTAGAGTTACTTTCAACATACGCACGCAATACTTCCTTATCAACACTGAAAGTTCCTTATGAACATGGTGCATCTTCAAGTGATTCATCACAGGAAGCAAATTTTTTGAACCACTTCTGGACAGCTACGCATATCTTAAGGGACGTTTCTACAGCTTTTAAATGCCTAAAGCAAACATTCCCGAACTGCACCAGGTGCAACTGACATTTTAAAAGGCCTCAAAGTCACGTGCCAAGTTGCTTCGCAGCCATTGACTGACGTGTATCGTGTCTTGTAATTCGCGTAAAAACTTTGTTTTACAAACCGCTACAGGATGACACCGAAAACCGCACGGATTCCTTTGCTTACTTGGCACGTCATTCCTAAAGGATTATATGATAACACTATAACACTTCGTTATATTGATCGCTCTCCAAGAAGTTTTGGTTTATTTACCATCCAAGCTTTTTTGACGCGATAACTTGTTCATCAATCGATGACCAGATTTGGTAATGACGATTTATCTAGTCATAAAGATATTTCTGATGATAAATTGATGATGACGTGTTCAAGATATGGTCAGTTTTTTCCAACGTGAGATATGTAGTCCATCAAAACCTTGTCAGGTTTTGTAATAGCGAAATACCTTGTCAGGACAACACCCAAGACGGGACCAGGAACTTGTTTCAAAAAATTATCTCAAATGGAATAGGTGAGACAGACTTTGAATTTCTCCGATATAGATGAGCCGTGATTTAAACGTGGTTCAAAACTACGTGGTGTAGTCCTCGAATAGTTCCTTTAGGGGGTTGATCCCGGGCCATCATTAATAGCCTTTGTGTTCTTCCAGTGGACGTCAGTTAATCAAGACATATCTGAAGATATTTTGATGATGGTGTGTTCAAGGTATGGTCATTTTTCTCCAACGATGATATATCTCGTTCATCAAAATCTTGTCAGGTTTGGTAATAAGGAAATACTTCGTCAAGACAACACCCAAGAGGGGACCAGGAACTTGTTTCAAACGCTTATCTCAAACGGAACGAGTAAGAAAAACTTTAGATGTCTCCAACGTAGATGAGTCGTATTCTGAACTTGGTTAAAAATTACACGGTGTTGTCCACGATCTTTCCTTTCCGGTTGATCCCGGACCATCGCCAATAGCCCCTGTGTTGCTCTAGTGTGACGTTAATTACATACCTACCTACCAATAAAGATGAGAAGGAATTTTAGTTTTTTAAGATATTCTGCGCACATTTAGTGTTATTTTAAACTAGCCGCTGCGTGGCCATCACGACGTTTTATACGCACCAAAATATTTTATTTTTAAGGGTTAGTGGGTTTTGTGTCTCACCTTCATTCTATTGTCCTCCTTAAGGACTATATCTATCAGAATATTGAAATGAGAACATATTTATATTCCTTAATAGACGGGGATATAGGATTTTCATAACAAGCTTTTTTAATTATTATTCGATTGTTATAAAAATTTTGTACAGTTTATTTGTTTTGTTCTACAAATCTTATACGTAAGGTTTGATTCAAAACTCAAAATTATTACACAAAACGTTAAAAAATATATTTTTTTAATTAGCACAAATTGAGAAGTCTTGTGTGCATTGATTTCCCATGGTTTGTCGAAATTTTAATTCTACAAATTATAAATCAAATTATATCCATTTGGTAAGTGTATCGCTTAACTCTAAAGCAAAGTAACATTTTTGTACTAAAACATCTAAAATTTTACAAAACAGCATAAGTTCTGAAACATTTTAAACCAAAATTTCCAAATTTGGAGACATGTTGAAATTCTTATCTGCATATATGCACAAACAGATTACAAGGTTCATCCTAAAGAAATTTCAAGGAAATCAATTGAAACCAGATGCACTGGGAACATTTTGAAGTTAATAGAATGTCAAAATGTTTTTTTTCGGAGAAAAATTCATTTTTTTTAGACTTGCTATATTTATTTTCAATGTGATAGAGATAAATATAGCAAGGTTTAATATTATGCTGTAGTAACTCCATTAAAAATCGTCGCAATTGAAAAGTTATTTTTCTATCCATAGAACTTGATATCCATTATTTTTTAACGATAAATTTAAGAAATATAGCTTGAAAATATTTTCCCCCTTTAATCTACATAGAATATTTATTTACCAAGCTCTAATTTTTACAAAAAGGTGGAACATTAGACGTCCTTATTTTAGAATAAGTTCCCAGTGACGTCTTTCCTGCAAACAGAGTTCGTATAGAGACTTCCTTCGTGATCGGAAAGAGTTAAATATATCTTTAAATGAAGTAAAAACATAATAATGTTCTAAGCTTTTTATAAATATAAAACTATTAAATATAAAATTTCTTTGACTGGGTTTTCTGACGCGCGAGTTGTAAAATAGCGTTTTTTCAATTTCTTCGATATGCCATTTTAATAATTTATTTTCTTACATAATTGAAGGGCTTCAGGCAACATAGTGATAAGCCACAAAATGAAAATTCCGTATGGAAAGAAAATTAAATACCAACTATTCAGGAGGATCAAAAGAAATTCTGAATGTGTGAAAGATTGCGTAGAACTTAAAAATTAATGGATAAACCAGGGGTTCCCAAAGTGTGTGCCGCGGCACCCTGGAGTGCCACGTAGAGAGATTAGTGGAGCCACGAAACGGTTGCTAGTATAAGAAGCAAATGTCGTTCGAAAATTAATGTTGTAAAATAAATGCGATCACTAGCTGTATCACTAGCATATCGCGAGTAGCTGTATCACTAGCATATCGCGAGTAGCTGTATCACTAGCATATCGCGAGTAGCTGTATCTTAACTTCACGATTGGAACAATTGTGTCGTGAGCTGTAGGCTCACCCGACGCACTAAACACACACCTATACATCCCAGATCATGTTGAAGGTAATTTTACTTGCTTTATTTAAATTTTCACCTACACCTATGTTTTACTATTAAGTACAGTTAAAGTATTTGTGTAAATTTTAAATACGAGTAGTATTAATTCTGTCCATGTTCTTACCACTTAATTCATCAATTTCTTCCTCAAAGTGGTACAAATATTATTATATATATGTAGGAATACTAAACAACGGTAGTTGTCTACTAGTCTGGAAAGAACTCATTATAAGAGCAACGAGACTGGTAGGAGTCAGTTGCATTGTAGTAGGAATGCAAGGCAAGACTGTCACGAGCCATTCACATTCTGGTATTCAGTTACGAGAAAATTAATAGAACAGACACTTTTTCCCCTGGACGCCATTGAGAGCTGACGTATTTTTTCCGAGCAGAGACGACTGCTGCCGATAATGACGGAACTTTTTTGAAATATAACTCAACTGTACATAATAATTGTATATATTTATTCATTAAATGTCAATGTGCTGTAAGATTCGAAGTCTTTAATATAGACCTTACCAAACAGAACAACACGAATCTTACAAAAAATGAGGGTTCGACCGCGATGTGAAAAACCGTTGACGACCGCGACGATTCTCCTCCTTCGTACGAGGGCTTGAACGACGGATTAGCAGACCCCGAAAGCAGTGACGATTGAACCGGCCGGCGGAATGTTTTGACTCCCTATGCAAACCTGGACTTGTGTTTTAATCATCTGCAAGAACAGTTTCATGACTTCTCCTGACGTGGTGCTGATGATAGACTGAAACGACAAAAAAGAAAACGCGTAGACGAAAAAACGCGTAGACGAAAAAACGCGTAGACGAAAAAACGCGTAGACGAAAAAACGCGTAGACGAAAAAACGCGTAGACGAAAAAACGCGTAGACGGAAAAGACGAGTTGACGGAAAAGACGGATAGAAGGAACTTTCGAAACTGTGTGAAAATGCGAAACAAAGAAGATCTCAAGATAGTCCAGCTTTTAGAAGAAGAATATACTGAAGTTTTTCTAGAGAAGAGGAAGAAATTAAGAGACGATGCCAAAGAGAATATCCTAAAAATTCAGGAAGAGAATAAAAGAACGTATGATAAGAAGAGGAAGAAACCTCATCAATACAAAGAGGGCGATCTTATTGCTATTCAGCGGACTCAATTTGGTGTCGGAATGAAATTACGACCGAAATTCTTAGGACCATATCGAGTGAAGAAAGTGAAACCCCATGATCGCTATGACGTTGAGAAAGTTGGAAACCATGAAGGACCGAACTTGACGTCGACAGCAGCTGACCATATGAAGTCGTGGTTCAATAACTAATACTGAATCAATGTATTCCCAGATACTGTTTTGTGTTTTTTTTAGGTTTGTCGTGTTCCTTTCGAGGACGAAAGATCATCAGGATGGCCGATTGTAGGAATACTAAACAACGGTAGTTGTCTACTAGTCTGGAAAGAACTCATTATAAGAGCAACGAGACTGGTAGGAGTCAGTTGCATTGTAGTAGGAATGCAAGGCAAGACTGTCACGAGCCATTCACATTCTGGTATTCAGTTACGAGAAAATTAATAGAACAGACACTTTTTCCCCTGGACGCCATTGAGAGCTGACGTATTTTTTCCGAGCAGAGACGACTGCTGCCGATAATGACGGAACTTTTTTGAAATATAACTCAACTGTACATAATAATTGTATATATTTATTCATTAAATGTCAATGTGCTGTAAGATTCGAAGTCTTTAATATAGACCTTACCAAACAGAACAACACGAATCTTACATATATTATATATAATAATAATATACCACAGATAGATATTACATGACGAGGGTGCCGTGAGAAAATTCTAATTATCTTAAGGGTGCCGCGACTTGGATATGTTTGGGAACCCCTGGGATAAACCGTTATGATTCTGAAATTTTTCAAAACTTGAAAATTGATAGTCTGGAAAATATTTAAAATGGGGTTGATCATTACGTTGCCCGGAACTGTTCAATTGTACCTGGATCATTTAACTGCACTGAACACCCATTAAAATATTTCAATAACTGAATAATTCAACTTTGATTCTTTCGCTTCTAGAATTTGTACTCTGTCTGGGTCGAATTGCCATATTTTCGCAATTCATTGCATATCTCACCCAGATTAAAACATAGACATTACATATTTCATGTAATCCTTAGACGCATGTATTGTTTTTGTTTGGTTTTACTATAAATAAACATTTTTTTTACGTCCCACTTTAAAAAATTGACATATTACCTGTCTGGGTAAGACGACTGATTGTAACATGAATTGTATCGATCCATACCGATATCTAACATAGAGATCTTTGAATTTTTATAATTACTGGAATAATGATTCACGGTATTAATATACTAAATAGAGGGATATTCGTTCTATTTTCTTTCAATATTTTCTATTTATTTTATTTGCTACATTATATCATAGGAAACATGCACCCGAATCTAATGATTCAGCGGCTTATTGAATAACCGAACAATTGCAATACAGCTTTTCTCATCGCATGACACGTTGAGAAGGAACATTCTTGTCTTGACTGCTTGTTTCGTCAGTTTTTTGTGCTGACCCATATTTATACATCTCGTAGATATCGAAAAGTGTTTTTAGTTATTAGAACGTCGACTGGTTTATTGTTATGCTATACCACAATTTAGGGATTTTTTCTAACTTAGTTTGTAAATTTTTATTTATTTTATTTTGTGTAATTATGTGTTATGAAACTTGCAACATAATCTACTGGTTCAGCGATTCAGCGAACAACTGAACCTCCACATCTGCAATGTAGCTTATCGTATCCCATGACACTTTTTGGATAAATACTCTTGTCATGACTGATTGTATCGTCAGTTGTGTGTGTGTGCGCGCGTTGTCCCATACTGACGCCTCACGTAAAGATCTGTATTTCTTAAATTAGTGAAAACCGATTTATTCGTGGTAATAATATACCCAATGGATCGATATATTTTTAATTAATTTTTGGTAATTTTTAATCATGGTATTTGCTGTAATTATGTGCTATGAAACTTGCTATTCAACGAACAACCTGTCCAGTTTACAAAATGAGGCTACTTTTGGAAGAAATTAATTCAGAAACCTAGAGGGTGAGTCTGAAGAAAACCACCCAAATATGTTCCTCTGTTTCTGCTGAGTTGCTTGAAGCATGAAATTGCACAACTGACAACTTTTTACATCTGAAACGTGTTTGTAAGACAAAACATGAATCCTAAATTATAGATTAGTTAAAATCTATAATTCATCAAATATCACAATATCACAATTTGTGATATCACAAATATCACAAAAATAAATCACATCAAAAACACAAATATTCTCCTCTATAGCCAAACGGCTAAGTCTATTCGTAAGCTCACTTGATTTGCCTTTCAGAAATCTTAGGACAGCGACTCCACTCACATGCTCTGCCCATTTCATTAAAAGGTCGATATATCCATTACAAGATGTCATATATCCTGCTTTGTGGCGCAACTGGGCCAAACATGTCCATTGAGCCCTAAAACCCAACAAACCAACATCCAGCCTTCTTTCAATGACAGTAAGGTTTCAAAGATTATTCATTAAAAAAAAACAGTTTACAGATGCGCAGAGAAGCATGGGGATGATAAATAATGCGTGAATATCTTTAAAAGTAAAAAGCACCAAACAAACGTGTGATGGGGAGCGAAATTTCTACAAGCATCCATAAGGCTCAATATGTTAGTTGTAAACAGTGTGGGAACCATCATAGTGGTTTCGAGGATACATTTTAACCATCAAGATTTTTCCACTTTTGCTAAAGACGATATATTTCTTTATCAAGAAATTGCCGATTATTTGATAATGCTGACATAATGTTCTGATGGCGAGATATCTCGTCCATAGGGATCTGGTTGGTTTTGATAATAACGAGATATTTCGTCTATAGAGATCTGGTCAGTTTTGATAATTACAAGATATCTCGTCCGTAGAGTTCGAGCCAGTTTTGATAATGAAAAGATATCTCGTCTGTAGAGTTATGGCCTGTTTTGATAATGACGAGATATCTCGTCTAAAGAGTTCTGGTCAGTTTTGATTATGAGAAGATATCTCGTCCTTCAAAATCCAATTAATTGTGTTAATGACAAGGTACTTCGTGAAGACAACCATTACGAGTGTTAAATAAAGTATGGAGAAATTATCTGAAGAACATTTGAATGGAATATATCTATTCATAGATACAAAATATTGCACATAAGAAACTCATACGTTATCCATACAAGACTAAGTAACCCAAAAATTCAATAAATGCTAACATGGCAAAGTCCTTTTTGTAAGGTTACTTATTATTATATTCCAAGATTTATTTAAATTGTTTAATACAACTGAAATAGAGAGCTACAAACACAGCATACACAATCTTTTGAAAATTAGCCATCGGGAAATTCAATAACGCGTCTACTCGCAACGAAATGGCTCATCAAGCAATACGCTCATAAATAGCTTATTTTTATACCCAGGCCATACATTTCTATTTCATTTCACATCCTTTCATAAGCTGATTAATAGAGCTTCCTCTATTTACTTTAGTATAAATTCAATTACTTATTGAGAACCCCTCTCATCTCTAAATCCATTCCCCCCTCTTGCACGTGTTATATTTAGATTTAGAATACTTGCTTCGTTACTTAAGAAGGATTTCAGAAACACTCCTGCCATCTCAAGAAATCCCACCTCCCCCCGAAAACAACAAAGAAACACCACCCTGAGATTTCAATAACTTACCTTAAGACAATTTCAGCATGGACTGTGAGGGAATAGCAGAAAAATAATTTGTTTCCAAAGCTTCTAATCCCTGTTCAGTTTCCCAGACGGAATTGTTAACTTCTGTTGGAATAAATGGGGAAACTCCATTACTTCTGAATGCTTACGAATGAGTTGGGGGAGGGAAGGAATTATGTATTCGAGACACACATGGTTCTTCATGTCCCACAGGCCCCTAGAGAGTCATAAAGCGACATGTTACAGATACTAAATCATCTCATTACTATACTCTGCGCATATGAAACTGTTTCCCCATGCTTTTATGTTAGTTGTGTCCAGTTATACGTCTAGACGTTCATGGTTATGGGATTTTCGTTCTCCGCCATCGGCAAGGCCTGAATGAGCAAACGTATGCTTTTTACTTTTGGAATATGCGATTTTAGAATCTTTTTCCGAGATAGTACACTTTTATGAAAAGAAAATATGCGTCTGTACCAGAGACATTCAGAAACGTAATTGAACATATATTCAAGTAATAGTTGGATTCCATTAGGTTCCATAGCTCAGTATGATATGATTACATTCCAGCTATGGTATACGCGACTACATTTAAGAAAAATGTTGATTATAATCAGACAAACTAGGCATTACAGAATCTTTTCCTCTTTTTTCGAGACCTTTTGTGCTGCTTCAAATCTATGGAAAGAAAATGGACGTCAGTATTACGGACTTCAGAAAAATAACTGGAAATTCATTCCTGCTAGATTAGGATTCCATTAGGTTGTACCTTTCAGTTGGATTAGGTTACATTTCAGTTCAGAGGAGTCTTGGTGTATACAACTATATTTATGAGTAATTTAGTAGGCAGACAAAAGGTGCATTATAGAAAATCATTCTACATACAATTTCACATTCCATCAAGATAGCATGTATCTGTTTATTCTTGCTTTGCTTTTCTAGTACGTTCACACACACATATACGGGACATGAATATTCAGATTTACATTTTCAAATATACATCATATTAGGATTGTATAGTTCAGTTGGATCAGTTTTATAAGTAGAATAAGTAGAAGCTCATATATATATATATATATATATATATATATATATATATATATATATATATATATATATATATATATATATATATATATATATATATATATATATATATATATATATATATATATATATATATATATATATATTTATATATATATATATATATATATATATTATATATATATATTTTTATATATATATATATATATATATATATATATATGTATATATATATATATATGTATATATATATATATATATATGTATATATATATATATGTATATATATATGTATATATATATGTATATATATATATATATGTATATATATGTATATATATATATATATATATATATATATATATATATATATATATATATATATATATATATATATATATATATATATATATCTTCGTGCATTCGTTGATATTTATAAAAGGAAGTTTTACATGAGAAACTCTTAACCAATTCCTTAAGTTCACATTTCTTCATATGTTCTCAACGTGTAGAGAAAGCACGAATGTTTAATATTCATACAAGAGGAATCCTCGGAATACTAACCCAGACGGTAAAAACATAAAGAATAAAGAACGTAGGCATAAAGTATAGCACACGTACGGAATTTGTATGTATTTGTTGTATCCTATACCCATGTTTGCAAGACCAATTTAATGTCTCTGTGCATTTAATCATAATGCGTAGGTAGATAGTGAAATTCCACACAATTGTACACATAAAGTGCACATTAGAATATGACTGTCTTTGCAATATTTGTATATTTTACATTTAAGGGTGGTTCAGAAATTTTTCAGATTGATGTATGTAATGCTATGAAAATTCTTCATGCTGGTCGTTGTTGAGACGTATAGGTATTGAAAATGTTTGTTTTAATAGTTTGCTGTACAGTAAATTATGTTTCCTAAATGGTAAAATGCTAGCTTCAGATTTTAACTTGTGTTATGTCCCTGTCAAGTGTGTTGTGATCTGCTGTCAATTTGATGTCAAAACAAGTTATTATTTGAATTTATGTCAAAAAAAAAATTGTGTGTGAATTTATGTCAAAACAAGTTATTATTTGAATTCAATTATTTATTTCAATTGTAAAACAATTTTTAATTTGTATGTAAGTATATACTTTTTGTTATTTTAGGGTTTGTGATGGACATTTAAAGGTTATTCCAGTCCTTGACTTTTGACAAAATTTGAGCCTCTTGGTGTCTAAATTTTAGTACGGATTCATTGTTAAACTCACTACGATTTACACCTAAATTTCGATTTAATTTAGTAAAAATTAGTTAGCAGAATTGAACAGAAAATGGTTGGCGAGATGTCAGGTTATAAGAAAAAAACGGACAATGCTAACTCGACCGCTAGATTTAAGGCGTAGAATACGGCAGTGAGGCTATATGGTGAATTAGAGTGAAAGAAATTATGATCACATTGTTTTAATTTCACAAATAAAATCTTCATTGCTCCGCACATGTATCACAATTGGTGTATTCGCTGCTGATGTTGAAAGTTGTGGTTCATTACCGACCTTCATGGGTTTAGTTCCGTCATTCGATTATAAAACGTTTGTGTCATCACATATGCTATTTGCGTCAAACTGAGTGGTGGAGATACTTGACGTACTCGTATCAGGTATTTGTTCACTTTGAAGGTGCGACGCCTATACTTTCAAGAACTTCCTCCGAGCCGGTTGACACTCATCATCGGATGTCCGGATCTTGGATTCCCCATCTCTCTTTCTATTGACCTTTCGGTAATTTTTTAAGCATTGTCTTAGGGATTGCCTTTGATTTGGTTAAAAAATTGCATTGATTAGATTAGTCACAAGGAAAGGCTACTTCATAACATTCATCTTCGTCAAAATCCATTCATAAATTGAAGGAAGGTTACTTCATAAACGTTTATGACATACTTCAGAAACTCTTCACTGAAATTCCAAAGGTAAGTCTCCCACTAAACCAATGCCTGAGGTTCAAATTTCTCTGAACAGTCTCACCGAACAATGGAAGCAAGCACAAAGTTTAATATCCCTGCAAGAAGAATCCGTTGAATGCAAGTAGTGTGTCAAAAGCTGCATCGCACGTGTTCATCCGAACAAGGATTCAATTGCTAGTTTACTTCGACCTTCCCCAAATTGAAGACACAAAGGAATTTCGAATCCGGTTGCACTAAAACGGATACAAAAGCACAGCACCCCGTTAGGGTCGAACAAAATAAGGCCTGCACAGACCTGGCGCATAGGTATAAAAGGTTTATCCAATAATAAGGCCTCTTTCGGATTGACAGCCCAGGAAAAAACACCGAAGGCTTAGGTGAACGCTACTCTTACCCACTTATCCCCAAAACAGGGGAAACGCAGGGAAAAAGAAGGAAGAAGAGGGAACCACTTACCGGAATTCGAATTCCGAAACAATCGTTCGAACTTTCCGCTTGCTTTACATGCGTGTATACGCGAAAAGAAGTGTATCGAAAAGAAATTTCCAGACAAGTGTATCGGTAGGGAGGGAAAGAGCTCCCTCGAAAAGTAAAAAGGTAGGGAGGGTGGGGATTTTTCAATTTCGACTGTACACGACGGGTGCCTAAAACAGCTGACTCGGTGAAATCAAATGACGTTGGGACCGCCTGTGGAGGGAAAAAGGGTAGGGGAAAGTAGGGAATAGTTTCATTATACTGACAACAATTCGCAGACGCTATTTGGAATCCATTTCTGTGATTAAATGCGGAAGGTCTGTTTATAAGAGAGGCTTTAATGTTTCAAATGCGGAGCTCTTTCGAGTGGGTTCTGGAAATTGTTTGCTTGGGGGAAGATTTACGGAAAGCAGTTAAATATTTAACTACTGCTTTGGGTGGCTTTTTTTTTTGGGATTCGAGTCCTGTGGAGAACATTTCATTGTTAACCAAACAGTTATACAGCTCAGTTCAATTTTGCACATGGACTAGGGAATACGTTAAGCAGGGTAAACACTTTGCAATATGTTTCCGAATCCTTACCAATTTTGTTACACCTAAAGCGTGTCTTTGGCCTGCAAATTTTAAGAGCCTCTCTGCTTTGTGCACTAATATAAATTTTAGTTTTGTGTATTAGAATGTGTTTCATTTTTGGATGAATAAATTACTTAAACTTTTACTAGTCAATTTACTTTGCACGATACCAATTGCAATCATGTCATTGTTGTAAGAGACGCAGGTTCTATACTTTTGTGGGTCTACTCCTCTATACGTCAGTAAAGCTTTCCTTGTGAGTGTGTATTACTTGACGGTGTATGACAAAGCTTGACCAAATATGGACTTTGTGCAAGAAAATACAACCTAAACTAACCAATAATGTCACAATTGAAAAAAACAGTTAGCAGAATTTTTAAATTTTGTAAGAATTATATCTGTTGTTAATTCTTTTAAACGTAACAAATTTATATTTTTACTAGTTTCATTTGCTTATACAGAGAAATAAAAGGCAAATTTTAAGAAAATATGTATGCAGTTTTTCCGTATATTGACAAGTTTTAAAACGATCATAACACAACATAAGTTAATACGGATTCGTCTGACTATTGAATATCTTGAATTGAGAATATTTTTATGTAGACGCTCATTGATTGACCTTTGTTCAGCTGTGGAAAAATTACACATGCTGCGTTTCTTAAGGTTGGTTTTATTTGAAGACTTTCTACAAAGCGTAATACTGATACCTTTCTTTCCATTAATCTTTATTCAAACATATTTTACATTAGTTTTGTGGGTTAAAGAACAAGAAAATAAACCATACAATCCATCGTATTCTTCGCGGAAACCAAATGTGCGTTCTAAAACATGACTAATTTGTTTCTGACTCATGACTACAGTACTGAATAAAACTATCGGAGAACAAACTTCCAGAAGTACCTTAGTAAAAACATACAAATCAACACAAAATCAGTTTTGCTCTCTCTCTCGCTAAAAATAAAAATCACACAAAACCAGTTTGTTTTCTGCTAAGTTCTCTTATTATTTCCCGAAGCTTGACGTCAGGACTATCTCATCTCAATATAATGATGTCTCTCTGGTCGATAACAACAGTTCAAACCCACCACTGCAAAGTACCTTACCCGAAATGTCAGATTACTCATACAGTTTTTCGGGAGAATTTCCGAACATAGCTCCAGGGACAAACCGATGGAATAGACAAAAAAATCAATAAATACGACTTACCTACCGTATTTTCATTGTAAAGAGAAGAACCGGCATTATTCATCACTTAGATGGACAATTTATACCACCCATATCATTCTTTTTCCCTTATCTTCTTGCTCAAGACAATCTCCTGCTATTTGCGATGCTGGATTTCTCCTCCCATATTGATTTTTACAGTCATTTATTTTTCGAAATGATGGGCAATTTATAAAGTATTTTAGACGCAGCTTGGGAAATGTAGGTGCTCTGTAAGTTGTTTTGAGGTACCTTTCCAATTGCTTCACTTCCTAACTCTAAATTACTTTTCGGAATACAGAACTCGTGTTTATATTAATTTCATTAATAATTTTGCATTAATGAGCATTAATGATCAGCGAACATCTCGTCCTTTTGAACCATATGGCAAGGTCGATACCTGAGCTGGCACCCCGTTGTCCAAACTTGTACATCAATGTGAAGATATTTGAGGCCTACTACAGATTTAGAATGCACCAGCCCCACGTATACGAAGTTCTTGGGTTGGATCGAGTTTCGAACTCTCAAACTTCCAGTTGCTAGTACTTACAACATGTAATTTAACGCACGTATTAGGATGAACATATCCTTTGGGTGTTTCATTTCGTTCGATTCTCAAATACCGGGTACATCAGCGACGCCAAAAGAATAGCTTTTTTGGTGTACTAGCGACGGAATTTCGAATGACAGAAAGTGGCGTTATAAAATTTTCGAATCGAATATCTTCCCAATCGAACGCTTTTTTGGTCTCAAAATGGCGTGGTTGATTCTGACGACTCTAGATACACTATTATCGTTCTTTGAATAGATTTAGAATACCATGTACTTTTTTCTACGATGTCTTCTTTTTCAAGCAATACCATTTTTTATTCACACAAGTCCAATTTCACGTGGACTTATTAAATGATAAAAAATATTTTACATTGCCCCATATTCCCATTTCGTACAGTTCTCATTAATTCTCATTAATAATTTTGCTGACATGATTCTATGTTTATTCGTTGGTAAGTTGTTCTGAGCTACCCTTCTAATCACTCCATATCCTAAATTTAAAATTATTTTTTCGGAATACGGGTATTATGATTTTGTTGACAGGATTATATGTCTATTAGTTGGTAAGTTGCTTTGAGCTACTCTTCTAGTCGTTTCGTATCGAATTAAAAAAAAAAAAATTTTTTATACTGGACTCATGTTTATATTATAATTTGGTTGACATGATTCTATGTCTATTTGTTGGTTGTCTTGAGCTACCTTTCCGATTGCTTCGCATCCTAACTTTAATTTTAGGAATACAGGACTTGTGTTTACTTGTATATTATAATTTTACCGATATGATTCTAAGTCTATTGGTCGTGAGAATATTTAAGCTTTTCAAAGCGGAGGAGAAATTTTATCTGTACCCTTATTTAACTGAATGTTTATGGGATGTATTTATATAACGACATAAATATTCGTGGATTTTATCTTGGTAACATCATTATAAATATCGTAGAGTATATTTATGAATTGAATGGTTGTATGAATATATTTCGTAATATATTTCCATTGAATAACATTGTAGAAAAATATTTGTGATGCGCTTATATATTGAGAAAGATATTATATAAATATTTGGGGAATATATGCACGGAAATAATATTGACATTAATGTTCCTGAAGCAATTTTATCGAATGATGACTATACGGATTCGTCTGAATATTGAAAATCTTGAATTGGGAAAATAGATATTCGTGTGGAATATTTCTAAGAGGTTATAAACAAGTGTTAACATTTTATAGAAAAAGACGTAAGGTGTGAATCCATTTAACATCGGCAATAAAAATTAAAATATTCGTTTCATAAAATTCAATTCACTATGATTCGAAAATAGGGTACGTTGAATAATGCCGCATTTATTTTTTCAGCACAATCTTTTACTTGGAAATAAAACCCTTTTGAAAGGGGGAATTTTTTAATTCGGATTTTCAAGAACGTCGTGTAGTGCTTAAAATTGCTACATTCAAACTATTATATTTTAACTTGTTTCTTTTCAGGTGATAATTAAGTGAACTTTTCGAAATTATAAATACAAAATATTTTTTCATTCTCTAGTTTTTTGCGATTTGTCACAGAATTTGCAAATGCTTATTAAAGATTTTTTTAACAAAACAATTTCTGAAATTTTATATTAAAATGTTGTGAATTTGTTTCACTAGAAATTTAATCCACTTTCTCACAGATTTGTTTTCAACAGCCTTCAACGGAAGATATCGAAATTTCATCGTAAGAAATCGAAATTACATCATAAGATATCTCTGACATATGCTCAAGCGGGGCCAATGGGATTCTTCACACAAGTAAGCACTTGAAACACCTCTCTCGATGGACAGCGGTAGACCAGTTAGTAGAATAACGGATTAGCAACTGGATGGTTGCGAGTTCGTATCCAACCGAAAACGTCGTGTACAAAGGTAGCTGGTACACGTTACATCTGTCTTTTTCCCCAAGTGTCCTCACGCTGGCGTGGTGTCAAAGGTTGGAGCTCGGTGTTTCAGCTCAGGGTGAACCTCGTTATCTGACCATGGTCCAAAATTACGTGGTGTTGTCTTCGGTTCTTTCCCTTGGTTATTCATCCCGGACCGTCGTCAAAAGACGTTGTGTTGTTCAAGTGCGACGTTCACTAAAATATAGAAGAACTCGAATTACCTGGATCAATTGGGACCCATCCGGATAATACGATAACTCTCGATAAAAATGATATTTTTTCGTAAAAAAACGAAATTTTGCTTAGTATGTATTGTAATGTAATTTAATGTTTATGAAAACTATTTTTTTTACGTTTTGTACTTATAACATAATGTATTAAAATGTATCAAAGCTTGAACATATCGGTCAAAGTTAGTTGCTTCGCTGTCTTGACTTGTTTCCGTGCATCCAAGTCTCACATACGCTTGGCGGTGAATAGCTGTAGATGGTCGCACTTCTCTATCCATTTTAGCGCTGTGTCAAGGTACTCAAACTTTTTAAGCTACGGTTTCCTAAGAAAGCGGAGCCGTTATATAGCATCCGTAATGTAGCTGTGGATGACGTCACTAAAACGTTTTTTATACAAACATATGGCATTGGTTTCCTAGAGAGCGTTGTTTGTGAGCGTAACGAAAATTAGCGGAGCCGCTATTTGAATGACGATTGTCGTAGCGGTGTCAAACAATTGAGGAATGTTTTTTCTCCTGTAGCGGCAACATTTCATTTCCTGCACCAAACAATTCGAGTGGAGGGAAGCAAAACAAACAAATATTTTTGACTGGCATTGTTTAGTTCGTTTTTATAAAATCGGGATCGGTAAAGATAGAGTAAAAAATTCAACGGATTTGAAATCTGCGGAAAATTTTACACCAGATCGATACCTTAAATGTGATTTTCTTTACATAAATAATTAATTATTTAATAAATAATTAAATATTCAAATCCCGAAGTTAGAAACTTGGACAAGAGAATTAAAAAGCCACTTTGATTTGTTTCTCGAAGAAAATAAACCACGATAGCCGTCTGTATTTCCCATTCTCCACCGTATTTTGTCCGTCTAAGTTGACACTTCTGGTTTCGGTTAAGACGGCCGCCTAATTATGCCAGCGGCATCATGACGTATCACGGCTACGAGATAACTGCTCCGCTTTCTTAGGAAACCGTAGCTTTACTAGCTGACGGTTCCGCGTCTTGTTGAGTTGCTATGTCGACGTCATCTTCGGGGCTTCAATGATTTCTTCTCTCACACTTTGAATGTGTTCATCGTCACTGAGAATTTGGAATCCAGGCTCTGAAGTATTGTACACCAACCACTCGCCTACATCCTCTGTACTTCATTCGGAACATCCAGGGATTTTCTCTATGATGTTTATATCCTCAGCTTCTTCGTCCTCTTAGTTTTAATCATTCAATGATAAGAAACCTAAAATGTGGATTGTTCTGATTTCTTTCTTCTTAAAGCGATCCGGATAACGGGAGTTCGGATGATTAGAGTTCTACTGTACCTACAATATTGCCCTACCTGATAAACTGCTTTAGTAGTCCAAATAGGAAACAATTGTGCCTCTCCAAGAACTGGTAATAGTATGAAACATGTTTTAAAAAAGAGGCTGCTCACTACAAGACAGTTTTTAACTCAAAAGTAAAACACCGCAGAGTCAATCAAATCTCTGAAGTAAGCTAAAAGCAATTTCTGGAATTTAGAACAAACAAATCAATTAACCGTATTTTTGGGTTGAGTATAATTTCGTCCTTTTTTCGGCGCTGGGTGTCATTGCATCGCAAAAACAAAGAGTTATCTACAATGCTTCACACGTGTAAAGCTTTGATTGTGTATAAAAGAAGTAATTTCAGTGAGTATTTGGGAAAATAATAGTGTTATTTTGTTCTGTTTTTTAATTTGATTACGCATTAAAAAAGCCAGAAAGAAAAGAGAATTTTCGACAAGTATGTCTTTTTATTTCTGAAAAGACAACAAAGCTTCGCAGACGCAAAATAAGATACTATCTATGCACAAAAGTACACTGCTGGTCACCCAAATTGCAACACCAAGAAAGACAAGAGATATCACAACGAAATTTATTTTGTAGATAACATGTTGACTAAGTATCAAATGATTAAATTTATAGACTTCTGTGAAGTGTGGTTCCTGCCAAAATCAATAGCCAGAGTAGCCGCCATTGTTGGAGATCACAGCTAACACACGCCTCGGCATTGATTCAAAGAGACTTTGGATGTGTTCTTGGGGTACAGCAGACTAAGAAGCTTCCACACGTTGCCAAAGTTGATCTGGTGTGGCAGTTGGGGATGTAATCTGGGTAAATCGTTGAGCAACCATGGACCACATGTTTTCTATCGGCGAAAGATCCGGAGAGCGAGCTGGCCAGGAAAGCAATTCAATCTGGCGATTGACGAAGAACCCTTGGACAATGCGTGCCACGTGTGGTCGCGCATTATCCTATTGAAATCTGGCTGTGGACAAGCCCTGAAGGTAAGAAAGGACAACGCTCCAACACCTCGGAGATGCAGCGCTGGCTGTTTAAAGTACTGGCAATGCGTACTAGAGGAGTGCGAGAGTGATATCCAATACCGCCCCATACCATAATACCCGGTGCAGGACCAGTGTGGCGGTGCATAACGCAGCTGTTCAGCATCCTCTCTCTACGGTGTCTCCAGACTCGAATCCGACCATCGTGGTGTTGCAGACAGAAGCGTGACTCGTCAGTAAAGACAATTTGATTGCATTCTTCCGTCCACATCCTTCTTTCATCGCACCATTGGCGGCGCAGACATCTGTGGTTCTGCGTCAAGGGTAGACGAAGCAATGGACGCCTTGCGGACAGACCACTCTGCTGTAAACGGCATCAAATGGTACGCGCAGACACTGGATGATGCGTTACAGACTGAATGTGTTGTGCTATGGTTCGTGATGTAGCTGAGCGATCCGTCACTGCCATTCGCACAATATGCCTGTCATCAAATGAAGTGGTGCACTGAGGTGGATGCGATCGAACACGTCGGTCCGTCGTACTCTCATACATCCAACGATCACATATTCGCATTACAGTTGTTTGGTTTCGTCCAACACGAATACCGATTTCCCTGAAAGATAATCCACAATCTCGGTAGGCCACTATCCTTCCTCTGTCGAACTCGGATACTTGATCGAAAGATAATTGCTGTTTTCTTCGAGGCATAATTGATCGTTTAAAAAAAAAAAAACAAGAAAAACACGATTGCCGTATTTGAAATCGTTGAAATCTCCAAACCTTAAATAGCGCTTTGAAGTTGCGCCACAGGCGCGCGTGATGTGCGTCTGCGCTGAAAGTCTAATCATTTGCATATCTCACCTCCGCTAATGAATGTTGTAAATTTCATAGTATGTGCATGCTTCCTTCAGGGTGTTGCATTTACGGTGGCCAGTAGTGTAGAATATTTATATACCAAGCTCTAATCATTATAAAGAGGTGGAACATTAGACGACCTTATTTTAGAATAAGTTCCTATACTGACATCTATCCTACAAACAGAGTTCGTATAGAAACTTCCTACACGAACGCGTAAAGAGTTAAATATATCTCTAAATGAAGTAAAAACATAATAATGCTCCAAGTTTTTTCTAATTATAAAACTATTAAATATAATATTTCTTTGACTGTGATTTCTGACGGGCGAGTTGTAAAGTAGAGTTTTTTCAACTTCTTCGATATGCCATTTTAATAATTTATTTTCTTACATAATTGAAGGGCTTCAGGCAACATAGTGATAAGCCACAGAATGAAAATTCCGTGAGGAAAGAAAATTAAATATCAACTATTCAGGAGGATCAAAATAAATTCTGTCTGTGTGAAAGTTTGCGTAGTACTTAAAAATTAATGGATAAACCAGGAATTCCCAAAGTTTGTGCCGCGGCACCCTGGGGACACACGTAGACGGATTAGTGGTGCCGCGAAGCCGCCCATGAAGCAGTTACTAGTATAAGAAGCAAATATCGTTCGGAAATTAATATCGTAAAAGAAATGCGTATCGCTGTATCACTAGCATATCGCGAGTAGCTGTATCACTAGCATATCGCGAGTAGCTGTATCACTAGCATATCGCGAGTAGCTGTATTACAAGCATATCGCGAGTAGCTGTATCACTAGCATATCGCGAGTAGCTGTATCACTAGCATATCGCGAGTAGCTGTATCACTAGCATATCGCGAGTAGCTGTATCTTAACTTCACGATTGGGACAATTGTGTCGTGAGCAGCAGGCTCACCCGACGCACTAAACACACACATATTCCTCCAAGAGCATGTTGAAGGAAATTTTATTTGATTTATTTAAATTTTCACCTACACCTATGTTTTCCTATTAAGTACAGTTAAATTATTTGTGTAAATTTTAAATGCGAGTTGTATTAATTCTGTCCATGTTCTTACCACTTAATTCACTAATTTCATCTTCAAAGTTGTACAAATATGAAATATATATATTATATATATAATAATATACCACAGATAGATATTACAATACGAGGATTCCGTGAAAAATTCTAATTATCTTAGGGGGAGGGGGAGACAACTTGGATAAGTTCAGGAACCCCTGGGATAAACCGTTATAATTTTGAAATTTTTCAAAACTTGAAAATTGAAAGTCTGGAAAATTTAAAAAGGGGTTGATCATTACGTTGCCTGGAATTGTTCAAACGTACCTGGATCATTTAACTGCACTGAACACTCATTAAAATATTTCAATAACTTAACAATTCAACTTTGAATTTTTAGCTTATAGAATTTTACTCTGTCTGGGTCGAATTGACATATTTTCGCAATTCATTGCATATCTCATCCAGATTAAAACATACACTTTACATATTTCATGTAATCCTTAGACGCATGTATTGTTTGTTTGGTTTTACTATAAGTAAACATTTTTTTACGTCTCGCTTTAAAAAATTGACATATTACCTGTCTGGGTAGGACGACTGATTGTAACATCAATTGTATCGATCCATACCGATATCTAACATAGAGATCTGCGAGTTTTTATAATTACTGGAATAATGATTCATGGTAATAATATACTAAATAGAGGGATATTCTTTCTATTTCCTTTCAGTATTTTTTCTATTTATTTTATTTGCTACACTATATCTCAAGAAACATGCACCCGAATTTACTGATTCAGAGGCTCAGTGAATAACATAACAATTGCAATTCAGGTTTTCTTATCGCATGACACGTTGAGAAGGGACACTCTTGTCTTGACTGCTTGTTTCGTCAGTTGTTTGTGTTAACCCGTACTTATGCATCTCGTAGATATTGAAAAGTGCTTTTAGTTATTAGAACGTTGACTGATTCGTTGTTATACTGTACCACAATTAAAGGATATTTTCTAACTCATTTTGGAATTTTTATTTATTTTATTTTGTGTAATTATGTGTTATGAAACTTGCAACCGAATCTACTGGTTCAACGGCTCAGTAAATAACCGAAAAATTGCAATTCAGCTTTTCCTATCGCATGACACGTTGCAAAGGGACACTCTTGTCTTGACTGCTTGTTTCGTCAGTTGTTTGCCTCCAAGCGTTAAATAGCGCTTTGAAGTGACGTCACAGGCGCTTGTGATGTGCGTCTGCGCTGAAATTCTAATAATTTGCATATCTCACCTCCGCTAATGCATGTTGTAAATTTCATATTATTTGCTGCTTCCTTCAGGGTGTTGCACTTGCGGTGGCCAGAAGTGTATTTGGACACTGCATGTTTTTCAGATAAAGTGCTTTATTATTCTATTTAGTAACGGGTAGGCTTAGATTTTGCTTGTATTACAGATGAGTCAACAAGGAATGCTTTCCACAAGTTTTCTGTAAGTCTGGGCAGGAATAGCTCGCCATGCCTCTTGCAAGGCCGAGGCATGGCGAGAGATTAGAGATTGTTTTGAAGATAGAGAGATGATAAGAGATTGTTTTGAAGATGGGTGTGCGTAGCGGTGAAATACTCGTCTCTCCAGTAATCGATCGGATTGAGATCGGGGCTCTAAGCAGTCCAGTCGAGCAATTTCACATAATTTTCATTAAACCAGATAAGCACGCGTTTTTGCAGTATGACATGGAGCTCAAAACAGTTGGATGAAAGAGACATCATCGCCGTAGTATGCTTAGTGTAGAATTGTCCAGAACATCTATGTACACGTAAGCGTTCAAGGTACCAGGTACATAATGCAATGGGCCGAGTTCTAACCAGTAAAACAACCTCACACTAAGATGGATCCTCCTCCGAATTTCTTCAGTGTCCAAATACACTCTGTAACAAAAAAATCGACGCACCAAGAAGAAATCGTCCGATTGCTTTGAAATTTCGTATGCAAAAATGTTTTGACCAAATATGCAACTGATTAAAATTTGGTGTGCAATGAATGCATAGTGCGATCTCCAGCGCATCGGAACTGCGCATCCAGCAGATGTTTATAAGGAGTTGTTCTTGAACTGTTGTTAAAAATTTCTGCTGCATTACGATTTAGGATACCTTTCAACGACTGAAAAAATGCCTCGCCGCATGATTCGAGCTCATTACGAGCAACTCTCAGAGTTTGAAAGAGGTCGTATCATTGGATTGAAAGAGGCAGGTTGGGCAAATTGGAGAATCGCTCGTCATGTGAGTCGAAGCGATGCGGCGATTAGAACATGCTGTCAAGAGTTGGTGGACAGTGACAGATTTCAGCGTCACGATGGTAGCGTTCGACGTAAGGCCACAACAGATCGCGAGGACAGAGTGATTGTCAGATCAGCTGTCACAGCACCTGATTCATCGCAATCTACCATCAGTCGTGCGACCCACACACGAGTGTCCACCATGACCATTCACAGACGGCTGAGAGAGCGAAATTTACGCTCGTACCGACCGTTACGCCACCTTCCACTCACGCCTGCACACTGTCGAGCCAGATTACAGTGGTGCTTGGATCGATCAGGCTGGAATGATGCTTACTGGGGACGTATAGTCTTTAGCGACGAATCCCGCTTCCAACTGTGTCCTGAGGATCATCGAAAACGTGTCTGGAGACGCCCAGGTCAGCGTGCCGATCCCGCTTTCACTATTGCACGCAACACGGGCCCTCAACAAGGAGTTTTGGTCTGGGGTGCCATTTTCCTTGATAGCCGAACCCCTTTGGTCGTCATTAGAGGTACACTTACTGCACAGCGGTACGTTGACGACATTTTGAGACCTGTTTTGCTACCGTTCCTTTCGCAGTACCCTGGGCTTATTTTTCAGCAAGACAATGCCAGACCATATGCGGCACGTGTTGCTATGAACTGTCTTCAAGCTTGTCAAACACTTCCTTGGCCAGCCAGATCACCAGATCTCTCTCCCATCGAGCATGTCTGGGATATGATGGGAAGGCGACTTCATCCGGTAGGGAATTTTGATGACGTAGTCCGACAATTGGAGCAAATTTGACAAGAAATACCGCAGGGGACCATCCGGGAGCTTTATCGGTCTATGCCACGCTGTGTGACAGCTTTCATCCAGGCTAGAGGCGGACCAGCACCTTATTGAGCTCGTTACTGTAACTCTGAAATAAATCATTCAATTGTTCTGAAATGTTAATCATTTTCTATTCTGCACATGATTTTCCTATCCACCAATTTTTGTCTCCATCGGACTCCTTCTTGGTGCGTCGATTTTTTTGTTATAGAGTGTACTTTTGTCCATGCAGTGTATGTGTTGTGTAGGGTGATGGTGTCGTTGTCGATTCCACGAGCCGTAAGTGGTTCATACAGTTTCGTCACCTGGATCAGTTCTGTAGCCAGAAGCCTCTCAAATTCTCTGAGCGCGGTATGATCCATCTTCTGGAGTGGTGGAAAAAGGTCAAAGATAAGAATGCCTCATACTGTACTGGTTAAATGTAATTTTTAGTAAATATTATAATTAGTCTTCGATTTTTGTCACAAAAAGCGTGACCAACTTTGGTATCAACCCAATATCCTGACAGACGGACGTATTAAAATTTTCTTAAGTTATTATAAATGCTATTTAAATAACTAACAAGTTCACTTCTGTTTTAAGTTTTACAGCAGTACGTTAATCGGAGTTCTATGTTGCAGAAAAGACAGAATAAACACTTTTGCAGAATTTTGACCAGTTTATCAACGCATTTTATCTGCACTGCCAATATTCAAATTTGTAATTTTTTCTCGCAGTTTTATGGAAATAGAAATTTTTATCATTATTTTATCCGCTGTAAGAGAAAATATGAAGCCTTTACATTTTTATATTCTATATTGTTTTCGAAACGTTTTATGGTAATTTATAAACTAACTGTACTCTTAATTAGAATGTAAATAAGCTTTAATATAGTTTAGTGTAGTAGAAAAGTACTTTAATATAGCAGAAAAAATAGGTTTTTATATAGTTTTCGAATACATTAAAGTTAGTATAGAATTAGTTTAACACTGCCCCTTTGTATCAAAAAAAAATTCGCTTTTAAATATTTTAAAACAAGTCTGTTCTAAAATTTATTTTCGAATATCTGAGTGTATATTTAATATATTATATTTTTTATGGGGTTGAGAGTTTTTTAGATTCAGTAAATACAGAACATTATTATTTATATTATTCGGCTTGAGTCGTGAAAAAAGAAGTACTTGTAAACAAACAGAGAGAATATTTTCACTGGAAGTTGAAAGAAAATTCTAATAAAAATTTAAGGATTCCGAGAAACTTTCCATCTCCTCCTTTATGGGGAATTTGAAATATCACTCTTTGTTTTTCGTACTTGGAAAGGGAATATGATACTTCTATTTCTACTAGAGTTCGGTTGTTTTATCACTGTTCTTTCACAAATTAGTTTAAGTAATATAATTTATTCTGAAATGACAAAATATGCTATACGCTCTTTCAGAATACTAGTAGAATTTCCCAGAATTACATAGGTTGAATTGGTTGATTAAAAAAGTGACAAGAGAGAATAATTACGTCTCTATTTTATAAAAATGGTATAATTTAAGTCTTAGGAAAATAATTTGTAATTGTTTTTTGAAATTTGTATACCTACAACTTATTTTGTGCACAAATCGAACACACACGCATGATATATTTTACATACATCACACTCTTGTATGACAAAACTACCAAATGTGACACTAAGATGACTACTTCAAAAGTCGTTCTTGAGTTTGGGGAATTATGATGCCACGCTTTAGTTCGTTTTGTGTAAATTTGCTGTAACAATTCGAAAAATGACAAATCTACTTCGAATAGTTTTTCTACCAATATTCTAACTTGGGTACTTGCACCAAGCATGCGATAGTTTCGAATATAACCATCTTTAAAGAAATAATGACAAATTAAATTGATAAGCCAAGAATAACTATTTTTTACTAAGCAAATACTTTTTTTATGAAAACATCATTTAATGGTACGTGATAAAACAAAATAACACTTGTTTTAAAATAAAAGTCTTTAATATATACAAATCAGTTAACATGTTAGTTTTCGTTTTAAATGGTAGTTCGATTTGACAACGTTTTTTCTAAAATCAAAGTCACTGGTTTTAGAAAGCATTAAACAGATACAATATTACCTTAATGTAAGTTCCAAAGTACGCAAACGTGACTTTCTATAAGTACAACAAAAAAATTTTAATTTTTGGTAGGCCCTAATTCGAATTTTTTTCTTGCTGTTATATTCTTTCAATATAAAAAATTTTAATTCTAAATTTGCTTTACTTTAACTTCCATGCAAATTTTAATCGAAATCCTTACGAGGTTGTTATTGTATGTGATAAATAAAAATTGCAATTATTTTATTACCTATCAAATCTGTCAATAGCACCCAGTCGTAGAAAAAAAATATTCCGAAGATATAAATTCGTGATTCCGTTTTATCACGTGATCTTTGAATGTTGCCACTTAAAAATAGAACAACGTTTTAAAACTCAAAATTAGTTCCAAGCGTACAAATCAGAAAATAATATTACTTCACATGATCAACAAAGACGAGTTCTTGTTTCGCTGAACACGTATTGCACCTTAAAGTCCTATTTTCAATTCAGAGATTTATTTTTGCATGGAAACCCCTTTCCTATTTAAAATGAGGATAATGGTGTTACATGCTTACCGAGTGCAGATTTAAATAAAACTAAGTTTTAAGGAGTTTGATAATTTTCTTTTTGAAACTGCGTCAACATTTAAAAATACTTCGAATATGTTACATTAGCAATCAGTCTTGAATCAAATAGTTGTGTGTTGTATATCTAACTTCATTTCATATAAAATGGAATTCTACAGTCTCGTGTACTGAACCAAGGACGTTTGAAAAAATTTGCTCGATATGTACGCATGCTGTTAAAAAATGAACACACATCTTAAGAAATATTGGACGGAAGATAACTCATTTCTCTCTACCTCGCTATAGAGCAAAATTTAGTGCTTTATTGTCCTTAAATAATCTGTCTTACACATTCAGAGATTATTTTCATTTCGTAAATTAATTACTCAAACTAAATTACTTAGTAGAATTAAAATCCTGTAAAAATAATTTTTAGGAATGCTTTTCAGTTCAACTGGTAAAACAGTCTGAGAAATTGCAAAGTTCAATTTACTTTCCAACTTCAGCAACAAGGACAAAGTAGAGTTGATTTAAACATAGCCATTCAGCGTTGTGTCAAACTTGACTGAAAATGTAGGCAATAAAAATTAAATAAATTATTCACAGATATCTGGTATGTTTCAAAAAACATACACTGATGAGCCTAAACATTATGACCATCCACACATTTTTCAATGAACTCGTTTGGATGACTTGAAGGGCACGTGATTAAGTGAGAATGGTATTTAACTGCTGCTTGAGAAGGTAAGTAATCATACTTGCACTTACTTTTGCGAGTGATGGGAAAGGCTGCTGATCTAAGCGAATTTGACAGAGGGCATATCGTAACGGCCCGAAGACTCGGAACGAGTATCACCGAAACTGCAAGACTGGTAGGTTGTTCCTGATCTACCGTTGATAGTATTCATGCAAAGTGGATAAATGACGGTGACACCAGCAGTAGACGCTAAGGTGTTGGACTTCACGCGTCATCAAATAAAAAGGACGTCAGAAACTGTCTCGCTTGGTAAAGCAATATAGGCGCGAGACATTGGCTCAGCTGACAGCCCAATACAATGCAGGTCCAAACGCAAGTGTTTCGGAACACAAAGTTCAGCGGATACTGCTGGGTATGGGGCTGTACAGCAGACGTCCTACTCGTGTACCTCTGTTGACTAAGCGTCATCGTCAACTACGCCTACAGTGGGCCCGGGAACATCGAGACAGACTGGACCAGATGAGTGGAAGAGAGTTGCCTGGTCAGATGAATCCCGATTTCTCATTCATCACGTCGATGGTCGTGTCAGTGTACGCCGTCTGCTAGGCGAACAGTTGATCCCTTCTTGTACAGTAGGTGATACACAAGCTGGTGATGGCGGTATTATTCTTTGGAAGACGTTCTCATGGGCGACTCTGGGACCCATAGCTGTGGTTGAACAGACCATGAATGCTACGAACTAATCTGAACATCTTTGCGGGTCCGTTGCACCCTTACATGGTGTCTGTCTTCCCTACTGGAAATGAAATCTTCCAGCAAGACAACGCCCCATGTCACGAGGCTCGGATTGTGTTGGAGGGGTTCAGGAGCATACTGATGAATTCCACTTAATGTCCTGGCCACCTAACTAGCCGGATCTTAATCCGATAGAGGACATTTGGGATGTCATGGAGCGGCAGCTCAGAGCTCAATCACCACCATGCCCGAATATCTCGACTTTGCGTGACTGCTGCTTAGACATTTGGTACAACCTGTCTCCAGTCATGTGCCAAGAACTTGTGGCATCTGTGTACAGGGGAGTTGCAGCTGTTTTGCAGGCCAAAGGAGGCGCAACGCGTTATTGAGTAGGTGGTCATAATGTTTTCGCTCTTCAGTGCATAATATTTTATGAAAATACATAAAATTAGTTTAATGTGGTACTTGCATCAACACAAATAAAAAATCGATATAAACTGAGAAGACAGCCTGCCAAAGTGACGTTATTAAGTTCAGTTACTATGCTAATGTAAGTACTCAAATTATACCAATTTTATGAAATTTTATTCAGCCGTTTGGATAGAATGCAAGAACAAACATACACTAAAGCAGACCCAAAACGCAGAACCCACTAATTTTTCTGTAGAATGACCCAGAACGTATAAGTAACTTGAGTTTTGTCAAAAATATTCTATGTATAAACAAATTCTCCATTTGGATTTACACTGATTCGTGTATAACATGGAAGAACATAATCAGAATTTGAAATAAATTAAATTTTTCCAAAAAATGAATTTATGCATGCAATTAAAAATTTTATCTTCTAATACTATTATGGGTTCAAATATACAAGTTAAGACAAGGATACTTTATTACTTAAAAGGGGACCTGGGACAAAATAAAACAGTTAAAACAAAAAGAAAGATACATCGACGTCTATAAATCATTCAATAGAGTTCGTCATAGCTCAATTAGTTAAAGCGCGAAACTCTTACTTCCTCGGCTTACATTCAACATCTGATTAGTTACAATGTGACGAGGCGCGTCACCTATAATGTACACATTCGCGCGTGGGATGGAAACCGAGGGGACTATTTTCCCACACTATATAAGATCAACTAATAAATTAATATTTGTATTAAAATTTCACAATTTTTTACGGTAAAATATTAAATTATCCTAAAATCTCCTATTAAAACAGGATTTTTAATTAGATTATGTGCGCTCTGAAAAATATAATGTAATGTGGCACTTTCACAGACCTGTATCACAAAATTTAGTTTGAGATTAAAAAAATTGATTGATTCAAGGTGTCCCAAAATGTACTTGTATATAAACATTATTGTGTTCCAAGATGGTGAGATACATCACTTTACCTGAATTTAAATGGATTCCTCATGTGATATAAATGCTCGTGATATACTTCTAAGGGAGGAATATCTATGAAACATTCGTAAAATATACCTGTGTGGATTATCAAAATATATATTTGCGAAATACCACTTTGGAATACTTCATAATGTAAACATTTTGTGGATTATATCTAAGTAGTGTATAATAACACACAAGTTAGCATGTGGATTACTTCTTATTTTGAATAATGGTATAAATATCGTAGAATACTTCCATAGAATAATGATAAAAAATTCTAAAACGTTTCTAAACGATGAGATATTGAAAAATGTTTTAGAATGCATTTATAGTATGGCTTATAACATACACGGTGGCCATAAAACAACTTTTTCTCTTTGGAGGCATCTGTATCTAAATCTAATAAACGGAATGGAACCAAATTTAGTATTGAGATTTTTGAGGACATGGAGAAATCTCTTACATGAAGAAAAAATTTGGTACCGAAATCGATGGGGGAAATTTGTTGCTTTTGGAGGTCGAACATTTGCATTGATTGACCCTTCAACGTGACTATAGTCCGCTATTTAACCTCCTGCAGCTTTATAAACCATTACCCAGACACCTGGAGAAGACAGTATTTTATAGGCTCATCTCCGGTTAAGATGTCTGGGTGTCTTAAAGCTTCGTTTACACCAGAATTGCAAACAAGTCCCCCTTCAAACATCGAAACAATCGTCAAGATCTAGTGGCGATTTGGCGTGTTTGTAACATCAATTTTGTGGTCGTGGAGTCAGCAAAGATAAAAGGACTGCGACATTTTCGGGAACATTTCTCCTCGAAGAAATTTGTGATGAATATGTTAGTTCGTCCTCATGTATGATGGTATCAAGGTTTGGAAGCAAATAAAAATCAATCAAATGCATGGTAAATGTTTAGTTAACCCCAAACTACATGATCTCTTAAATCCCCCTCAAGTGAAGTGTTTTCTCCTCGAAACCACGAAATTTTCGTCTAATAATAAAGCTGTATTTTTGGGTAACCATGCGACAGGTGCTTTACAGTATCGCCACTGTCGAACAATGATGTAAAATTTGATTAAATAAAAATTTTCATTCAGCAGCTAATCGAATAGACATTTTAGCCGGAACTTCTAAGTTGATTGCATAGGATTAATTTTTGCGAAAGAGTGAATGAAAAGCTCTCTCAAGTGAGTTTTTGCATAAATCAATACAGTATGAATAAATATGAGTACCTCTTAAAAACGTCGAGGTAGAAAGGTAATTGACGTCTCACTAGAGCAAAAAAGTTTGAACAGTCTTTTACAGTGTTTTCTAAAAATTAAGTGGTTTTCTACCAATAATCATTAACCAATTTAAAGAAGCCACGAATGCATTCTAATTAATTCATATCAAGTATGTATACAAAAGTTCATAAAACTTTTCTAAAGCTTTTACATTTTGTGCTTGAAAGAGTTAATTTTACTAAAATCCTTTAAACTGTGTCAAAATGTAAACAGTTATTTCTTAACTGAATAGTTCAACCTCCTGAACAAAGTGCAGAAAATTGCGTCAAAAATTACTCCTTTTTTACCAATGTTAATATTTTCCTAACGGCTTCCTGTTTCAAACGGCTTGCTCTTTGGCACATCTTCGTATTTCGTTCAATTCTTCAAAGAACTGTATCCTTAGATGCGTTAAAATAGAGTTCTTTCTCAAACTCCGTCGGCTGTTTTTGTAGAATTCGAACCTGCCCTGAGGATTTGGCGCTCATCACGTCAAGGAAACTTGAGGGGACATCTTCACATTTTAAGTTTTTTTTTGTTAAAAATATAAAAGCCAGCCTAGAAAGGTTTTACTTTCTAGCAACCCACTTGCAGCTGACTCTTTCCGGAAAAAGCAGCTGCTCTGCAACTTTTCCTAGTCTCAAAGTCGCGTTCCTTTCACATGGTGAATTGGAGGGATGGGATAATTTAACTCATTGGAAATACAAAGTAGAGAAATTATTCGTAACAAATATGTTCTGTTAGTAAACGATGTTTTTAAATACTGTTGTTTGTGATACAGATTTTATATCGTTGTTGCGCTTTATTCTTCCGTTCCGGAGTTTGTCTAATCAAGGCACAGAAAGAGAGGCATTTGCATACTCCTTTAGCCCTTAATAGAATGACTTCTTAACAAATGTAAAGAAACATTGGCGGTTCTCGAAATATTAAAAGGTGTAAGATAAGTTAGATGTAAGATATTTCGATTAAACTAGGGGGCCAGCCCCCTGCTCGCTAAAACTCGCCAACCCCCGGAGGATTGCTTTGCAATTCAATTGATCCTCAACGATTCGTTGCGCGAACCTATACTCGCTTCGCTCGCATCAATGAAGACATGTGTCCAAGCAGAAAGGATTGTTTACAAAATATGATATTCCAAAAAAATATTTTTCAAACCTAAATTTGCTGTATTACAGAAAGCATATATAGTTTCCTGGAATCAGAATTCAAATGAAAATTTTGAGTCGAAATGTGAGCGCTGCTTTGAAAATTGAATACCCAGCATTTTGGTTGTGTGTACATTTCCAGCACTGTAGAGTCACCCACACTTTTTCATTGAGTTTGTTGTCGAAAGTTATAGTGCAAGTGTGTTGTTGAACTATAATTGTTGGCCCTGAAAAGGACCATTTTTTAAATGGCCCTGAAATGATCCTCCGCTTTCTTTGATTTCTAATTATAAACTGCAACAGCTCGACTAAAATTCAGTTTCTTTTTCAATAAAATTTCATCTGATAACGCTATAAATTCAATTGAAGCGCGAGGCTTCGTGGTAAACAATAGTACAATGTTGCCAAAACGCGATAACAAATAGCGTCTTTTTTGTGAGCCACGTAAGAGTATTATATATATAGATTACTCCTCAGGGATTTTACTTTCTTGAAGAGGGGAATATCACTTTTTCGAGGTATCCAATGGATCTGTTTTTCGTTTAGGCTTATTCTCTTTTGCCATTTTTTTCCTCTTGTCGTTGGGGCTGCGGTAGCTCGGTTGGAAGAGTAGCGTATTAGTATCTGGAGGGTTGCGAGTTCGAAACTCGATATAATCGAAGACCATCGTATACCCAAAGACTGGTGGACGCTAAATGTGCATTGGTATCAAATGTCCTCACGTTGGCACGGCGTGGAAGTTTGGAAATTTGAGTTCCAGCCGATGAGGCGTGACCTCGTCATCTGACCGTGACTCAAAATTACATTATGTTGTCCACTAATACTTCCCTTCGAAGTTTGATCCCGAACCGCTGTCAATAACCTCTTGTGTTGATCCACACAGTGAGACGTTACTTAAATACCTTAAAAAAAAGCTACAGTAATATTGCAATGAGAGTGTTAAAATGGAATTTATTAATGGTAATTTGGTAATTTTTAACTAACGTCATAATACAGCAACACAACGGGTTATTGACGACGGTCTGGGATCAATGCTCTAAGGCAGTGCTCCCCGACCTTTTTATCGCCGCGGACCGGATCAACGTTTGATAATTTTAACGTGGCCCGCTGAGAGGGGGGGGGGCGTTGATTGTTTATATTTTAGATTGTTTTGATTTAAATTTTTAATTTGATTGTATTTAAACATGCCTTCAAAATAAAATACAGTTACACCAAAAAATTAATATAAAGTGATTTAACATTTTAACTCACTAGAACGCTAAATTAATGAGAACCCTGAGCTTGTTTCGTTGCGACGAGACGGTTTCGTCTGGGGGTATTAGGACACAATGACACCCGAAGTGTGTTGCTTATGTCCAGTTTATACCGTTGTTTTGTTTTGGTTGCCGTCACTGCAAAAAACCGCGCTTCAGATAGGTTATCTGTTGTGCTCTTTTAAAAGCAAAGACAGGTGATCGTGCACCAACTGGGAGAATGAATGTTTAGGCTCAGTCTCGTCTAAAATTCCCACTAATGTCTGAAACATGTCCAAAATGCCTCTGTTCACGCGCCGTTCCCACAACTTCAGTTTTCCTTTAAATGCAGCTACTTTGTCTTGTTTGTAAATACACCACAGTAAATAAAATGGAAATAATTTAATGTTCCTTGGGCGGGCCGGTACCATTTGATCCACGGCCCGGTACCGGTCCGTGGCCCGGGGGTTGGGGACCACTGCTCTAAGGGATCATCCGAGGACAGCACCACAGTCAGATGACGAGGCAACAACTGAGGTGGCACCCCACTCTCCAAACTTCCACACCAATCCAACGTGAGGACTTTCGGCCTCGACTGATTTAAGGTTCCCCAGCCGCCTCTACTCCGTACTCTTACAAATTTTCATGCACTGACCTGGATTCGAACCAAGAAGAAATTAAAGTTGACAATAGTTTAATCAGGGACATTTTGGTCCTAGAAAATGTATACACGGCCTTGCCCTACTTCACTGGATGGCCTTACACGACTTCTTTTTTAACCACTATCACAGAACTCCGTAACTCAGAGCCTGGAATTAAAGCTTATTTTTATCGATTTATTGATGCTCTGCAATTTTTTAAGTTGATGTGTTTCTGTATCTCAAACTTTCTAAAATGAGATTGCTAATTTCAAATTTTATTATTAACGGGTTCTGCTGGTAATTGTTTTTCGTCTCATATTGCTGCTTAACATCATAGACACGCAATTTCCATACTACCTATCAGCGTTTAAAACCTTATTTCTAACCTGCAATTTTATCATTTATCCTGCACAGTGAACATACTGCGTTCACTCAAAGAAATGACATGCGATACGCTGATATATTTTATTCGTATAACATCACTTTCCTGAATCAATTGCATTCCTCAAGATCAGTACTAGTTAGAAACTGATAGCTAATGGGCTGATTTGGATGATGTGACACAGACACTGGGACGAAGATGATTCCGATATTATTTAAGGGGTCTCAGGACTCTTAAAAATTATCCATGTATGCAAAAAAACATCCTTTTTCAAACCAATATAACTTATTAATGAAACAAAGCAGAATTTTTAAACTTTTACCATATAATATTCACATATATTTACATTGTTTCTCAAATTTTTATTTAATTAAAAAATGTTTTAAAAAAGTTATTAAGAAATTTAAATTGGACACTTTTTAATATCAATATTTTACTGCGCGCAAGATTCTGAAGTACAAAATTGATCAAAATGTACAAAATTAATTTTATCTAATAGAAAACTGTTCAGTTTCGATGTTATACACACTTTTTAAGAAATTTAAAAACAAAAAATATGTTTTTAATAATTTTTTAAAAAAAAAATTTTAATTTTAAGAAATTTTTTAACTAAAACTCCTAAAAAAAAAATTATGTTAATAATTAGTCTGAAAATTGGTGTATAAGTCATAAAGGAACTAATTGTGAGCATATGTATGAAATTTCAGATCAATATGGTAAATAGTTTCTGAGAAATCCTGCGCGCAAACTAAAATTTTGTGTTTTGAGTAAAATGAAGTTAAAGTTGAAAATTTTGATTAAAAAATTCTGTTAATAATTGGTCTGAAAATTTATGTATAGGTCATAAAGGAACTTATTTTGTGTACAGGTATGAAATTTCAGATTAATATGATAAATAGTTTCTGAGAAATCCAACGCGCACACTAAAATGTTGCGTTTTGAGAAAAATGAAATTAACGTTGAAAAATTTGTTAAAACAAATTTCTGTTAATATTTGGTCTGAAAATTGATGTATAGGTCATAAAGGAACTTATTTTGAGTATATGTTTGAAATTTCAGACTAATATGATAAATAGTTTCTGAGAAATCCAACGCGCAAACTAAAATTTTGTGTTTTGAGAAAAAATGAAGTTAACGTTGAAAAATTTGTTAAAACAAATTTCTGTTAATATTTGGTCTGAAAATTGATATATAGGTCATAAAGGAACTCATTTTGAGTATATGTGTGAAATTTCAGATTAACATGATAAATAGTTTCTGAGAAATCCAACGCGCAAACTAAAATATTGCGTTTTGAGAAATATGAAATTAAAGTTGAAAAATTTGTTAAAATAAAATTCTGTTAATAATTTGTCTGAAAATTGATGTATAGGTCATAAAGGAACTTATTTTGAGTATATGTATGAAATTTCAGATTAATATGATAAATAGTTTCTGAAAAATCCAACGCGCAAACTAAAATGTTGCGTTTTGAGAAAAATAAAGTTAAAGTTGAAAAATAACATAAAATGAAATTAAATAAACTATGGTTAATTAAAAAGCTCCAGGATCATAAGTGCAGCCCTCAGTAACCTTAAATTGTTCTATTTCTACTGCTGCTTTAATTTTTTTGGTCTTACGAGCTTCAAAGGATGCTTCGGTTGCTCGCCTCTTTGCAGTCGCAATGCGCACTTTGTCCATAGTAATACATTTCACAACATTTGTCTGGCAGATTTTCAAACCTAAAGCACGTATAATTTCAACTCGGCTTTTGCATCCGTCATTGAAGTCACATACAGCCATATATGCAGCTATTTTGCCATATACAGCCATACATGCAGCCGTCAGCCTATTTATGACAGCATCATAAGGAACCCTTTCCACCGATCGTTTTTGCATCCGACAACTTCAACTTCTTTTTACCAAGTGATGCCTTTAATTTACGCAAGTGGCTGCCCATTCGCTTTTGGACATGTCCCACGCACTCTATTTTTGCAACTGTAACATTGTCACCATATGGCTTTTTTTGGACGATTGCCGAAAACGTCTTGGAAACTCCATCCCTTATGTACTGCTGGTATTTTAAACCATGCTTGTTTTCTGATCGACAGAAAATCCTTTGCATGCCGCTCACTTCCATTTGTCCAGCAGACCCACTGTGGTTTTTTTTGCAGTTATGCTGGTGTTTAGCCAGAAAGGCACTGTATTTAAGGCCGAACTTTGGGCCCTTGTAGGTGTCGCACCCCTTGCAATACGACGACATGACTTTGACGACTTTTACGCAGTCAGCCCTGATCAAAGTACAAACACCGACAAGAGATGTATAACCGCGGGTTTTCCATGTCCCATCACCACTAACTGCAATAGAATTTACGGTGCCGTCAATGATTTTTTCTTCCACAGCAGCTTTCCTCGTCGATGCATTTGCGAGCACCTCACTCACGTCTACAATTTTTGAATTAATCTTGTCGTACGCCTTCTAAGACATGGGCTTTGCAAACACATGACGAAGCCCATGTCTCAGAACACAAACACACAACTTGAACAAAATGTCTCGAGTGAAGATAACCCTTGTCCTATAAATCTCATGGCCAACACTGACCGCCTGTTCACTTCTGGTACATTTTTTTTTGTGTCCAATCAATTCACAGGAATTGAAATTCTGTTGAACCGTGCACTGTCTACAAACTAAAATAAATTTTGAACACAATCCAATAGTGGATTTCTCAATAGTCTTAACATTCCCATGGCACACAGAGCAACAGATATGTTTTTCTAGTTGTAAGAACAATAAATAAATATCCACTAATCTGTAGCCATGAAATTCAACGCAAACATCGTTTTCCAATGACTGCAAAACATTGTGTGCAGTCGGCAACTTTCTAGCAGCTGCACTTTTGTTTGGCGAAAGATTTTTAAAAATAACTTGGCCACTTTGAGACTTAGATTTCTTCAAGAATTTATTTCCTTGAAATCTTTTCTTCTTCGGTCACTTTCCGGATGATCATTTTGGCCGATTTTCCATATTTGAACACTTTTCATAACAGATGAAAAAACGTGGAAATTCAAAATCGCAAAGTAATAAACAAACAAGGGAAGAAAAAATAGAAGTTGAGTTGTTATTATACTACTCATTCACAAGATTATTTTGATATTAAGTGTGGCTGTTCTGCTAAAAGAATTCATCTAGAGAAGAATGTTTTAGAAATGCTCTCCCAGCTGTCAAAAGTTGGGAGCGGCAGTGGCAAGTTTTTGTTTACTTTTCAACAGAGTTGTTTTATTCTTTTCTCGATAATTCCGGAAGTTTTGGGAGTATCGTTAAACTTTTAGTACCAAAATGTTCAGAAAAGATGGGGCTTCCACATATATTTTTTTCAAGAAATCGAAAATTTTGAGATTTAAGGGTCCTGAGACCCCTTAAACACCTACTCCCTTTAACAGATTTTTTTTCTGGAATTTTCAAGCTGAAAATGTTGTGAACATTAGCGTGTAAAGTACGGGATTAAAAAGAAAACATCGGGAATAGATTTGATGTATGCGATTAAATGCTATTTTATTATTGGTCTAATTAAAGTGGGACACTTTATAATTGACAGTATTTTTATATACAACAGTTTTCGTAATAGGAGTTTTAACTTTCAAATTTTGCCAGTAAGGACGCTGAAGTTAATCTTGTTTCCTCAAGGTCACTTCCATAACTTTTATTAATTTCTTACCAAATCTATCTGCTAACCTGAAATTTTACCGATCCTTTAGATACCAGTTACGTGCAATAGAAAAGTACTATATATGGGTATATTTCAACAGCTTTACAGCTGTCATCATTTGTTACTTATTCGATGTAATCACAAATTTACACGCAGTCGTACTTCTTACATACAAATAGCTTACACACGATGGACTGGTATATTTTCTTTTTATAACATCTCTTCCATACATATACATATATCATCGTCCAAAACTTGAAAAATCTGAGCTGCCATGGTTTGAAATGTTCTCGATCTAGCAAGAACTTTACAGTTTTAGTTCGTCAATAGAAAGAGCTGACACCCGATAGACCGAGATATTTTATTTTTATAACATCCCTCCAATACACATCTATCTATCATCACTCGATACTCGAAAACTTTGAGCTGCCATGGTTTGAAAGTTTTTCGATCTAATTAGTACTCTTCAGTTTTATTTTATATATACAAAGAAATGACACCCGATGGACAGGTATATTTTCTTTTAATAAAACATCTCTTCCACTCAACTCTAGTTGTCATTGTTCAAAACTTAGAAACTGAGCTTTCATCGTTAAATATTTTTCGATCTAATTACAACTTTACTGACTTACTTGGTACATACAAAAAGCTTATATATCATTGGCAGGTATATTTTCTTTATATAACATCTCTTCCATGCACATCCATCTATAATCTTTAGAAACTTTGAGGTCCTATGATTTGAAATGCTTTTGATCTAGGTACGACTTTAGTCTAACTTCATTCATAGAAAAAGCTGACCCGCCACGAACAAGTATATTTTCTTTACATAACATCTCTTCCATACTAATTCATCTATTATCGTCCAAAATTTAAAAACTTTGAGCTGCCATGGTTTGAAATGTTATCTATCTAGTTGGAACTTTAGTCTTACTTCATGCATAGAAAGAGCTAATACGCCATGGACATGTATATGTACTTTATGTAACATCTTTTCCAAACACTTCTTGCTATCATCGGTCAAAACTTGGAAACTAACAACAACATACCATATTGTAGTACATACATACAAGCATGTCTGATAGAGTGTGCATTACAATACAACACATGCACCCATTATTAACATTCCATAAATCATACTCCATCTACCAACCGTTCAGAGCTCTAGACTCTAAGTAGAATATGCAATGAGACAACGTCTAAAGGACGAGTGTATTTACATAGTACAACCTGAGGAACAACCCAGCGAGTCTGCTGTCACCCTTCTACAGTCCCCATTTCTCGCATTCGGAAATGCCGGTTCCAGTGACGGGTGACTGGCGATATCATCTCACCATGCACCTCATTTCCCGGAATCAGCTCGATTTCACGAGATCAGTCCCAGAAATTGATAGCCAATGGGCTAGTCCGCCCTCCACGCATATCTGTCAGTCCCACGGCTGCCACGGACACTGGAACGAACAAGATTCCGATTACCCAGACCCCCTACCCTCCACCGAATTTCTTCTGGAATTTTCGAACTGAAAATATTGAGGTGGAGCGTGGGAGCAGAGGGTTGAAAGGAAGGAGATAGGAATGTGGGTGTAACGAAATGAAAAGGGCCTTTCGCGTGTGGCGGAGTTTCTTTCATCGAAGGGGCTTGATTTGATGGCTCGTTGATAAATGTCCGAAGACTGCTGGAAATCAAATCTCTTGAAATGTGGTGGTCGATGTCGAATTTTGTTTTTACTATTGATATGAATTCATGCCCATGACAGCAATAGAAGCATGCAATCAAGAATGATTCTAGTTGAACGCATGTTTTAAATTTTGTACAAAATACAAAATATTTAATATTTGTAGTAAATTCCTAGCCTAACGAGCAATATTTAAAAGGGTGATACGAATGTACTCAAAATACGCAGTTATGAGAGACAAAATACCAAATATTAGTTAGGACAAAAAAAATGTTATATATCTCATTACCTTACTTTAATTCTGATTTTACTACAGATAGAAATTTATGGCCGTGACAGCAATAGAAGCATGCAATCAAGAATGATTCTAGATGAACGCATGTTTTAAATGTTGTACAAAATATTTAATATTTGTAGTAAATTCCTAGCCAAACGAGCAATATTCAAAAAGGGGATACGAATGTACTCAAAATACGCAGTTATGAGAGACAAAATACCAAATATTTGTTAGGACAAAAAAATGTTATATCTTATTAACTTACTTTAATTCTGATTTTACTACAGATAGAAATTTATGGCTGTGACAGTAGTAGAAACATACAATCGAGAATGATTCTATATCTACGCATGCTTCAAATTTTTAGTAAATTCCTAGCACAAAGAGCATTAATAAACAGAGTGTATGAATATACACAATATTTTGTTATAAGAGACAAAATACCATAGATTTGTACTGACAAAAACCTCACGTTAGCGTGGTGTGGACCACGAATCCTGACCGTGGTTTAAAATTACATGGTGCTGTCCTTAAGTCTTTCCATCATGGTCCATAGACCACTGTGTTGCTCCAGTACGATATAAATTAAAAAGTACCCATCATATAGTCAGTTTTGTCAATGAAAAGATGACTCATCGACACCAAGAGGTAACAATCAGGAATTACTACATTACTACAATCAGGTAACAACTGTCTTATTGCCAAAAGACACCTTCAAATGACCTACGCAGCGCATGTACACACACCAATACCAATGTGAATTGGGTTTAATTTTGTGTTTCCTACCTCACTTTAACCCTCTTAAGGTATCCACTTGCACAATTTCTTGCAACCTATAGTCTTCCCTACATAAGTTTGACCATTTTGATCTACGTAACCAAAAATATCTTTCCAAAGGATTATATTCTAAGGAAAGAGGAAATAGACCCTTTTCAAAGAGTTATACTCTAAGGAAAGAAGCAACATAATCCTTCCGAATGATTATATAGTAAGGATATAACCAACAGAATCTTACTAATGTGGATTCTATATCATAATGGAAAGACCAATTCAAGAAATCTTTCCAATTGATTCACTTCCAAGGAAAGCAGCGATATAATATTTTCAACGGATTCTATTCTAAAAAAAAAGACCAATAGAATCTTTCTAAGGGTGAAAGAATCAGCGTTTGAATTATTTCATCTTGGTAGAAAAAGTACCTTATTCGCTTATTTTGAATGACGCACACAAACTACTTCAATGCGGTAAATACATAATAGAAAATGCTTCAAAGTCCTCCAGTCAATACATTTTGAATGAATCAGAACATCGGAAAGTATTTTTTGTGTGTTCGGTACTAAAAATAAAAAATAAAAAAAGAAAGTCAATGAATCAACTGTTTCCAAAAACTTGCAAAATCGATCTTGTTGCTATTCATGCAAGGTACAGATAATCAAGCGAATTTAACATTAGTTTTTTGAAAATAAACAACCTCTACGAGTTATGTATTGTTTTACCTAATTGAAAGGATAATGTGTACCCCAGATTACCCCAAGACATCTTTCATAATCAAATGCTTTAGTTAATTCAAAAGGTGGCTTCATACAGGAATACTGTAATTTAGTAAAATTCTAACTTAACAGCGTTCTGGAAAATTCTTCAAATTCAATGCACACGTGACGATACCTATATCAACACCCTTCTTAATGCACTACATTAATTTTAACACTCGAGTGCGTTAAATACCGTTTAAAATAATTTTCTTGATGAGATATTCTAAAATGATTGGAATTTAACGAAGTAATTGTTGGAACTTTTTGTTTAAGTCATAATATAAATCTCCATGTTAGCACGTTAAGATTTATTTGACATCTTCCATTTTCTTTAGCTTTATTGGAGCGTTCCACCTAAACACATTCAACGTTGGAGATAGTAAGAATAAATAGGATTTTTAAATTAAAGTATCGTATATTTTGTTCGAAAACTTAATTAATATTAAAAAGTCAAAGATGAAAGGAATTCCTTGCCAGATTCCAGTTGGTAAAATGTAAGCTTAAATATGATAGGGGTTTTATTTAATAAATATACATTCCTATACGTGAGTATAATGAATGTACTGTCTGGGACAAGTCTGATCTTTTGCATAATTGGAAAAATAAAAGGTTATAAGCTCATAGTCTACGTTTAGTCTTATTTTCAGAATAGAAATGGAAGAATTAGGTAAATGCAGGCACTTTATAGAACTGAATACTGTGCAAAGCATTAGTTTTTCAGAGTCTGATTTCAAATTCGCAACTGTCATACAAAGGGATCTGATGAAAAATATAAATATAAAGGATATTACCCATTTACAATTGCTGTCTACCAAGGAGAACGTGCAGAGGGGATTTTCACCCAAACCCTAGACTGAAATAATGGTGAAATTCAATAAACATGTTAGAACGTGAAATATTTGAATTACACTCTTCAGAGAAGTGTTGAAAATTTGTTGATTCGTATTCTGTGAAATGTTTCCAAATGGAACAAACGTGCTTGCAATAAGTAACAGTTAATATAAGTGATAGTTTAATATTTTTTCTTTAGGTATGTATATACAATGTATATACCTAATGTATATTGGAATTAGTGTTAGGTATATACGAGTATACTAATTTATTCAATAACGAACAGGAACAGGGGATGTCAAGAAATTTTCGAGAGGCTGACGCTTTTAGAATGCCAAAAGGGCTTAAAACTTTGCTGTTCTAGACGATGAGAGCTTATTGTATACTTTAATTATATGGTTTTTTAATTGAGAAGGCAGTAAACCCCTAACTCTTCACGTGGTTTTTACGAGATATCTTGTCCATCAAGATCTGATAAATTTTGCTAATAACGAAATATCTTGTCCATCGATCTGACCGATTTTGCCAAGGGAAATATGTCTATCATTATCTAACCAATTTGCTAGAGGACTGATCCTTCTAGAATGCAGGAGAGGCATTTTTTGCTGTAGTAGACGATGAGAACTTATTGTATGCTTCAATTTATATGATTTTTAATTGAGAAGATAGCAAACCCTAACTCTCCACGTAGTTTTGACAAGATATCTTGTCCATCAAAATCTGATAAATTTTGCTAATAACAAAAGATCTTGTCCATCGATTTGACCGAGTTTGCCAAGGTAAAGATGTCCATCAATATCTAACCAATTTTTCTAGAAGACTGATGCTTCTAGAACGCAGGATGGGCTTAAAACGTTGCTGTACTAGACGATGAGAGCTTATTGTATACTTTAATTCATATGATTTTTAATTGAGAAGACAGTAAACCCTAACTCTTCACGTAGTTTTGACGAGATATCTTGTCCATCAAGATCTGATAAAATTTGCTAATAACAAAAGATCTTGTCCATCGATCTGACCGATTTTGCCAAGGGAAATATGTCTATCATTATCTAACCAATTTGCTAGAGGACTGATCCTTCTAGAATGCAGGAGAGGCATTCTTTGCTGTAGTAGACGATGAGAACTTATTGTATGCTTCAATTTATATGATTTTTAATTGAGAAGATAGCAAACCCTAACTCTCCACGTAGTTTTGACAAGATATCTTGTCCATCAAAATCTGATAAATTTTGCTAATAACAAAAGATCTTGTCCATCGATTTGACCGAGTTTGCCAAGGTAAAGATGTCCATCAATATCTAACCAATTTTTCTAGAAGACTGATGCTTCTAGAACGCAGGATGGGCTTAAAACGTTGCTGTACTAGACGATGAGAGCTTATTGTATACTTTAATTCATATGATTTTTAATTGAGAAGACAGTAAACCCTAACTCTTCACGTAGTTTTGACGAGATATCTTGTCCATCAAGATCTGATAAAATTTGCTAATAACAAAAGATCTTGTCCATCGATCTGACCGATTTTGCCAAGGGAAATATGTCTATCATTATCTAACCAATTTGCTAGAGGACTGATCCTTCTAGAATGCAGGAGAGGCATTCTTTGCTGTAGTAGACGATGAGAACTTATTGTATGCTTCAATTTATATGATTTTTAATTGAGAAGATAGCAAACCCTAACTCTCCACGTAGTTTTGACAAGATATCTTGTCCATCAAAATCTGATAAATTTTGCTAATAACAAAAGATCTTGTCCATCGATTTGACCGAGTTTGCCAAGGTAAAGATGTCCATCAATATCTAACCAATTTTTCTAGAAGACTGATGCTTCTAGAACGCAGGATGGGCTTAAAACGTTGCTGTACTAGACGATAAGAGCTTATTGTATACTTTAATTCATATGATTTTTAATTGAGAAGACAGTAAACCCTAACTCTTCACGTAGTTTTGACGAGATATCTTGTCCATCAAGATCTGATAAAATTTGCTAATAACAAAAGATCTTGTCCATCGATCTGACCGATTTTGCCAAGGGAAATATGTCTATCATTATCTAACTTGCTAGAGGACTGATCCTTCTAGAATGCAGGAGAGGCATTCTTTGCTGTAGTAGACGATGAGAACTTATTGTATGCTTCAATTTATATGATTTTTAATTGAGAAGATAGCAAACCCTAACTCTCCACGTAGTTTTGACAAGATATCTTGTCCATCAAAATCTGATAAATTTTGCTAATAACAAAAGATCTTGTCCATCGATTTGACCGAGTTTGCCAAGGTAAAGATGTCCATCAATATCTAACCAATTTTTCTAGAAGACTGATGCTTCTAGAACGCAGGATGGGCTTAAAACGTTGCTGTACTAGACGATGAGAGCTTATTGTATACTTTAATTCATATGATTTTTAATTGAGAAGACAGTAAACCCTAACTCTTCACGTAGTTTTGACGAGATATCTTGTCCATCAAGATCTGATAAAATTTGCTAATAACAAAAGATCTTGTCCATCGATCTGACCGATTTTGCCAAGGGAAATATGTCTATCATTATCTAACTTGCTAGAGGACTGATCCTTCTAGAATGCAGGAGAGGCATTCTTTGCTGTAGTAGACGATGAGAACTTATTGTATGCTTCAATTTATATGATTTTTAATTGAGAAGATAGCAAACCCTAACTCTCCACGTAGTTTTGACAAGATATCTTGTCCATCAAAATCTGATAAATTTTGCTAATAACAAAAGATCTTGTCCATCGATTTGACCGAGTTTGCCAAGGTAAAGATGTCCATCAATATCTAACCAATTTTTCTAGAAGACTGATGCTTCTAGAACGCAGGATGGGCTTAAAACGTTGCTGTACTAGACGATGAGAGCTTATTGTATACTTTAATTCATATGATTTTTAATTGAGAAGACAGTAAACCCTAACTCTTCACGTAGTTTTGACGAGATATCTTGTCCATCAAGATCTGATAAAATTTGCTAATAACAAAAGATCTTGTCCATCGATCTGACCGATTTTGCCAAGGGAAATATGTCTATCATTATCTAACCAATTTGCTAGAGGACTGATCCTTCTAGAATGCAGGAGAGGCATTCTTTGCTGTAGTAGACGATGAGAACTTATTGTATGCTTCAATTTATATGATTTTTAATTGAGAAGATAGCAAACCCTAACTCTCCACGTAGTTTTGACAAGATATCTTGTCCATCAAAATCTGATAAATTTTGCTAATAACAAAAGATCTTGTCCATCGATTTGACCGAGTTTGCCAAGGTAAAGATGTCCATCAATATCTAACCAATTTTTCTAGAAGACTGATGCTTCTAGAACGCAGGATGGGCTTAAAACGTTGCTGTACTAGACGATGAGAGCTTATTGTATACTTTAATTCATATGATTTTTAATTGAGAAGACAGTAAACCCTAACTCTTCACGTAGTTTTGACGAGATATCTTGTCCATCAAGATCTGATAAAATTTGCTAATAACAAAAGATCTTGTCCATCGATCTGACCGATTTTGCCAAGGGAAATATGTCTATCATTATCTAACCAATTTGCTAGAGGACTGATCCTTCTAGAATGCAGGAGAGGCATTCTTTGCTGTAGTAGACGATGAGAACTTATTGTATGCTTCAATTTATATGATTTTTAATTGAGAAGATAGCAAACCCTAACTCTCCACGTAGTTTTGACAAGATATCTTGTCCATCAAAATCTGATAAATTTTGCTAATAACAAAAGATCTTGTCCATCGATTTGACCGAGTTTGCCAAGGTAAAGATGTCCATCAATATCTAACCAATTTTTCTAGAAGACTGATGCTTCTAGAACGCAGGATGGGCTTAAAACGTTGCTGTACTAGACGATAAGAGCTTATTGTATACTTTAATTCATATGATTTTTAATTGAGAAGACAGTAAACCCTAACTCTTCACGTAGTTTTGACGAGATATCTTGTCCATCAAGATCTGATAAAATTTGCTAATAACAAAAGATCTTGTCCATCGATCTGACCGATTTTGCCAAGGGAAATATGTCTATCATTATCTAACTTGCTAGAGGACTGATCCTTCTAGAATGCAGGAGAGGCATTCTTTGCTGTAGTAGACGATGAGAACTTATTGTATGCTTCAATTTATATGATTTTTAATTGAGAAGATAGCAAACCCTAACTCTCCACGTAGTTTTGACAAGATATCTTGTCCATCAAAATCTGATAAATTTTGCTAATAACAAAAGATCTTGTCCATCGATTTGACCGAGTTTGCCAAGGTAAAGATGTCCATCAATATCTAACCAATTTTTCTAGAAGACTGATGCTTCTAGAACGCAGGATGGGCTTAAAACGTTGCTGTACTAGACGATGAGAGCTTATTGTATACTTTAATTCATATGATTTTTAATTGAGAAGACAGTAAACCCTAACTCTTCACGTAGTTTTGACGAGATATCTTGTCCATCAAGATCTGATAAAATTTGCTAATAACAAAAGATCTTGTCCATCGATCTGACCGATTTTGCCAAGGGAAATATGTCTATCATTATCTAACTTGCTAGAGGACTGATCCTTCTAGAATGCAGGAGAGGCATTCTTTGCTGTAGTAGACGATGAGAACTTATTGTATGCTTCAATTTATATGATTTTTAATTGAGAAGATAGCAAACCCTAACTCTCCACGTAGTTTTGACAAGATATCTTGTCCATCAAAATCTGATAAATTTTGCTAATAACAAAAGATCTTGTCCATCGATTTGACCGAGTTTGCCAAGGTAAAGATGTCCATCAATATCTAACCAATTTTTCTAGAAGACTGATGCTTCTAGAACGCAGGATGGGCTTAAAACGTTGCTGTACTAGACGATGAGAGCTTATTGTATACTTTAATTCATATGATTTTTAATTGAGAAGACAGTAAACCCTAACTCTTCACGTAGTTTTGACGAGATATCTTGTCCATCAAGATCTGATAAAATTTGCTAATAACAAAAGATCTTGTCCATCGATCTGACCGATTTTGCCAAGGGAAATATGTCTATCATTATCTAACCAATTTGCTAGAGGACTGATCCTTCTAGAATGCAGGAGAGGCATTCTTTGCTGTAGTAGACGATGAGAACTTATTGTATGCTTCAATTTATATGATTTTTAATTGAGAAGATAGCAAACCCTAACTCTCCACGTAGTTTTGACAAGATATCTTGTCCATCAAAATCTGATAAATTTTGCTAATAACAAAAGATCTTGTCCATCGATTTGACCGAGTTTGCCAAGGTAAAGATGTCCATCAATATCTAACCAATTTTTCTAGAAGACTGATGCTTCTAGAACGCAGGATGGGCTTAAAACGTTGCTGTACTAGACGATGAGAGCTTATTGTATACTTTAATTCATATGATTTTTAATTGAGAAGACAGTAAACCCTAACTCTTCACGTAGTTTTGACGAGATATCTTGTCCATCAAGATCTGATAAAATTTGCTAATAACAAAAGATCTTGTCCATCGATCTGACCGATTTTGCCAAGGGAAATATGTCTATCATTATCTAACTTGCTAGAGGACTGATCCTTCTAGAATGCAGGAGAGGCATTCTTTGCTGTAGTAGACGATGAGAACTTATTGTATGCTTCAATTTATATGATTTTTAATTGAGAAGATAGCAAACCCTAACTCTCCACGTAGTTTTGACAAGATATCTTGTCCATCAAAATCTGATAAATTTTGCTAATAACAAAAGATCTTGTCCATCGATTTGACCGAGTTTGCCAAGGTAAAGATGTCCATCAATATCTAACCAATTTTTCTAGAAGACTGATGCTTCTAGAACGCAGGATGGGCTTAAAACGTTGCTGTACTAGACGATGAGAGCTTATTGTATACTTTAATTCATATGATTTTTAATTGAGAAGACAGTAAACCCTAACTCTTCACGTAGTTTTGACGAGATATCTTGTCCATCAAGATCTGATAAAATTTGCTAATAACAAAAGATCTTGTCCATCGATCTGACCGATTTTGCCAAGGGAAATATGTCTATCATTATCTAACCAATTTGCTAGAGGACTGATCCTTCTAGAATGCAGGAGAGGCATTCTTTGCTGTAGTAGACGATGAGAACTTATTGTATGCTTCAATTTATATGATTTTTAATTGAGAAGATAGCAAACCCTAACTCTCCACGTAGTTTTGACAAGATATCTTGTCCATCAAAATCTGATAAATTTTGCTAATAACAAAAGATCTTGTCCATCGATTTGACCGAGTTTGCCAAGGTAAAGATGTCCATCAATATCTAACCAATTTTTCTAGAAGACTGATGCTTCTAGAACGCAGGATGGGCTTAAAACGTTGCTGTACTAGACGATGAGAGCTTATTGTATACTTTAATTCATATGATTTTTAATTGAGAAGACAGTAAACCCTAACTCTTCACGTAGTTTTGACGAGATATCTTGTCCATCAAGATCTGATAAAATTTGCTAATAACAAAAGATCTTGTCCATCGATCTGACCGATTTTGCCAAGGGAAATATGTCTATCATTATCTAACTTGCTAGAGGACTGATCCTTCTAGAATGCAGGAGAGGCATTCTTTGCTGTAGTAGACGATGAGAACTTATTGTATGCTTCAATTTATATGATTTTTAATTGAGTAGATAGCAAACCCTAACTCTCCACGTAGTTTTGACAAGATATCTTGTCCATCAAAATCTGATAAATTTTGCTAATAACAAAAGATCTTGTCCATCGATTTGACCGAGTTTGCCAAGGTAAAGATGTCCATCAATATCTAACCAATTTTTCTAGAAGACTGATGCTTCTAGAACGCAGGATGGGCTTAAAACGTTGCTGTACTAGACGATGAGAGCTTATTGTATACTTTAATTCATATGATTTTTAATTGAGAAGACAGTAAACCCTAACTCTTCACGTAGTTTTGACGAGATATCTTGTCCATCAAGATCTGATAAAATTTGCTAATAACAAAATATCTTGTCCATCGATCTGACCAATTTTTCCAATGAGAGATATCCATTAAAATCTAATCAATTTTCCTGAGGACCAGATATCTCGTTCATCAAGATCTAATCAATTTTGCTAGTAACAAGATAGCTCTCCATCACTTTACTGGCGATTTTTTCACTACGACGAGATCAAGATCGGGTTAGTTTTTCTCTATTAGCTATAAACCTCACCCATCAAAATCTGATCAGTTTTGCAAAGGACAAGACACCTTGTTCACCAAAATCTGGTCAGTTTTACTAATGACTAGGTACTTCATCGAGACAACCGTCAGGAGGTTTAAAGATCAATAATAAAATACATTCTATATTCAGTACCATTAGTTTAAGGTTGAACCTTTTTTTTAATCAATGCCCCTCTGGATATCGCTATGTATAACCACCAGAGGGATCTTCACAACTTACTATTTTTCATACCTTTTTCATCTAATCCTACATTAATAGAGTCCTCCACATTTAATACTGTGATAGTATCTTTATTCCTTCACGTACATCACACACTCCTGATATCGGTGTGTACCAACACCAGAGGGAGCTTCACACTATTTTTCATACCTTTTTCATCTAATCCTACATTAATAGAGTCTTCCACATTTGATACTGTGATAGTATCTTTATCCTTTCACGTACATCACACACGCCGGATATCGGTGTGTACCAACACCAGAGGGAGCTTCACACTATTTTTCGTACCTTTTTCATCTAATCCTACATTAATAGAGTCTTCCACATTTATACTGTGATAGTCATAGTCATAGTCATACTGAGTGGGGAGGTCAGGAAAGCCCTAGGTACTGATTCCACTAGGGAATATTGCACCAAACCCCATTGTTTTTCTATACTCCTGTCAGAGAAAGCCAGATTCCTTGAGAAAGGCCAAAAGGCTTTTGACAGGTTCTTCGTGAATTGTATCAAGTTCTGTTCCAAGACATAGACTTGAGTGCCTTATGTGAAGCAGAGCTTCGCATTCAAAAAGTATGTGGTGGGCAGTTTCCTCCACCATATTGCATTTTCTGCATAGAGGTTCTTCTTTAAAGATTCCCATCCTATGAAGGTGTTTTCTTAGATGATAGTGGCCTGTGAGAAATCCAACTATCACCCTCATCTTACCCCTGCTAAGACGAAGTATCTGAGAAGATGTTTTCATAGAAGGTTCTTGAATCATAAGCCTTGCATGTTTTTGATCGGTGGTTTGCTTCTACTTTTTTGTAGTTTCTTTAAGCATTCTTTCTCCTATCACCCTTTTTGCGGTAGTCTTAGAGATCCCGCAAAAAGGCTCAGGGCTTAAAGGTAGGTCTGCAGTCCCCAGTTTGGCTAACTTATCTGCATTTTCGTTTCCTTCTACACCAGTATGCCCTGGTACCCAAGTAAGAAAGATCCTATTATGGGTCCCCAAGTCATGTAGAAGGTTCCTACATTCCCAAACAAGTTTGGGGCTTATTTGGAATGAGTTTATTGCCTTTAAGGCTGCTTGACTGTCACTGAATATGTAGATTTTCCTATTTGAGTAGGATCTTCTAGAACATTCTTGTAGACAGTAGATGATAGCAAGCAGTTCCGCTTGAAATACTGTGGCATGTTTTCCTAATTTTCAGGAAATCCTTGCCTTAGGTCTGATCCCACATATTCCAGCACCTGCCTTTTCGTTTTGTCTGGAGCCATCTGTGTACCACACAATGTCTCCATTTGTTAGCTTGTAGTTTTCCTCTTTCCATTCCTCTCTTAGGTCAATAAGTACCTCAAAGGGTCTTTGAAAGAGGAATCTTGTCTCCATGATGTCAGAGGGCATCAAAAGTATAGGGTCAAAGAATTTTTGGTTAATACTGGTGTGGGACTTTTGGCTGGCAAAATCCATCCACAGTCCAGCGTTTTCCAGTCTGTAGGAACTTCTGGCAGCACCGCTGATAAAGATATCAAGTGGGACGACAGATAGAATAATTTCCATGGCTCTGGTAGGAGTGGAGGACATAGCACCTGTTATACTCAGGCAGGCAGCTCTTTGAAGACTGTCTAGCTTGGTCTTAGAGTTAGTACCTTTTAGACCTTGCGTTGCTCGCGAAAACATACTTTTTTCGATTCATCATAAATAATTGAGTTTTGAATAGTGTAGCATACAATTGATACAGTTTAAAGATAATTGTATGGCTTTTAAAAAACTGCATTCATATTTGTAATTAAAAACATCTATTTTTATAAAACCTAGCAAACATTATACGCAATTTCTTCGTTTTGAAATTTACCCACTTAACTTTCCCGCAAGATAACTCTTGAAAGATGCACTGTAAAACCCAAATGTTTGCACCAAATTGAAGCACATGAATGTCTTAATTCTATGAACTAAGGAATTTGTGATATTTAAAGTAAAAAAATATGTATAAAAATTAAAATTCTTTTAAATAAGTCAACTTTGAAAAATTTTAGCATGTATGGATCCATAAATAAAAAACTATAGCTCTTATACACAAATCCATAGTTCAGAGAACTAAGATCTACTTTTAGAATAACCATACAAAATTTCTTAACTCTGCGTTTATTAGTTTTTTTTTAAACTTGCGGGTAAGTTAAGTGGGTAAATTTCACAACGAAGAAATTGTGTATAATGTTTGCTAGGTTTTATAAAAATAGATATTTTTAATTACAAATATGACTGCAGTTTTTTTAAAAGCCATGCAATTATCTTTAAACTGTATCAATTTTATACTACAATATACAAAACTCAATTATTTATGATGAATCGAAAAAAGTATGTTTTTGCGAGAAACGCAAGGTCTAAAAGGTACTAACTCCCCTTAACAGTCAATTGTTCCGTCTTTTTCCACCAGACCACAGCCGCATAGGTCACAATGGGTCTAATAGCCATAGTGTATAGCCAATAGGTCATCTTTGGCCTTAGAACCCATGATTTACCAAGAACTCTTCTACATCGTAGAAGTCCAACTTTTGCTTGTTTAATTTTACTTTTCAAATGCTGATTCCAGGTTAATTTAGTGTTCAGTATAACTCCCAGATATTTAACCTCGCTCAGCATATTTACTTTTTCCCCTAGTAGGGTAGGTATATCACTTTTGTCAATGCAGGTTCTTCTTCGTGTAAATGGGACAAGAGTAGTCTTTTGAGGATTTACTCTCAAATTATTTTCACAGCACCATCTTGCGATTCTGTTCAGGGTCCCCTGCATGATATTTATCACCGTTTTCTCATCCATGCCCGATATGTAGACGACAATGTCATCTGCATATCCCTGGGCATAAATGCCGCTTTGATTGAGGTCTGCAATTAGGTCATCAACCACCAGATTCCACAACAGAGGGGAGAGAACTCCTCCCTGAGGGCAGCCTCTAGTGGGTCTAGCCTGAAGTGTTGCCCCAAACAACTCGGTTGTAATAACTCTGTCTGCTAACAAGGAGTTTATCCATTTGCAGACTTGTGGTTCAATAGCTCTGCTGGCAGCAGCAGCAGCGATTGAGTTAAAAGAGGTATTATCGAAAGCACCCTCAATATCAAGAAAAGCTGCCAAAGCCATTTCCTTGCACTCCAGGGTCTTCTCAATCTTTACAACCAGGTGTTGCAAAGCCACCTCTGTAGTTTTACCGGGTTGATAGGCAAATTGGTTTTTGTGAAGAGGTCTGGTACTCCTCATTACATCCCTAATGTGTCTATCAATTATTTTTTCCATACACTTAAGTATGAAAGATGATAGACTGATAGGACGAAAGTTCTTAGCCTGGTCATATTGGCTTTTTCCAGGTTTGGGCAGAAAGACTACCCTTGCCTTTCTCCATGGTCTGGGGATATATTCAAGAGCTAGACTAGCTCTGAACATTTTACACAAGACCCGTGAGATGAGATCGGCCGATTTCTGAAGCATAATCGGTATTATCCCATCTGGTCCTGGAGTTTTATATGGTTCAAATGAGTTGATAGCCCATAATACTTGTTTAACAGTATAAATTTTCTTGGCAACTATCCAGTTTTCCCTTCTCACCCTTATTGGATATCCCAGGGAAGAAGGGTTTAACTCATTAGGTACCAAGTTGGAGTTTGGAAAATGTGTCTCAACCAGAGTCTCTATAACTTCTCTGTCAGTTTTGGTATAGCCACCGGAATTATTCTTAAGGGTCCCCACCAATATTGGTGTATCTCTTTTAAGAATTTTTTGGAGTCTAGCGCCTTCAGCGGTACTTTCAACCGAATCACAGAACTTCCTCCATGAATTCCTTTTGGCCATTCGAACAGCTTTGTTGTATTCTGAAAGTAGGCACTAGTATTCTTCTTACTTGCCAGATTTCTTTGCTTTCCTGAAAAGTTTTCTTACTGTCTTCCTCTGCCTCATAGGGTCTTGGTTCCACCATGAGTTTGGTTGTTTGCCTTTCCTTAGAAGCAGGGGACAGTTATTTGTATATGAAATATAGATTGCCTGCTGCAGGCCGTCTGCGAACAGTTCTAGATCGTAAGTATCATAGATTTCCCGAGATAAGTCCTCCAGGTAATTCTGGAGTTCATTGTAAAAAGAGGTCCAGTTCGTCCTTTTGGGATTTCTGAACGTCTTCTCCCAGTGATATTTAGATTTCAGTGAGAAGTGGATAAATTGATGGTCTGCCATTGAAGGCTTCTCATCAACATGCCAATTGTGAATATAACTACTTAGTTCAGGGCTGGCTAAAGTTATATCAAGTAATTCCTTTCTTACACTAGTTATAAAGGTCGGTTTGTTTCCTACATTTAAGATATCTAGGTTATTTTCAAGTACAAAGTCTAAAAGAGCTTCACCTCTGTCATTGATGTTGGAGCTGCCCCAGATTGTGTGGTGTGCATTCACATCACAACCGAGAATCAATCCCGATTGCTGTTCTTCACACGCTGTCAACAATCTCTTCAGCTCTGCACTCACAAGATCTTTTTCCTCATATGGCAGGTACCCAGAGCCTATCAAGATTTCTCTGGTTCTCCCACCATTATGAAGAGTTATCTTTGCTATTGCCAAATCCCTAGAACAAAGTTCATGGATCGGCATTGCATCGATGTGGTTATTAATAAGTAAGCAAGCTCTTGGAGAGGAGCTTGCAAAATCATAAATTAACTTACCTCCACTGTCCTTTAATCCCCTGATGCCTTCTTTGTACAACCAGGGTTCTTGGATTAGGGCAATGTGGATTCCCTCAGTCCGGAAAACCCCACTGAGGTTGGCTGCAGCAAGTCGTTTATGCTGCAGATTGGCTTGCAGGAGCTTCATTGACATTGTCAGCGGAAGCTGCAGCAGGTTTTTCCAGAGCCCTAGCCTGCACTTGGGTAAAGCCTATGTAGAATTTACAGTATCTACCCATCAAGGTCTTGGCATCTTGTTCTGGGATACTTACCACAATGGTTCTACCCTCATTACCAGATTTTTGGTTGAGGATTCCCCATTTTGTGGCAGTTAGTCCTCCGTTCTGAGCTTCTACTTTTTGTAAAATCTCTTTACCGGAGAACTTGTTGTATATAGCTGGGATCTTGGCTATAAATTTTGTGGTTTTGACAATTTTACGTGCCTCGTCAACAAGGAAGGACAAGCCGTTCCATGGTGACATTTCTCTAACAGTTCTGGTCAGCCATTGGCTGCTGTTAGAGTCGGCACAGAGGATGATTATAGCTCCTCCTTCCAGACGACAATATTTGAATTGAGGTCCTGTTCTCGGAGGAACGCCCTCAATCTTAGACATTGCGTCTAGTTGGAAGGTCATCAGCTGTTCTTCTGACAGTTTCTGGTCTGGATATCCTTCCACGACAACTGCCATCTCCACAGCCGATACGGTGTCACTATAACTAGGGTCTGCCCCGTTTCCGGGTTTAGCCCTCTTTGTTGACATTTTCTCCTGAGAGTGGGGAGTACTACCATCCGACCTTGGCCTCTTGGTAGAGGGCCTGATCGGGGTCTGTAACTCCTTTCCCCTGGGAGTGGTTTTGGCTTTTGGTTTGGGTCTGTTCTCTACCCATGTGTGCCCTCAGCTAACTTCCTTTCTTTGGTCAGCCTTTTTTTGGCAGCCCCAGAGATTTTTTTCCTCTGTATATCAATCCTGTCAAGCCCCAAGACTATCTTTTGGAGATCTCGATCTCCTTCAAGGTCTGTCTGTGGGGTTGCAGGGCCTGATCCTGAGGATTGGGTCTCCATCAAGGTCTGAGTGTCTTCCTCTTTGGAGTCGGTGGTTTGGTTTTTGTTATCATTTTTTTCCATAGATTGGTGTATATACCGCAGGAATGCTGATACTGTGATAGTATCTTTATCCTTTCACGTACATCACACACGCCGGATATCGGTGTGTACCAACACCAGAGGGAGCTTCACACTATTTTTCGTACCTTTTTCATCTAACCCTACATTAATAAAGAGTCCTCCAGATTTGATATAGTGATAGTTTCTTATCCGTTCATGTATACCCGTCAAAAAAACCCGACTCACCCCATCGCAATTGCACAATTAACATCGTAATACAAAACGGAAGGTAGCAATCGATAGGGATGAATATTTTCTACAAATATCAATATTTAAAACTTGTCTAAGGGGCCGTCTTTATATTAAATTGGGTGCTTGCTCCAAAAATTTCAATTCGAACCCCCATCTTTAAACAGAAATTTGGATTCAATACACGATTTCCCCCAGGCGGAAATAAAAAAACTTCATCAATTTTTTGGATTGTTTACCGATTTGTAAGTGTTTGAAAATTAGGTATCCTAATGTTAAATTGGTGTTTCACGTTTCTTGTTATATTTGCTAAAAACATTAATTTTTCTTGGAAATTGTTTTTCCATCTTTTTCTACCCGAAAACCCAAACACAATCTATCAAATTTTAATCATCAAACTAAATTTTACTATTTTTTATTTGAAATTTATATTCATAAAAAATTATGAATAGAAACCTGGGCAAATTTTGACACCATGCGATTCAACTGTTACTGAAACATCGGAATTCCAAATTTCAGCTCATCACGTGCATAATTAGTAGCGTAGTGAAACTGTTTGCGAAATTCGATGATGATTATTATCGTTATTGGGGATTGTTCACAAACTGAAAACAGATCCTGGGATTCAATCAGAAGAGATTCTGACTTTGTCACCATCTTAACGGACTCCATACCAAGGCGCCTGCAACAGGTCATTGACTGCGACGGCCACTACACATCTTTATTAATATTTATAATGTGATTGAACTCCGAGCATTTACACGGTCCCTCAATGGTTTTTATAGATTTTCTCGTTCAATTTCAGGCCGTTTTTCATTACTTTTTTCCTCATATCCGCCTGAAATTGTGTGTAGAATCCAAATCCGTGATAAAAGATGGGGGTTCGTATTGAAAATATCGGAGCAAGCACCCAATTTAATATGAAGACGACCCCTTAGACAATTTTTAAGTCTTGGTATTTTTTGAAAACATTCATCCCTATCGATTGCTACCTTCCGTTTTGCTCTGTGATGTAAATTGTACAATTGCGATCGAGTGAGTCGTTTTTTTTGTTTGGACGGGTGTACATCACATAAGTTTCATTCCGATAGAACAGTGTTTTTGAGAGTTCATATTTTGTCTAGTTAAGTAGATTCCATGTATCTTCAGGCTCAGCTTTCGGATTTAATTTTGCAGGACTTTTCAACCCTGGAAACTGTAAAACTGTTGTGTTTTGGTGTTTTAACGTCACGATTAGGCTTCCCTTCCCCCGTGCATCACATTTGAAGTATTTTTTTCGTTGAAATATTATTCTTGTCAAGACGAACTTGAAATGTCTTCATCTTCATCTGCCTAAATTTCCGAATCAGTTTCGTGTTCGCTTTCAATAATATCCGAAATTTCACTGCCCCAGTTCTCTATTTCGGACCAATTATCAACAATATCCTGAATTTCTTTCTGTGTAAGATACACAGGTCGTTTTTTAGTAAAGTTTGTTGCCATTTTAGGTTCTCTGCCGAAATTTCTTTCTCCAACTTAGATGATTTCATTCAACAAAAACGGTAACGCAAATACCGTGAAGGGGGTCTAAGAGAGCACTAGGGAAATGCAAATAGTGTAAAACACGAAATAGTTGGGGCAGCCAAACCAGTCTTGGAATGTGGCTTCTGTTGTACGTAGTAGGAAAATACTGAATAGGACAGGGACCACTATTCACTTTAAGGGGCGGAAACGACCTGTCAAAAATGATTCGGGGTCTGTGAGACCCATGACAGCAGTTAAAGGTTAAATATGTTGATCAACAGCATAAACATAAATAAAAAATAAAAAGGTGATAAATTTATGATTTGATAAAGTTGATCAATAACATGTTGATTCAAAATGGATTAAAATATGTTACAAGTAAAGATAAAATCGCATGAATAGGGATGAAATATATAACATAGAATTTAAATATTGAATGAAATACAAGAAGTTAAAAATATTTGGATGGAGTTTTTTTCCAATTAATTCATACAAGGACTTGTGTAAATCATGCCCTGGTGGGTTGATGCTGTAATTGTCTCTCGTGGAGGCTCTACCAAGTATTGAATATGAATGAATTTTGTTTTTCTTTTTTATCACAGGTGTCCAAATATATTTGCTGGTAGATAGTGTGTAAGTAGATGGCCAGTATAGGTCAGTTTTCGACACGAAAATAAACCACAATAGGGTTAAATTTAACCCTGATATGCATCTATCTCAAAATTCACTTTATATTAATCAATATATCTAAGGAAAATAACTTGCATAAACATACTAACTACTGAACTTAGTTACAATACCACAGCTAGTATTCAAAGCAATATTTTAATAGAAATATTGGGTACATAGTTTTCTGCTCGTACTTAATTTACTAAATAACTCCTTTTAAAATTTCATGTTTCAAAAAATGTTTTAAATGAGAACATAAATCCGACTATTTCTATAGTTCTAATATGAGAACATATTATTAACATGTCCTAATAACTGTACAATTACATTTTAAATTGAATTTAGGTTCATTTATGGTAATTGGTAATTTTATTTAACGTCGTACTAGAGCAACACAACGGACTGGTTCATTTATGTTTAATGTAGTTATTAAATCTAGTACACTTTAAATTCTCTGTTCGTAAAAGCTTAAAATCGAATCTGCATTTTTATTATAACATCATTAAATTCATTTAGGCATCGTCTCTTGTTTAAGTTTCAAGTGAAAAAAAATTTGCATACAATGTATGTGGAGTACGTAAGAAATAAATATATTTGCAACCATTGTTTCAAAGAAACAGGAGATTAAAGTTTTGCTTAATGTGTTCATATTCAAAGAGAGATTTCTAAATACGTGTACGGTATTATATAATAATATAATAATAAACGGTAATATTTAAATAATCTTGTACCTGGATTTTCGCAAAAATGTAATCCTACCTTTTATTTCCTAAGAAAATCCATCAAGTACTTAAAATAAGAAAGGCAATTCTTCTTTTTAATTCTCCTGCCTCTTAAATTCCCTCTAAAGAATGTAACGTTTTTACTCTTAATTTCACTCAAAGAAATGTAATGGGGAATTTCGAGTGTTAACTTCTTCCGACAACATTCTATTGATCTGGCTCCTCTATCCGAACAAAATGAAAGTAAATCAGATTTTCAATCTCTATGAGTGTATTGTCGAATTTATTCCCAGGGATTAATCTCACCAGTCTGGCCCTGAAGACGAAAAGAACAGGATAGAATAATCAATACATCTCCTGTAAGTGTCGCGTTTAATGATACTTACGAAGTAATAGCATAAGTCAAAATCCACACTAGTATTAGAAATTTATTAAATTCGATCATTTTAAAAGTGATATTTCTAAACACGTATACTGACATTTAACCTTCCAGGCATTTTTGACAAGATATCTCGTACATTAAGCTAAGAACAATTTTGTTCTAGGCGAGATATCTTGTCTTCAAACTGCTGCCAATTTTTTATGATGACGAAATCAAGATCTGATCAGTTATCGATCTAATGACGAGATATCTCGTTAGTCAGTATATTACCGATGTTTTGATAACGACAAAATCGTTTGACTTTTCGATGGAGACGATATCAAGGTTCAGTTTTCTTCTTCTGATGAGATTTCTGTACTTCAAGACATTGCTAATTTTAATATGATGACGAAATCAAGATCTGGTCAGTTATTTTTCTAATGACGAGATACCTTGTCCATCAAAATCTGGTCATTAATATATCATAGATATTTTGATGACAACAAAGTCGTTTCACTTTCTGATGAAGACGATATCCAGGGTTAGTTTTTCTAATCACAGACACCTCGTCTAGACAACCACGAAAAATGTTAAATTATCTCGGATTTTCGAGAAAATCCAAACCTCTCTTTTACTTCCTAAGAATCCATCAACTACTTGAGATAAGATAATCGTTTCTAACTATCTATCTTCCTTAAATTTACTTTGCAGAATGTAACACTTTCACTTCTAATTTTGTACAAAGAAATGCAATGAAGAATGTTTGGTGTTAATTCTTACGACAGCATTTTATTGATAAGATTCTGCTATCCAAACTAAATTAAAGTAAATCAGATATTCGACCTCTATAAAAAGATTTGTCGAATTTATTCCAAGGTATTAATCTTACTATTCTGTTCCTGAATACGAAAAGAATAGAATAGTAAGAAAACAATTGAAGGAATTTCCAAACAATTCGTCTTCTGCAAATGTCTCGTTTTATGATACGTAAGGAGTAAAAGAAGAGAAATATGGTAGAAATACACACTAGAATTAAAATTTAATTTAATGCGTCAACCCTCCTTGTGGTTGTCTCGACTTGTTATCTCGTCACAGTCAAAATTTCAACACTATCTAGATGACAAGATTTCTCATTATTAGAAAAATTTCAACAACCTCTAGATGACGAGATATCTCCTGACTGTCAAAATTTCAATTATATCTAGACGACGAGATATCTCGTCATTCAAAAAATTCCAACAATATCAAGATGAAGAGCTATCTCCTCATTGTCAAAATTCAAACAATATCAAGATGACGAGATATCTCTTCATAAGAAAACTTTCAACGATATCTAGACGACGAGATATCTCGTCATTAGAAAATGTCAACAATATTTAGATGACGAGATATCGCCTCATTGTCAAAATTTCAATTATATCTAGACGACGAGATATCTCGTCATTAGAAAAATTCCAACAATATCAAGATGAAGAGATATCTCGTCATTTGAAAATTCCAACAATATCATGTTTACCCGATATCTCGTCATAAGAAAACTTTCAAGGATTTCTAGACGACGAGATATCTCTTCATTAGAAAATGTCAACAATATTTAGATGACGAGATGTCTCCTTATTGTCAAAATTTCAATAATATCTAGATGACGAGATATCTCGCCACTAGAAAAATTTCAACAATATTTAGATGACGAGATATCTCGTCATTAGAAAAGTGTGAACAATATCTAGATGACGAGTTATCTCGTCAGAAAAATTTCACAAATATTTAGATGACGATATATCTTGTCATTAGAAAAATGTCAACAATATCTAGATGACGAGATATCTCGTCGTTAGAAAAAAATTTCAGATGACCGAGATATCTCGTGGAAAGAACTTGAAGGGTTGCTTTTCAAAGTGAGATTTCCAAACACGTATGGCTTACATTTAAACTATCCTGGATTTCCTAGGGAAAATCCAAACCTGTCTTAAGAATCCGTCAAGTACTTGAGAAAAGAAAGGCAATCTTTCTAATTATCCCTCCCTCCCACATTTACTCCGTAGAATGTAACCTTTTTACTTTTAATTTCGCACAAAGAAATGTAATGAGGAATTTCGAGAGTCAAATTCTTCCGACAGCGCTCTATTGATCTGGCTCCTCTATCCCAACCAAATGAAAGTAAATCAGATATTCGATCTCTATAAACGCATTGTCGAATTTATTCCGAGGGATTAATCTTACTACTCTGTTCCTCAAGACGAAAAGAACAGAATAGAAACGCAGAGCAGAATGAAAAATATTGAAGGAATTCCCAATCAATACGGCTCCTGCAAATGTCGCGTTTAATGATACATATGAAGTAAAAGCATATGGTAGAGAATCCAAACAATGTCAGATTACAGTGTAATTTTATGTTTGGATTCTGTAATGTTGATGTATTCTCCCTGAGTATACTGTAACTGTTAGGGCTAAATTGTATGCTCAATCATTGTTTGAGTTCCTGTTGACTAGACTGTAATTTCGTTTTAATAACAACGTATCCAGTTAAAAAGTATTTTTCCGTTTAAATCAGATGAGACCGGTCATATTTTTTCGAAAGGCGTCTTAAAGTTTTCCCAACCTTGCGTTCTTGATTATATGTCTATGATATGGCAGTGAGGTATTTTTATTTAAGGGTTTATTCATGTTTCGTTTCGAGTGCATCATGTGGTTTCTTTTATTTATTTAGATTGCATAAAAGAGAGTTACATTTTAATTCGCGGAATTACGTTTAAGGGTTTGTCGTAAAATAAAAATATGTTTACAGTTATGTTTGATTAATCAGTGTTCGAAACGTTTCGAATGGCGAATTTCGTAATCATGTTTCTTCGTCTGTGTGTTCGAAATAATGAATGTTACTTAACCATTCTAGTTCTACGAGGAAATATTTTGAGATTAAAGAGCAATATAATGTTGACAGAGAATTAAAATACGTTTTAGTTTACTCTTCTATTTATCATTACTTGTTCACTGTTTTTAACATTTTACTAGGGGGCCCGCCTCCTGCTCGCTAACGCTCGCCAACCCCCGGAGGATTGCTTTGAAAATCCTCATTGGTTCGCTGCGCAAACCTATGCTCGCTTGGCTCGCATCCATGAAGATATGTGTCCTAGCAGAAGGGATAATTTACAAATATCATAATCCAAAAATATATTTTTCAAATCTAAATTTGTTGTATTACAAGAAATATATATATATATATATATATATATACACTGTACCTCTGGAATCAGAATTCAAATGAAAGCTTTGAGCAAATTTTGACTCGAAATGTGAGCGCTGCTTTGGAAATTGAATACCCAGTATGTTAATTGTGTGCAAGCGTCTCGTTGAACTATAATGGTTGGCCTTGAAAAGGACTGTTTTATAAATGACCCTAAAAAGATCCTCCGCCTTCGATTTCTAATTATAAGCTGCAAAAGCTCGACTAAAATTCTTTTTTTTTTCCAATAAACTTTCATCCGATAACGCTATAAATTCGATTGAGGCGCGAGGCTACTTGTTAAACAAACTATCGTACAATGTTGCCAAAACGCGATAACAAATAACGTCTTTTTTGCGTGCTACGTAAGAGAATTATATATATAGATAAGTAATACGTCTCTAAGAAATTACCCTTTTGCTTTAAATAAGTGATTGGAATCTCTTCGATTATATACCTGTTCAAGGCGATCGAAAATTACCGTCTAACTTCTCGTGGCTTATAATTTTCACAGGTAATCTTTAAATTACACATAGTGTCCAAAAATTAAGGACAATATCTATTGGTATCAAGCAGGATAGCCTGATCTTGATTCAATCGACTCTACTTGTGATGCTCTGGAACCTACTTACAGAAGATGAAAAGTAATTCAAAAGATTTTCCAAGACGAACGCTGTTTCCGACGCATTTATATGTAGATTAGATTTCGTACAATAAATTTAGGACTGTTAAATAGAACAGATTACGTAATTTCTGTGTTTTGGAACATCTTCTGGTATCGCAACTATCACCAACAACATCCCTTGCTCCAAAAGCTAAAGACTAGTACCAGTTTGGGTGAGAAACTGTTGAAGTGAAGACGACAGGCTATCGTCCCACCTTAAGACTCACATTAACCTTAAGAACATACTCAGAATCAACAATGCATCACTGAATCAGTTAGGATGAGGCTTAGTAATTAACAATACAACTACTGAGTTAGTTAAGATGAGACTCATTAATCAACAATACCACCACTGAATCCATTAAGATGACACAGTAATTATCAATACTACTATGAATCGGTTAAAATGAGACTAGGTAATTAATGAACAATACAACCATTTAATCAGTAGGGATGAGATTCGGTATTGCACAATACAACCACTAATCAGTTAAGATAGGACTCATTAAGAAGAAATACCACCACTGAATCAGTTAAGATGAGATTCAGTAATGATTAATACAATCACTTAATCAGTTGATAAAACTGAACAATCAACAATGCCAACACTGAAGTGAACAAAGCATTGTCATTAGTCTCAGAGGGAACCCTAGAAAAGTACAGCCTAGTGAGAAGGGGGAAAATTACCATAGAGGAGTCCATTACCGTAGAGAGTTGTAGGATCGTTCAGTAAAAGTCTATGTTATGCAAAATCGTGTGTGACGATCATTTTATATATAAATAAAAAGCATGGGTATTCAACCAGAAATTGAAAGTTAAAACTAACCATGCAAGCGCGCTGAATGCTGCAGGTATAGCATGGTAAGAAATATAATTTCTAAAACAAGAGGAAATTCAAAAATTAAAACCAAAAGGAATTTATTGGAAATGAAAGTGTTTGTGGATTAGGGCGTCATCAGGGAGGAGCCTGACCCATACAACACAAAATGGTGTTTTCTACGAATATGAGCCGCGAAAACGGGAAGTATATGAGCAATTTCTTAGCATTTCGCGGCTCATATTCGTAGAAAATACCATTTTGTGTTATAAGGGTCAGGCTTCTCCCTGATAACGCCCTAATCCACCAACACTTTCATTTTCAATACATTCCTTTAGGTTTTTATTTTTTGAATTTCCTCTTGTTTTAGAAATTATATATATATATATATATATATATATATATATATATATATATATATATATATATATATTTCATCTTCTCGTAATCACTGCTACGAACGACAGACTTGAATCCAAAAATAATCAGTTTACATTCTCCACTCATGGAATGCATTGTTTAGCTTAACTTGCCCCTGATTGAATGAATAGACTAGTTCAAATCCACGTGACTGGAATGTTAATCCGCCAGATTCGGGCTATAAACAATTTATTTATGCAAAGACGTGAGTGCGATTGCTTGTGGCTAGACCGCTATGCTGGTTGAACAGCAACAAGAATAGTTGATGGTTTGCCCAAACGGAAAATCGTAAGCATAAACAGCAGGAAAAGGAAATGACGATGAATATAAGCAACATTGTTGCAACTGCACTTATACACAAATTGCATACAGAGAATAACTTCTTGTTCACAATAAGTTAAATGAAACATTGAGCTGATTAAACGATGCGACTATGAGAATTATAGCAGACAAAAGGAGAAAGTAGTCCAACTCCGGTGAATTTGAATTTGAGTCTCGTGGTTTTGAACGAGCCTAATGCTCAATTTAAAGGATAGATTGAAACGTAAACAAGGCATTACTATAGCTGGGCATCCTTAGCATGGATTCCGGTTTTTAGTTTATATCTTGGCGCCAAAATCCATAGCAGTGATAAATGGGAAGTATTTAATGCTATCGTCATCACATTTGCACCATAAGCGAAAAATATGGTAGACTGATCATTGATACTGCGAGGAACTTAAAAAATAGACCCACATGTTAAGTAACCCAGCGACCGCACTGTGAAAACTTGACTTCGTCAACCGAATTTACATATTATCATCTCGTTTGGTGATATCTAACATCTTATTACAGAATAGTCACAAAAATGGTCAAATCGCCTAAATCAACTAGTAGGTCACACGGACCAATCAGATGAATAATTAATTGATGACCGTCTTCTCCAGCCCCGTAAAACATCAGATGGCGAACGTTCGTTTCCACTCGTGAAACGAATGGACTATAAAGATCATGTTCCTACCAATTTTGGACACGTAAAAAGGTTAATACGCTCATTCTACTTTCATATATCGCAAAATGTTTGAGGCATTTAAGCCTTCCCCAAACGAGCTGTGAAACTTCTTCAAAATTTAGCTGACGCAAGATCGACTACCTTCCAGTTGGAGCCCGAATATACCCACGTACTAGCATACCTATATGTAACAAATTTAAAATTCCAAGACACGGAGTTGACTACACTGAAAGAAACGTGAAAATGATATTACAAAAGTTCCTTAATGTGAAAAATGATCAATATTCCTTCGGAAGATAAGACATCAAACGTAAGCTCCAGAATTTAGTGAGGTATAGTATCTATTTTTTGATAAGGCTATCTGGCTTTGGTAAAAACAATTTCAAGCGACTGGTAGTATCCAGCACCAAAAAAGTAGAAAGACATAGCACACTGCACCAGAAGACGTTGATCGAATCCAGGGAAGCGTTTACTCGCTCACCCGATATTATGCCGCTTGATTTCTTCTTGAAGGGATACGTGAAGGAAGGACGCATTGTTCATAAGACCTCTGCGAACCTAATACCGGAATTGTTGCGACAGAAAAAGTTATATCGCATTCTGAGAAACACTTGAAGAAATAGTGATCATCCCATGGGAATTTTATGCGTAAAGATGCTTGTGTTGTAGCAATTTATCATTCTCAGAAGATTCAATACGCAATAAAACTTTTTGATTTACAATTTTATTTCCTGTAATGTTAATTTAGTTCAGGGCTCGAAATACCCGGGTGCACAGGTGCATTGTGCACCTGAAAATACAATTGTGCACCTAATTTTTTTCCCGTTAGGTGCACGCAATGCACCTAACGTTAAAAAAAGGGGAGGGGACGTGTTTTATGTTATTTTGATGTTTGAATAAAATATTAGCATCGACCTCTCTTGCTCTAAAGGAACGTAATTAAAATTACTAACTACACACTATACGAAAACAAAATCGCTGGGCCGTAACGGGTTTATACAGGAGGAAGGTTTACTTGTGCCATGCCACTAGAACTTTCCAATGATCGAAACATTTTCCAGATAGCTCTGTTGAAGCGACTGTCGCGACAGAAATTTATTTAGTTACTATCTACTTAAATATTTTTAGTTACTATCTACTACTAACCTACCTAAACATACCCAACTAATAAAGCAGTTTACATTACATTAATGCTCTTATATTACGTTTTTTTAATGTGCTCCTAAAATATAACCTGTGCACTTAATTTAAAAACTTAAGTGCACAAAGTGCACCTGTATTAAAAAATCTATTTCGAGGCCTGATTTAGTTTGTTGTTTCCTGTTACAAGTCACAGAAATTGATTAATTTGAACCACTTTGCAAGAATTGAAAAGACTATGCATTCTATCATGGGGTTAAAGCAGTATGAAAATGATTTTCTTTCTGTGTTTTTATCAGGCACACTCCCAGAAGGAATAAAAAGCACATATGTTTTCCGCTTTCAATCTCCTTATGAGAGATAACACACATGCCGTTTACTAGCTGATGTAATAATTCTCGGAATGATTAATGACCTGCAGAATCGATTTAAAGAATAAAAATCTGTTAATCACACTCGATCCATTCTCATTTCCACCGACATCGATCTCACTTGAAGTCTGATGACTCCGTTACCTCTACATTTACATCAAGAAACGATCTTCGTTGCCGTTCCTCACAACGAAAAAACACCCTTTGTTATTCAAACCATACAAAACCACACGAGATTTAGGCCTATTGCACAGAGCAGTACAGCACTCTGATGATTATGATGGCAGTTTTTTCGACTTCCTGCCATCAGAGTCTGGCATTAAACTCCGTAATCACCAATCACGCAGTAGTCAGTGTTCAAAGAAACACACCCGGTATTTGTTTTCTCAAAAACGGCAACGAATGGATTTGTCGGAATGGATGGATTTCATATGAACCTCGGTGGAAAATCCAATTTATAATGACTGTAATTCTCGGAGCTCTGTCCACGCTTGGGGTCATTTGGAAGCGGGCACATTCCAACAGAAGTATCCGGAGATTAAGAAGGATTATTTTTTCCCGTCGTTCTTTCGTTCCCCGCCCCCCTTTATCGAACAAGGGGGTGGTCGGAAAAAAAGAATACTTTGTCTTAAAACTTCTCTTGCAAACGATAAAGATGGAATTCCTGTAGCTTATGGTTCTGGGAGGGGGTTGCAGAGAGAGGGATGGTTACAGTGTACCAAGAGGACAGGAGCAAACAGTAATGACATGGCTACCATCCGATTCAAACTGGATTAATACGTCACCGTGAAAAACGACTTTTTGATGTTCCGTCAATGACCATAAATCAAGCGACAAAATGACAAGGAGGAGGGGGTTGAAAACGGTAAAAAAGGGAGGGTAGGCGGAGGGATCGTATACAAATTCACTTAAACCGGATTTAGACCTCGGTCCATCAACCATCGAAATAGTTGGCGGAGTGAGAAATGCAATTCTGTATTACATTTCCGGCCCCCTGATGAATTTTGAAGTCGTACCTTTGGAACTTTAACTTTTGAAATAATCTGAGCAATGAGTAAAGGCGTGTATTCGAAGAAAACAATCGAAAATGTGATAAATGTATTCAACGTTATCAGTTATGTTTATGTAATTTGTAAAAATAAAATGTGTACATGTTCATGGAGTCGATTACAGAGTGAATGTACATTTGCAACTGAGTCAGGTTTTGATGTATATGCACCTTATTGTAAATATAGCAAGATTTACATATTATAACCCCTGATAATTTTCGTTGCACCTTGTCAAATTAACTTTTGAAATAATCTGAATCCTGATGCAATCGCTACTATTATAAAATAAAGTTTCTGTGTGTGCGTGTTCACATAGTCCTGACGAATTTATGGCTTTTGCAGTAATGAAAAGAGGCACACATGTAGTCCAAATTTTTCTCAATTTTATAGTCCAGCCCAATTTTTAAAATTTTATCTAGAGCATTTTAAAATTAATTTAATGGCTATATTTAATTACTATTTGATTTTTTCCGAATGGCAACAGTCTTGAATCGGTATTGAATAAATCCGTATTTACTGTGCGTGTGTAGCTGCCCGATCTTTAGAAAAGCATATTAACTTTTAGTCAGCGTTAACTTTTAATCTTTCTTACAAGGAACCTTTTATTGTGCTTCCTCCATTTTTGGAACTGGATAACGGTTGTGTAATACGTTGTTTGTTATTGTTTGTTTTTTAGAGTACGATAGTTTGGATTTTGATTTTTTAAAAGCATATTAACTTTTTGTTTTTCTTTTAGTTTGGATTATCATAATCTATAATATAAGTATCTTTAATTTATTTGCACTCTCCTTTCGTGGAACTGAATCACGGTTGTGCAATACTTTGTTATTGCTTCTTTTTTAGAGTATGATAGTTTGGATTACCATTTTATAGCATATTAACTTTTTTGTTTGGATTATTTGGATACATTTTTCAAAGTTTAGAGATATTTAATTTTGATCTTTTGTGCAATTTCTGGTTTGTTTCATTTATGAAATCTTTTGTTTGTTTCTGTGTAGTACTTCGGTTTTCCTATAGTTAATTTTTATCATTTTGGTTTAAATGTTTAATGGAAAGAAAAACGATATTTAATCCCAATTTTAAATTTAATGTGGAACATTTTAAAATTAATTTATTGTTATTAGGTTTCCTAGAAATGTCAACAGTCTTCAAATGATCTTTACTTCACTCGCGCCAATCTTGTATTATGATCATTTATGCAAACTAAGAACATTTCTTCTATGTAGTTCTACGCTCACAGTATGTTGATGCTCTCTTCGAATTTCGACGTTTTACTGAGAAGCAAAGACCTATTCCATCAATTTACTGTCGACAGGTATTCCGAGATTGAATCGGAAAGGGTGTGGTACAAACTGAATAAGAGGACTCAGAGTGGAACAGTATGCACATTTGAGAGATGTGTTGATGAACGATGGATGTTGCTATACGAAAACTGAAGTACACAGAAATTGCCAAACATCCAAAAAAATATCAAAACCAAAAGTTTATGCTTTTGTAAATTTATACGTTGCATAAATTATCAAAATTAAATATTGCTATGGTTTCCAAAAGACACCGAAACACAGAAGCAAACACAAAATTGCATAAAAGTAGAACAAAATTATGGCATTTCGGTATAACGGGCTTTTTTTAATTTACCGCCCACAATATTTTGTTATACGGCCAAAAAAATTGTTGTTTGATGCTTTTGTTTAGTTTTAGCTTCTCCCTTTTGGCGGCACTGTTACATTTTGCCTCAGGGAAATATGAGGAACATTTGGCATAACATTGTCATCATTTTACTGCGTTAACGCTTTAGTGTTGTTAGACCAACACTGACTTTATACAAATCCACGTCAAAACTCAAAGTCCTATCAAAGGACTAACTCAAAGGCTAATTTTACGCGCTACGATACGAACTGCAGGCAGTTGATTCTAGTGAGTGTAGTTAAACATAAGTAACTTTTTCATATTTGTCTTATAATACACTAACTAACAAAAGTTAAGCAGGGAGAGATAAATGTTTCTTTCCAGAAGCCAATCTGAATTTTAGAGGCTGCAATTTGCTGCAGAGGAAGATGGAAGTATACAAAGATGTTATGCAACCGCCAATCACGGTTTCGTTTTGAGAAGTATGTAAAAAAGGCAATCTTGGATTTAAACATGATTTTGTTAATGACACCAATACTCTAACCCTTTACAATACTGACTTCTGATACGACTGCCTTTTTTGCAATTTGGGGCTGTAAATTAAAAAAGGATCGGTATTGCGATATGCTGTTATTTGTTGATCTTTTATGCTATTTCTTCGTCTGTTATCTTTTGGGTGTCTTTACGAAAGCATATCAATATTAAATTTTGATAATTTATGCAATGTATAAACTTACAAAAGCATAAACTTTAACTTTCGGTTTTGATATCTTTTTGGAAGTTTAGCGATTTCTGTGTACTTCAGTTAGCAACATTTCCATCGTTCATCAAACCATCTCTCAAATGTGCATACTGTTTCACTCTCAGAGTCCTCTGATTTAAAGATATCCAAACCAAAATTTTATACTTTTGAAAATTTATACGTTGCATAAATTATTAACTGGAGGATTAAGCAATCCGTTAAAGTAAAAACAATTATCAGCTATCAGTAATTATAACTAGTTAATCTACATGTCAAATATTAACTAGAAAGCAATAATTTTTGTCGCTCCTTTTGAAATTAACTTTTGAAATAATCTGCCTCCTGATGCAATAAACAAGTGCGTGTAATGTTGTGTTTGTGTTCAATGTTACCAGGTTATTAATGTATGTGCGAAAATAATTCGTACTTGTTCAAGAAATCAGTTACATAGCATATCGAATGGATGTACATATCCAGTTTAGACATATTTTATATTTGAATGAATGCAACTATAGCGATAGCTACATGTATTATTTTCAATTTTACCCTAGGTAATTTTCATGTCGTGCATTTTGAAATTTTAGAAATAATCTGCCTCCTGGTACAGTTTGTAAATGCGTGGGTTCGCAGAAAACAAAAACAATCCCATCTCGCATAGAGCGGAAAGCGCATATTTTCAAGACGAACAGCATCCATACCTTGCACAGGATTCGAAACAGAAATATTTCGATCCAAAAGCTAGCACCAAGATCACTACATCGATTAATGGTCAAATGATTTTCAAAAATTAAAAATAATTTTATAAAAATCTCTAGAATAAATTTGTATTACCCGTAAAATTGCACCCCACATTCTTACCATACAGTCTAAACACAGCATATTTATAGTGACGCCACGCAATCATCCAGGACGGACAAAAATCATTTGCCCTGCCCACGATTCGAAACAGGAACCTTCCGATCCAAAATCACCCCTTAATCACTACACCGATTGATCACCAATTTTGTATAATTTTTGCATAACAATTTTATTTTAATTATATAAATATCTAAAAATTGGATTTCACCATCTTTGTCCGTGGTATGAACAATTGCACATATCTTATATTTATTAGGTATAGACCCACCTTAAATGCAGCCATACTCAAAGCACAATGCTCTTTGAAGGGTACTGTATTAAAAAGAACTGTTTTCTGAAGAAAAATCATAAATGCTGTAGACCTATCACACGTTGCGGAGCTTAGATTTTTTCAATCGTCTCACAGAACGGCTCTTTCACCAGCATGTCCAACCCCCTTACCTAATTACCTAACTTTAGAGATAGTGCCTTGAGTGGCATTTACAACTGACGCTTTCCTTTCATAGTATTGTGTGGCGTATCGTTTGGATAGATATCACCGGAGCGACCTTTTTTCCTTTCCCCCAAAGCGTTCACACCGCACGGTTGACATGGTAGGGTACCGGACAAAAGGTGGATCCCTCTCGAACAGTGTTTCCCAACGTGTCACCCACGCTCCACATTAGGCAATTCGATTGTTAAAGGGGGCAAATCGAAAATGGACTCGTCCAGAGTTTAAGTTAACCTAATGGCGACCCTCAGTCGCTACTCGAGCTGGATAAACCTCCAGTTTAAGTAACTTCTCTTCGGCATGTTAATAGCCGTGATTTCATTTTTAGACGTTAGAGTTGAACTACTGGTTATACTGAGCAGGCACTAAGCATTTCGCACTACTTGTTCTGAATGTCGCGAAATGCTTAGTGCCGGGATCTCAGTTTTTGCAGTGTTTCGCAGTAACTCTCAGCATTCACCGTTGGTGCTAATTTGAAATAAGCGTCCGTTAAATTGTTGTAAAAGTCTCGTTGTTTTAAAAAATACATACATTGTATTAATATAAGTGATGTATAAATGGTATGTAAATTGAATTGGTAATTTTTAATGTGCCATACATATTTAAATATGCATTTTTTGTCTACGTTTACTCCAGTTCATATAATTTTTGTTAGTTTTTAATTGGTCTTATATTTATTTTTTTCAGCCCATAATGAAACGAGTGGTGCAAGCAAGGAAAAAATTGGACAGTATTCGGAGGAATATCGATGAACGGTCTCCTTTTTTTTAATGCCAACAGCGGTTTGGTTTCATTTCCTTTATTGAATTATATCAAACATATATTTGCAACGAAAATTTTGAAAAGTTTCATTAGCTCCAAAAATGTGAATTGACTGATACCGCTATACATGGCATTGTCGATCATCTGAAAATTTTATCGGCTGTTTTAAAAGAAAGATTTTCTGATTTGAAAAAAACAATTGATTTCCCAACTTGGATGATGCAGCAAATGTTAGTGGATTTGTGTGATATTTCAAATATGCAGTATCAAGAAGAAATTGCAAAAATGCAAAATTATGAGTCAATTAAAACTTTATTTAATATAAAAGGAGCGATGGCATGGCTTTGTGAGGAAACCGTTATAAAAATATAAAAAATGCAACTGAATGGGCAAGAAAACTATTGTTACCGTTTCCATCTTCATACTTAGAGGATTTAGTGCCATAAATGATTTGCTGCTACAAAAAGAAATTGTCTGGATATAACAAAACGGGGAGACTTGAGACTGAAGTTAACTAAATTTAAACCTGACATAAAATCTCTTTACAGCAAGCATCAAACGCAAGTATCTCACTAAATGTAAATTATAAATTATTACTAATAGTTAAAATAATATAGAAAAATCTTGCATTGAAATTATTTTGTACTTAAATTTCAATTCTCCATTACATGTTTTTAAAATTTACTTACTGTGTTTGCTCAATTTTCTAGTAATTTTTTCCTAAAACCTATCATTCAAGTTTTTTAGTGGTCATTTTAATTTTTCAATATTAAAAATTATGTATATATTAGTAATGGGTATAAGAATTTTAGAAAGTCTTAGGTGGGGCATAGCAAAAATTGGTTGGGAAACACTGCTCTAGAAGTTCACTCGCTGACAGCTCGTAACTGGTGATTGATGTCAGCGGTCATTTAAAAGGGTAATAATATCCACATTACACAGATCTATACCATGCCGCCGGTGTAAACGAAATTTTAGTGGTAACAATTGTCTATTTACTGCAGCGTAAAGGTTTTAGAATGCGCCTTCTCACAACAAAAATTTAATTGTATAAGTAATTATTACCTCAAATCATTTGATGAAAACCAACTGCATAAGATATGTAGTACCGCAAGCTGAGCAACGTCATTTTAAAATTTTAAAACAAACAGGTGACTAAACTTAAGGTGAACTTAATTTCATCATACATAATACCCTACATATAGATAAAATAAAGTCTTCCCAGAGTATATGTGCTAAGATTTGGTAAGTGCCAAATCACTCACAACATAAGTCCAAGCCCGAAATGTTTTATATCTCAGAACGAACCACAACATTTATTTACAGACAAGAAACGAAAACACTACGTATCTCCAAACGGACAACATAACGGTTGACCACTCGCTTCTTAACAGGAACAGACGATAGCATTTTCGAACGGTGCACTTGTGCAGAAAGAGCACGTTACTGTGTCCTTGAAAACAGCCACGTTCCATTTGGGGAGGAGAGAAGAAAAACAATGATATTCTGCTACACATTGGAATTTATTTTGACGTGGTAGACAAAACAAAACTAAAAGAATCAAACAAAAGCAAATAAAATAAAATAAATTAGAAAATCATTTAAATAAAAAATAAATATTATGTTTTCTTTTTTAATTTATATTTAAATTTATGTTTAGAGTTCATTTAATATTCGATGAATGTGCAGTGTTTTGAAAACTATATTTTTATGGAGGAAGGGTTAGATTTGTAACACGAATATTCATAATTAACTTAAATTGACCCGAAGTAAGATAAAAGTAACGAAGAAAAGGCAAAAAAAGCTATGCAAATTGATGCAGAATTGTAATTTTATTCGTCACTTATACTAAGCCATTTCAACTCCCCTAGTAGAACAAGTATTTTCCGAGATCTTTTATCCAGCTCATTGTTCAGAGACCAACATCAACAAAAGAAGAAAACAATTCCAATGAAAAAACTCCTCTATAATTACAAACAATGACAATGTGAAATCAATTTATCTCCTTTCTGTACTTATGGGTTAGCGTATCGAAAATTCATTAAGAATAGCCATTATCACTATCATTTAATGCATAAATGATGTTTTATTGCAAAAACTATAGTGATGTGAGACTACTGAAATTTGGAAACGTACTTCGTAATCAAATAATATTCTTTGTCATCAACCAAACAAGTTGTCTTCGAGAGTTTTTCTTTTTATAAACCTTTCCCTAAAAAAAATCAAGCTTTTAATAAATTCAGTTATGATGTAACAGTTCGTAGGAATTGAGCAAGTTTGCTGAGGGAAAAATTGCATACACATTCGAAAACGAACAAGAACATGTCTTAATATCCTTCCACCATATCCTGCAACTTCGAATTAGAATTATATTAGGAGAGGAAACGTAGATCAATAAACAAAATAGAGAGGTTAGTGAAAGCAACAAAGATATAAGCGTGATACTTAACACAATTCTAGGAGGTGAGATTAAATCTAAGCATTTTTGCATCAAAATAATGGTCAAAAGAAAGCCTAAAAGGGGACATAAAACTCTCCTGGACGTTGTCACGTCTAGATAGACAAAAGTACAGGATATTAATGAACACAAGACATCTTGTCATTAGAAAACACAAGCTATATTTTGATGGACGATATATCTTGTCATCATTCCAAAGAATTGGCTAGATCTTGGTGGTGTATGAGATTTCTTGTTATTAGAAAAAAAGTGTCTTGTTCTTGTTGGGCTAGATATATTGCCAGTAAAAAAATGGCTAGATTGTGATCTCGTCATCATAAAAAAATAGCTTGATGGACAGTAAATTGATGACGAGATATCTCGTCAGCAGTAAAATTGGTGAGGTCTTGATGGAGGGATGATCCTCAAACCTTTTGCAGGATTAAACAATCCGTTAAAGTAAAAAAAAAATATTATTTATGTAATTATTAACAGATACTCTATATGCTAATATATTAACTAGATAGCAATTAAGGTATCAAGTTTATTCTGAAAACTAGAAAAATGCTCTGAAATCACACATTACCCTTGTAAAAACAAAGTCTTCGAGTTTTCCTTTTAATTAATATATTTATGACGTGAGGGTTTGCGGTTTACTGGTATGAAAAACGCATACATAATTGATACCGAACCGAAACCTTTAAAGTACGGCTTTATGTTTGATAAAAAAATATTCTTAAAGGACGAAATCCGTAAATAGTATTGTTAAAAATAGTTTGCGGGATCTTATTTTATTCGATTACTAGGAGGAAGACATTTAAAATCCATTATTCATATATCTACCTATTAGGCAAATCAGAATAAAGACATTTAAGCAATCTGTTTAGGTATCAGAACTCTGGCTTGTATACTCTACTAATTTTCACATTCTTAGTCATATTTTTGCTCATAAGAAAAAAACATCAGACTTAACCTGAGATCTAGAAAAATGTCTCATTACCATGCATTATCCTTATCAAACCGAAAAGAGTGTTCAAAATGTCCTTTTTATAAATTCAGTTATGATGTAAGCATTCGTATAAGAATCGGGTAATTTACCGAGGGAAAAAATCGAATCCCTAATTGAAAACGAACCGGAACATTCCCTAAACTCTATGCAGAAAATCCTAAAACTGAGAACTGGCTTTCTGTTAGGAGAGATAAGGAAGCATAAAAGGACGAAATCAGTGGAAGGAGCCCAAAGAAGCTCGCGTGATCTTATTTAACAAGATTCTGGGAGGAAGTGGTTAAATTTCATCGTAGCGCGTGAGAAAAGATGCATTGCAAGGAAAGAAATGAATCAAAATGTTAAGAATTCAAAAGAAGTAAAAAAAAATCTTATCCAGAAATAAACGAAAAGAGAAAAGATGAGCAATAAAGCGAGGAAATTTTTCCTTAAAGAAGTCATTTGGATACGTTTTTTCGATTTGCCGGAAAATGATTTCGGCCCAAGTAAAGCTTCTTGCAGCACGGAATAAAATCATTACCAACCTGCAAACTGTATTTCTTGCGTCTTAGAACCCTCTGCCTTTTGCTTAACTTTTCCTTTCTCATTTCAGCTTATTGTGCCTTATTTTTTTTTTATCCGAGTCTGTAGTTTGGCGAGGCAGTAGCATTTGTCAGTAAATTGTGTCATTTTCGATGGCCGTCTTTCTCAATCACTTCGTGCCTTTAAATGAGCCCAACACGAAAAAAGTAGCGTAGAATGTATGCAGAGATGTTTTTGGTACTAACGCCAGAAAAGCAGTTTTCTAACCTAGTTCCTTTAATGTCTAAACTTTAAATTAAATTCTTAAGCTTGTTTTGCCTTTTATATACTATGTATACGTTTTTATTAAATGAACTGAAAAATGTGAAACCCACATATTACGAAGAAGTAATTAAACAAGTATTCTGCTAGGGTTGTGAAGTTAAATCTCAGGCATAAAACTGAAACATCACTACTGCTTAGAGCTAAGAAGTGTCTAGCAAATGTACTTAGAGCCAACTTTAATTAGGATTGCTCTGAACCTTAGCTTTATACAAATAAGTAAAATACTTTCGGTTCTCGATATTTTTCATTTGATTCAAGAAGTTACCTTTTTCAAATTTATGCGAAGTGTTACTGTAATAAAAAGTAATCAACACTGAAATATTAACATTACATATTCTCTCATCTTTAACACTCCTTGGCTCCTTGTCCAAAATCGAAAGTTCGTAAATGGGAATGGGTTTTAAAAAAAATAAGAAATGCATCTTGTACTAATCTTTATTCATTAGCGATTCCATAAAATCAGCTATCTTCGTTTACTTTGTGATAGCACTTCGGTAAACATACGATTCCATAGAGGTGATACTATTAAACATCTCAAAATTGTCATCTGCTTTAATGAATTGACGTAGACCTGACAGCCATTCTGTGGAGTCTTTGATAGTTGGCCTTGGGATGACCTCTACGCACTTTTCATCGGACTGTTCTTCGACTTTCCCGTTCAATACCTCATTGATGATTCCATCATCCGATATCTCCTCTTTGCATGCTTGAACATTCTCGTCCACAATCAGAAAATCCTTAAATGTAAAGTTTTCAGGAACTTGAGGAACCCTATCGACGAAGCTCCTGGATGAAAGCTTCATCAGCTCTAATATCGGAATCGCTCATTCCTTCCCTACGGCCTCCGCCACCTTTACCAACTTGGGAGGTCCTAAACATAACCAGTCTGAAGAAATTTCACCAAATAAATAGACCAGATAATGTGGTCAGATTTATTGTCATAAGATCTCAGAAGGTTAAGTCACGTTTAAAAATTATTTTTGGTGCGGTAGGTAATAATGGTAATGTGAGCGCGGGGAGTATTGTATCCCACATACTGTAGAGGGGGCTGCGTGAGCGCGTGGGTGACATTCAAGCTTGAGACACGGAGGAGAGAGGTGCTCTCCTTGGACCTGATGAAAACTCAGCTTCCTTAGCCCTAATTAGTACTAGGCTTCCTTAGCCTTAATGAGAGTGGTCCATCCACAACATTGTTAAGTTTGCTGTTAAGGGGGTCCGGGACACAAAAATCGTCAAATTTTCGAAATTTTTTTTATTATTTTAAGAAATTCTCTGTGTTTTTCTGCTTAAAATGACATCTAAATCATGTTTCTATCTTAATTAGAACTAGAGATATAATAATTTTTGTGGTGCGTTGTTTTGAAAATCTAACACTCTTGACAGTTGTTGTCATGGCAACAACATCTGTCTTTAAAACTTTAAACGCGTTTTTCTCCATGATACATTTTTTCAAGATTTCCTATATTCAAATTGCTATAAGTCGAAAACCGATAAAGTTTAAGGGTTGAAATTTGGAATATATCTTTTTCAAACATTATACTTTAATTTTGATTCAGCAAATTTAAAACAAATATTTACTTTTAAAAATATGACTTTTTAAAAAAAAAGTACCTTAAAATTTTCAAAAATTTTCATTAAAATATTTTTCATTTTTTATTAAATTAATATTTTTTAAATTCCTGAATCGAAATTAAAGTTAATAAATTTGTGAATAATTTAATGCAAGAATTTTGAAAATTGATCAAGAATGTTTTAAGCCTTAGCAATTTGAAATGACCCCTCTTTTTTTCAAAAAATTTTAATTAAAAATTTTTAAAGAACTTTTGGAAAACTTTTGTGCTGTGATTTTGCTTATTAGTTAGATGGGTAATCAGTACAAAAAATTTCAAAATTCTAAATTAATTAATAAAAAAAATTTTTCAATGTGTCCCGGACCCCCTTGATAAAGGTTGTTTTTGTTACAACGAATTGCATCAATTAATATACAATCCACTATATATAGAGCTATCGGACCAATTCAGGTATGGTGTTTTAATTAATGTTGTATTGGAGCAACACAAAAAACTATATTGGTAGTTCTTCATTGTGTTTATCAGAGTAATATGTGCACATACCAGTATTTCTTGAAACGAAACTGAGCGGCAACAAATAACGAAGCGCGTTCTGATTAGAAGGGTATGTTGTAACATGCCATCAGATAGCTGTCGTTACAGATAAGCCTCGATCCTATTTAAATGAGCGCCATCTGGAATTTTTCGGAGGAGTCATTTGAAATTTTTTGTAGGTCACGTCCAGCAGTCACCATTTGTCACGACGCATGCTAAGTCAGTGCGGCATTAGTTAACCAGAAAGCATCGTAGTGTTGATATAGGTTGTTTGGTTGTGTTTGGGGGATTTATGCAGCAAGAGCCATATTTTGCCAGGCTGCGTCAAACACAAGATAGCCTCAAGTTAGGAATATTGTATACGAAAAACGTAGGTTGAGTCGAAGACAGAAACCATAGTTTTGATCTGAATAGTTGGGCCTGATGTAGGAATGTGCAATAAATGAAACAGACATAGTGGGTTTGAACGATTGTTTATTGTATTAAATTGTTATTTACAGTTTTAACTATTTAAGTGCAGTTTGATATTTATATTAAAGGATAATTTCACATTGATTAAAGTTACCTGTGATTGTTGCTTAATTTGGTTGTTTTTGAATAAAACTACTTAGGCAGTTTTCTTATTCCACTCAATGCAAAGATACACAGGCACAAACCTCGCCCAGCACAGTAAAATTTCGAACGTATTGCTCAAGCTCTGTGCACTCGGTCTAAAAGTCATGCTTGCTGGTACGAACATCCTATGTCTACATGAAGCTACATTTATATTCAAGATGTTTCCATTAGCTCTGAAATCATAAGACAAAACAGTTGTGAGGCTTTTTATAGGTCAACTTTTCAGGAATTCTTTCTAGTATTGTTACGATTTTATCAACGTGTTCATGTCCAAGGATAGATTGCGGAACTAAGTAATGGTTGATGGAAGGCCATAATGCTATTGATATAACTGTAAGATTTCATCTTCATTAAGGTGGCTAAATTTTCCAGATGTTATGTAGAATAAATGTGCATGTCTTACTTCGCCATTATTTATTCTTACAAGAGGTAGCAAAGTTGCTGCCGATTATTAGTTCTCAGGTTTGATCAGATAGAATAAACATCTGTGCCTTATTTTGTTCCGTATTTTTATTCTTATTATAGATAGTAACGTTAGGGAAAAGGATCTAATATGACATGTAATCAAGTAGGATAAATACTCTAGTCTCACTTAGCTCAACTTCACCATTCACTAACAAAAGACGGAAAATACTACGGAGTAGGACTTAAGAATTGGTTTTGGAGATTGGTGAGCATTACCGTTACCGAAACATTTTTACACCAGTTTTAGTAGTTGTGATAACTTATTACTATATAACTTAATTTGTTTATTAATTTTAAGATCGTGCATACTTTAACTGGAGTCCTTAAGCGTATTTCTCATAACTGCATGCCTGACAATTTTTTAATCTTCCTTCTCTTCATGAATAGCCCGCTGTGATGCTTCAGTGCGACGTTAATTAAAAATAAAAATTCCTATATCTCTCTTTATGAGTCTATTGATCGTTATCATAAGACTTTAAATATATTTCAAGACCGCATTATTGAATCTTCATACATCAAAACGGACGGTGTTTCATACGGGTATACTTTATTTAGAACCTTTCTTATGACTGCATCATAATTCACACTTTCAAGCTACTCTCTCCTAATTAATCTATTTAGTTATCATTATCTTTAAGACTTCAAACATATTCTGAACACTATATAAATTAGTCTTTATGGTTTGAAAACGAATGATGTTTCATCCAGTCATATTTTAACTGGTCCTTAAAACCATTTCTTAAAACTGCATACCTGACAATCTTTCAATCTTCTAGCACTCTTTATGAGTTCTAAATCTTTATTCATCAATGCTTTACGGCGCGGTTTTTGGTATCGGCATGCGTTAAATGGAGTCCTTAGTCCCATTTTTTGACTGCATACCTGACAAGCGTTCAATCTTCTCTCTTTGTGAGTCCTAAGTATTTATTAATTAATACTATAATGCTTTAAACATATCTTGAAGACAGCATAACTGTTTTCATTGTCTCAAAGTTGACGATATTATATACTGCCATACTTAAACCGGAGTCCTTAATCCCATTAAGTAATTACAAACATAACAATTTTTCAATATACCCTCTCTTTAATCTGTATTTATGAGTATTGTAAGACTTTAAACCTATCTTGAAGACTACATAACTGCATCTTCAAAGTATCAAAACACACGGTAGATTTCATACGGGTATACTTAAATTATAATCCTTAAACACATTTTTTATGACTGCATATCTCACAAACTTAAAAGCTATTCTCTCTTCTTTATGAGTTTATTTATTTATCATTATCATAAGACTTTAAACACATTCTACAGAGCGCATAACTGAGTTTTAATAGTTCCAAAGCTCACGGTTTTTCGTATCGGCATGCATTAAGTGGAGACCTCAGTCCCATTTTTTGACTGCATACCTGACAAGCTTTCAATCTTCTCTCTTTGTGAGTCCGAAGTCTTTATTAATTAATACTATAATGCTTTAAACATATCTTGAAGACAGCATAACTGTCTTTGTTGTCTCAAAGTGGACGATATTTTATACTGCCATTCTTAAACTGGAGTCCTTAATCCCATTTAATAACTGCATTCATAACAATACTCTCTCTTTAACCTGTATTTATCAGTATTGTAAGACTTTAACCATTAACTGCTGTCATGGGTGTCACAGACCCCGAATAATATTTGACAGGTCGTTTCCACCCATGAAAAAAGTGAATATTGGTCCCTATACTATTCAGTACCTTCATACTACGTCCAACAGAAGCCATATTCTAAGACTGGCTGCCTCAACTATTTTGTTTTTTTACACCATTTGCATTTCCCGCGTGGTCTCTTAGACCCCTTCACAGCATTTGGGTTCTTGTTGGATTCTTGTTGAATGAAATCGTCTAAGTTGTAGTAGGGAATTTCGGCAGAAAGCCTCAAATGGTAACAAACTTTACTAAAAAATGACCTGTGTATCTTACACAAAAAGAAATTCAGGATATTGTTGATAATTGGTCGAAAATAAAGTACCCGGACAGTAAAAGTTTGGATTATATTATTGAAAGCGAACACGAAACGGATTCGGAAATTTAGGCAGATGAAGATGAAGGCATTTCAAGTGCGTCTTCACAAGAAGAATATTTATACGGAAAAACACCAAAACACAGTACACTTTTACAGTTACCAGGATTGAAACGTTATGCAAAATGTGGTCCTTAAGCAGAGCCTGAATAGACATAGAATCTACTTATCTTATATAGTAATATAAAATGTATTGCATGTTAAGAATTGAATTATCTCAAATTAAAATGTATAAACAATAACGATCTTAAGAATCTTTCATTAATATATTATATTAATCAACTTTATACGCACTTTAGTGAGCGAGGTCTGAGAGACCCCTCCACACTAGTTACGGGACAGTTTGTGACACATCAGTTAAGGGTTAAACCTATCTTGAAGACTACGTAACTGCATCTTCAAAGTATCAAAACACACGGTAAATATCATACGGATATACTAAATTGGAATCCTTATAGACATTTCTTATGACTTCATACTTCACTCTTTCAAACTACTCTCTCCTAATTAATCTGTAAAATTATGATTATCTTTAAGACTTTAAACACATTATGAAGACTATAAATGAGTCTTTAATGGTATGAAAGGGAATGATATTTCGTACTTTCATACTTTAACTGGAGTCACTAAACTCATTTCTCAAAACTGCATATCTGACAATCTTTCATTTTCTTCTGACTGCATATCTCACCAACTTCTACTGCATATCTCACCAGCAGCTACTCTTTCTTCCTTATGAATTTATTTATAATTATCATAAGACACTAAGCACTTTTGGCTGATCACATAACTAAGTCTTTATGTTCTCAGAGCACACGGTTTTTTGTATCGGCATGTGTTAACTAGTGTCCTTAATCCCATTTTTGACAGCATATCTGACAAGCTTTCAAGCTACCCCTCTCTTTATGAGTCTTTATTTATCATAATCAAACTTCTCAAATTGTTAGACACCATTAAACCGAAAGCATCCGAAAGGCCCTCTGAAAAACCGTCTAATCAAGTTAATCTTCGTTCTTTTAAAAGTCAGGGAAGATAGCATTTTTAATGAAACTGGATACTTATCTTCGACAAAGAGGAGTGTGTATCAATTGATTATTTTCATCCTCCCCAAACATGAAGACAGGAAGAAATTAACAAGAAATTAGTTTGCTATCTTAAAGGGATTTAATGAGGGGAAACCTGGAGACTCAGATTTCCTTTCGTGCTGTTGCAGAATAAAAAAAAATTGTGATTGGGGTTTTAAAACATTCTTCCGAAACCTTGAAATAGGACGTAATTAAATTTCCTTCCTCAATTTAGAAGTGATCTAAAATAAAGTTGGGATATTTTTTGTTTCCAAAAAGAAAGGGTTATCGTAAAATGTGTTACACAATACATTAGATTAATCAATGGAATTATTTTGAGCAGGATGTAGCGAGGCACAGGGGAAAAAATTAAATTTTCCCAGAGAGCCGAAAGTACTTAATGAGCTGTATTAGATTTCTCGAGATAAGGGGGGGGGGATATCTCAGCGATGAACGAATTTTACGAAAGTTTCCTAATTATGTATTATTTTTCATCAACGAAGTTTGTATTAAAAGTATCTTCTTCAAAGGAAAGATAATCTTTTGCAATTGTGGAATAAAATGTTGTATGTATTAACTCTAAAATGATTCTACATTTAATTTCTGCGATAATGTTAATCAGTAAGTGTCCCTGATTACGCATATTTGTCCTGAAAGAATCTTGCAATTAATCAGTTTCCTCAAAACATGCAATTTCCTCCACTACTTTCGATTTAAAAAAAAATTAATAACTACCCGTTGTGTTACTTCAATGCGAAGTAAATTCAACTTCCTACATAAAGAAATTAATTTCGAAGCGTTACTTATATATTGGGTATGATTGAATGAAAGTTTGTATTTTTAAATGTAGTATTTCATTTCTTAACTGTTTATTAGTCTTTTTTTCTTACACTTTCAAAATAAGTTGGTAGTGGCGAAATGAAAATTTCATTTTACGTAAACACAGCTATTAAATAAGCTTATGCAAATATTAATGAGTTTTCGATGTTATTTTTCAAATCCAAGGTGAAACGTATGTAGTTTATAAAGCAATCATCCCTTTCAAATTGTTTATGTACGTACCAAGACGTACTTTTTTAAAATTCATAATCTGAATGATTTTATGATGCAATCCTTTAATATAATCTTTAGTAACGAATTCATAAGAATAACTCGAGAAGAACGAACAATGAGATTGAAAAGACTATTTTTCAGATTTTTGACTGATGCAAACCTTTAAAGTGCCTCTGTGCCCAGATGACGAGGTCACGCCTAAGATGTCATACCAATCTCTCCAACTCCAAATTCACCACCTCAAGAGAAAATTAAAGAACAAATGCAGATTAAAATATCTTCGTTTTCAAAAACTAACTCCAAATAGCTTGTATAGAACCATGGTTAATTAACGGATATGGTTAATTTTTGGAGGATGCAAATTGTAGCTTTGACGTGAATACTAGGATATGATATTGAATTGTGGAATGAATAAATCAGACGTAAAAGGTTTGAACTATTATTTAGCGTGAATATTCAACGATTATTTTACAGTTTTAACGATTAAAGTACAGTTTAATATTAATGATGTATTATTATCATATGGATTACAGGTCACCTGCAATTGCAGTGTAGTTCAATAGCTTTAAAAGGACACATTACGCAGTCTGCCCTCCACGTAATCCGAGATTATACAGTTCCAAAACTCTCCCACACACAACACCGTAAAATTAAAACATATTGCAGACCCCCACGCGGTCAGTGCGCGTGCGCAAACAGGTCCATAACTCATGTGAGGTACATACATCTCATGTCTACTCGATTGCAAAAAATTATCTTCAGTTCTGAAATCATATGACAATTTAATTTAATTTAAATTATCTTCAATTATTACCAAAGTTCTCCAATATGAATGTAGTCAAATATAAGTTGTAGCATAATTTTGAAATTTTTGATTGACACAACTCAATCAGTCTTCACTATAAAATCCAAAGTCACGCAGGCCCAAAGTTCGCCCAACAACGTAGAATTTCAACACATTGCTGAAATTCTCCGTGTGCTCCGTGGTCAGGTACGGATATCCTTTGCCCGTTATTCTTTTGATATCCAACATTATATCTGAGGTTATCAGAGCAAGATTGGTCTAAACCATCAACATACTCCATGGACAACACAATTTCTTGCAACCATTTTTTATGTATTTTTATTTATCTACACTATCATTTCAGATTCTGAAAATGTATTTAAAAGATATCAATAATAAACTATTTGTAATTGTAGAAGACTTGAACCTGTGCATTTCAAAAAATGTATCAGGTCGCGATGAAAGGTAATAAAATTTTCGGGAGTTTGTAGGTTAGGCCACTTTTGCCTCCTCAGTTATCTTCTGGGTGTTTCTTCCAGTTCTGAAATCATAAGAGACAAAAGAGCTGTAACGCTTTATGTAGCGCACAACTTTACATGCTTGTAGTACTGTTTAGATTTTGAAGCCGTATTCACGTCAAACATATTGGATCTTTATTACCTGTAGACATGGTAGTATTACAAACACTATATGGGCAAAAAGTATTTGAACACTGTATGTTTTTTTAGGAAAAGTGCTTTATTATACTATCTCGTAAAGGGTAGGTGCTCCTTTTGCTTGTATTACAGCTGCAACACGTCGAGGCATACTTTCCACAAGTTCTCTGTAAGTCTGGGCAGGAATAACTCGCCATGCCTCTTGCAAGGGTGTGAGAAGATATTGTTGGGAAGATGGGCGTGCGTAGCGGTGGCGAACTCGCCGCTCCAGTTTGTCACACAAGTGTTCGATCGGATTGAGATCTGGGCTATGATCAGACCAGTCAAGCGAATTCCCCCTGTTTTCTAGAAACCAGTACAACACACGTTTTGCTGTATGACATGGAACTCGATCTTTAGGAAGCCTGTAGGAAGAAACAACCATCATAGCTGTAGTATTGCAAAGACCGAATTATCCATAACGTCGAAGTACACGTCAGCGTTCATGGTCCAGGTATATAAGGCAATAGGCCGAGTCCCAACCAGGAACACAAGACCTCACTAAGATGGATCCTCTTCCGAATATCTGCAGTGTTCAAATACTTCTGTTCATATATAGTGTATATATCTATAATATTATAAAAGGAAGTATCTGTTTGTTTGTTTGTTTCTAGCACGCAAACTCCTGACGAATCTATGGCACTTACAATAATGGGATTTGGTACACAGGTAGTCCAAATTTTTTGCAATTTTATTGTTGCGGATTGAATTTCTAGGATAAGAATTCTAGATTGAATTTTAAAATTCAATCTAGAACATTTTAAAATGAATTTAATGAAATTTAATCATTATTGAATGCAACAGCATAGAAGAGATCACAGATTCTAAATTTATTGTTTTCGTTTCTGTTTTGGTTTTGCGCGGAGGAATGATTTTCCAGTCAGACGATAAAAACAAATAATCTTTTAACTGAAGTCGCTTAGTTTTTTTTTCTATCTCTTAGACCGTTAAAGATAGAGTAATAATTTCGATGGATTTGAAATCTGCGGAAAATTTCAATTTTGATCGATACCTAAATATATGATTTTCTTAAAATAAATAATTTTTAAATTGAATACATCTTTTATATTTTCGAAAGAGATTGTGACGTCACGTGAACTTTCTTTTTCCAAAAATAAACAGATTGCATCTTCTGCCCTTCGAGTTAAAAAATAAATAAACAGATTACATTTCCTGCCCTATTCCATTTCAGCGAATGAGAGCAAAAAAATAAAAAGTAAACATTTCGACTGGGATTGTTAAGTTCTTCGTAAAATCGGAATCGTTAAAGATAGTTTGAAAATTTCAACTGATTTAAACTTTTTCACCAGATTAATACCTTATATCACGACGTTATCAAACCGATACCACGGGCACGGGGCCGACTAACCGGTATAGTGGTTAAGGTCGTCTAGATCGAAAGGTTCCAGGTTCGAATCCGGGTCCGGGCATGGATGTTTGTAAGCGTATGGTGCAACTTAAATCTGTTGTGGCCGAAAGACCTCACGTTGGGTTGGTGTGGAAGTTTGAAGAGTGGGGTGCCAGCTCAGGTGTTGCCTCGTCACCTGACAGTGGTTCAAAATTACGAGGCGTTATCCTCGAATCTTTCCCTTAAGGGATTGATCCCGGACCATCGTCAATAGCCTGTTATGTTGCTCTAGTACGGTTTTAATTTTTTTTAAATTACCATGGGTACGGGCAACGTCGGGCTAGCCACGCAGTGGCCAGTGCCAGATAATATACATAACACACTAACCACTTAAAATTTCCAGTAAAATTCTACACTCCCTTTCCTAAAACAAAGCAAAGCTGAATTTCCACAGAGAGCACACATTGATTGCAGAGATAAGAGATAAATTTAGCGTGATGCAGAAGAATGCTTGCTAGCATGATTTTTCTTACGGCTGAACTCTTTTATTCGTTTTAATTCCCCCGCACACGTTTCAAGACGCCAAAAATTTAGGAGGCGCTTAAATCTCGGCAGCCAAGATGCGCACTAAAATAAAGAACGAAATTAATTTCGGCGCTATAGCAGAGCCGAGGACTTGAAAGAGCTCAAAATTTAATTTTCTCGTTCTCGCTGGGAGTTTGTTTCGGAAATGCGTGAGATTCGGTAGCAGAGAGCACTGAGCAGTATTTAAAAGACATTTTTCACGGGGACGGAAGCGTTCTTTGTTGCGTTGTTATTTTTTCTCGCTTCCTCCTGCTCTCCTGGCTTTAGTTGTGAAAAGAAAGTGTAATAGAAGACAAATTTTACTCCGAGTTTAAGTGCTGGAAAAGTGTTAAAGTGTTTTATTTATTTCTGGGTGTGTACCATTCATTTGGGAAGGAAGATTTCGTGTTTTAGGTTCGAGGTGGCGTATCGTGTCGTTCGGGGAAATGAAATGAAGGCGAAATGATTACTGTAGAGTTGTATAAATGTTTGATGAACGTGAACAATTGAAATAAAGACATGTGCAAAGACATCAAATGGAAATAATTTTATTTAAATTACAAAAAAATGTACTTGTTTTAATAGAAAAATAGTACTTTACAAATCAGACCTTTTCCAACTGGGATATTGAACCCGGCATATATTTAAAAAAGTATTTCTAATATTGTTAATATTATATTCTTCTTCTTATTATTATTATATTATTATTCTTCTTTTTATTAATATAATATTATTATTATCATATTCTTCTTCTTATTATTATTATATTCTTCTTCTTATTATTATTATTATATTATTATATGATTATTATTATATTCTTCTTCTTATTATTATTATTATATTCTTCTTCTTCTTGTTTTTTTTTTTCTTCTTCTTATTATTATTATATTCTTCTTCTTGGTTTTTTTTTCTTCTTCTTCTTCTTATTATTATTATATTCTTCTTCTTGTTTTTTTTCTTCTTCTTATTATTATTATTTATTATATTCTTCTTCTTATTATCATTATTATTACTTATTATATTCTTCTTCTTCTTATTATTATTATTACTTATTATATTCTTCTTCTTCTTCTTATTATTATTATTATTATTTATTATATTTTTCTTCTTCTTCTTCTTCTTCCTCTTATTATTATTATTATTATTATTATATTCTTCTTCTTCTTATTATTATTATTATTATTATATTATTATTGTATTAAATTATTATTTTATTATAATATTATTATAATATTATTATTTTTTTAATTTCAAATTATTTTTTTATTTAGCATCAACAACTAGAATAGTTTAACTTAATAGGCATATATTCAAAAAAAAATTACGTGCTGTTTATCTTACTAACATATTTTAATCCTCTAAAAGTAACGAAATTTCAGAAAAGTGCGGAATTGCTTTTGCCTTAGAGCACAGGTACTGACTAAATATGCACATATATTGGTTGAAATAATCCTAGGGAAGATTCTATGGGCTGAAACAATCCTAGAAAAGATTCTATTGGTCAAGAAGGACAAAATTGTTAAGAAGTCATACATGTGTGGTGTTATGCAAATTGGAGACTACTTCCACTTCAACTTCCAGAGACTTATGATGTGCACATGCTGTGTCTTGCGTTCACGCTTTAAATACCTCAAGCTGTTCTTGAGATTTCAGTTTCAGTCTCGTAGTTTTGTAACCACCTTTGTTGGCGCGCTGATAGACTGTTCTTAAGTTTATGTATTTAATTTGTTAAGATGTAATAAATGTTAAGTTTAATTGTTTTCAGTCTAAATTCGAAATTATAATTAAGCAATCGCACCGCCGTGGCTAAACATGTAATATTGAAGGTTTCCAAACGCGTAAGTACGTGTAAAGTCGCAAAGGATTAAGTCGATGTAAATTCGTATTATATTGACATCATTCTTATGGAAAGCAACATGCAATAGCATGTGTAATATGCATACTCTTATCTTGTACATAAATGCAAGGTAAGAGTACTTGTACATATATGTACAAGTACCCCTACCTTATTCTAACGAAAATTCTTATGGAAAGCAACATGTATTAGTATAAGTAACATGTATACACGTATATGGTAATATATGTAAAGTAGGAATACTTGTACATATACGAGCATGGCTAGATGTAATCAGTGCTTAAAAACTTTAAAAAAGACTGTAAAAGAAGGAATGAAAAAAATGCCAAGCACTTGATTTTACGTCATTTGCTATATGGCTTCCTTCAGCACAGTTAGCAAAGATAGAAGAGGATAAATTTGGTCAATACTTATTTCCATGTCTCTTAACGTCCAAAATCCTTTAGAATCAAGTATGTGAAAAATCGTTAATGGGTTTGAAAATAGCCATATTTGTGCATATAGCTATTAGTGTGTAGGGTGACTGCCTGGAAGGGATCGGTCAAGAAGGGAAAATTTTCGTGTGAATTCTCTCAGTGACCAAAGATAATATTCAGAAATAGGCTTCACGGAGTTTTAATCCCTCCAAAAATAAATTTAAAGTAAAGAAACATAGTTCAAAAATATGCTCCGTTGTTCCTTGTAGGTCAGCGTAAAGCGAAATTTATCAAGCACATATCTGACGTATTCACTATATAGACAAAAGTATTTGAACGCTGCAGAACTTCGGAGAAGGATCCATCTTAGTGTGGGGTAGTTTTCCTGATTAGGGCTGGGCCCATTGCTTTATGTACCTAGTACCATCAACGCCTACGTGTACCTCGACGTTCTGAATTATTCTGCCTTGCCTTCACAATGGAAATACTACGGCGATGACGGATGTTTCTTCCAAGAAGATCGAGCTCCATATCATACTGCACAACGTGTGCTGGACTGGTTTCCTTAAAATGAGGTGAGTTTGCTTGACTGGCCTGCTCAGAGCCCCGATCTCAATCCGATCGAGCACTTGTGGGACAAACTGGAGCGACGAGTACGCCACCGCTACGTACACCCATCTTCACAACAATCTCTTCTTATACCCTTGCAAGAGGCATGGCGAGCTATTCCAGCCCAGACTTATAGAGAACTTGTGGAAAGTATGTCTTGATGTGTTGAAGCTGTAATACAAAGCAAAAGAGGGTCTACCCGTTACTCATTGAATAATAAAGCACTTTTTCTAAGATACTTGGTGTCCTAATACTTTTGTTCGTCTATGTATACATAAAACGATGTTTGTGTGCGTATGAGTGTATATTCTCTATACAAATATACACCGGTTGACCAATGCACGCCAAATTTGCTATAATTATACTTTAGAACACTGCGAAAAACATGGCATATTTCTTTCTTGTCTTCAGACCAATCTGTAGCCATGATAAATTTCCACCCGCGTAGTCCTAAGAGTGCTCTTCAAAGCCCCAATTTTAAAATCTAAAGTTTGTTTTCCTGTTATAAATGGACATGAACAAGGAAACCCGTTCTACAGGGTCTGTGTATTGAATTTAACAAAGGGAGAGGTCGCGGTCATATTTTAGCTGTCGGGGTCATATCTGAAACTCGAGCAACGTCGGGTTACGATATGATGATATAGTGAGTTAGGATGGTGATGGTAATGGTAATTTTAGTTAACGTCGCACTAGAGCAACACAACGGGCTATTGACGACGGTCCGGGATCAGTCCCTTAAGGGAAAGATCCGAGGACAACACCACATAATTTTGAACTACGGTCAGATGACGAAGCAACACCTGAGCTGGCACCCCACTCTCCAAACTTCCACACCAATCCAACGTGAGGTCTTTCGGCCACGACAGATTTAAGGTGCACCAGCCGCCTCTACACCATGCGAATACAAACATCCATGCCCGCACCCGGATTCGAACCAGGAACATTCCGATCTAGAGGCTAACACCTTAACCACTATACCGATTGGTAGGCGTGAGTTAGGATGGATGAGCTAGTTTAACCCTTCTTTGCATGATTTTTTCTTTATTAGTGAAATAAATCAAGGTGATACAATTCATGTTCAAAATTAAAGGAAAAATGGTTAAAAAAATCTTAGTATATATTTATAGTATAAATTTAGCAAAAAACAATATGATGGTATCATGTGGTATTTTTTAAATTAAACTCAAACTTTTTCAGAAATTGCTCTAAAAATAACAGAAACACATGTTACAAACCTTTCTTCCACTCATTTCCACTTTTTTAGCAATAGAAACTCAAATAGAATAAAACAAAATTAAAAACGAAATCATACGTTTATTGCAACTACAACAAACAGCGGAATGACAACTTCAAGCTCGTTTTACTGATAGTGACACTTGCTTATTTTTGACAGTTATGTTTTTTTTTTATGCAATGGACATTAAAAAGGTATCCAGACACGATCAAATTAAAGTGAACTTGTTCTTTTATATAATTTTTGGGCATTCAGTGTTATGATGGAAATTTCCACCATTATGCAAAGAAGGGATAATGTATAAAGAGTCATGACGGAGTCTAAAAATAGCCAAGCATATCTGCAAATGAAATGCTCTTTACCGTTACAGTAATCTAATCTCAGACGCTGAAGGAAGCGAAAACTCATCTGTGTTTAGGGTAACTTCATGAATGGGAATGGATCATACAAGAATGGGGAAATATCCTATCCATTCACCTAGTGACCAAATACAATATTCAAGGTAGACTCCACGAGGCTCTAACTATCGCTATTTTTAAACCTCCTGATGGTTACCTCGACGAAATATCTCGTCATCAAGAAAACTGATCAGATCTTTATCTCGTCACTGTTAAAAACTTGACAGTGTCTTGATGATAAGATATCTTACCATCAGCAAATTTGGTGGATAGATACATATTGATGGACGAAACATCTTGGAGCGTTAATCAAGTATTTCCATGCCCTAAAAAGAGCAATGGGTGGCAGACTTTTCCACGATGGTCTATTTAAAATCATGCTTTTCTTATGCTGTTTGTTTCGATTATGATGATAGTAAACGTTTCGTATCCACTAAATCACAATGGATCAGTTTTACTATCTTGTTTTATTTATTTTTCTTACTAGTCGCTTTTTGAAGCTTTCGTCTTATTAAGTACCAGTTTGGTTAAATTTTATTTAACTTTTTTTTTGATGAGATGAGTTAAGAACACATATTACGCACTTATAATAGCAAATTAAGAGACAAGGCACAAATTTGTACGAACCCTTGTATTAGACTCGGCACATAATGTAAATTGGAACTGCTAATGGAATAGTTATTCCCTCGAGACGTTAAAAGTACTTGCTAAGCCATCGAAACAAATAGAATGGATGTAGGAAACAGTTTTAACTTGGTAAATTCCAAACATAAGAATTCTTATCAAATCCTATACTTTGGATAAACTATTGGATCCATAAATGCATATCCATGTCTAAAAAGAAAGGCTTATGACGATAATAAATGAGTAAAATGTAAGACATAGTATCACCCAAACAATGTATATGTATATATTTTAAAAGATTAAATTCAATTGTGTTCTTATTAGACGATTGATCGTAATCTCTTAAGTCTTTCTTAATCTTAAGGTTTAATCAAACAATTAATTTACTGTTTTAAACTTAACTAGGGGGCCCGCCCCCTGCTCGCTAAAGCTCGCCAACCCCCGGAGGATTGCTTCGCAATCCTCATAGGTTCGCTGCGCGAACCTATACTCGCTTCGCTCGCATTAATGAAGACATGTGTCCTAGCAGAAAGAATTGTTTACAAAATATGATGTTCCAAAAAATCTTTTTCAAATCTAATTTTGCTGTATTACAGAAAGTAAATATACAGTACCCTGGAATCAGAATTCAAATGAAAATTTTGAGTCGAAATGTGAGTGCTGCTTTGGAAATTGAATACCCAGCATGTTGTTTGTGTGTACATTTCCAGCACTCTCGACTCACCCACACTTTTTCATTGAGTTTGTTGTCGAAAGTTATAGTGCAAGCGTTTTGTTGAAATATAATTGTTACCCCTGAAAAGGACTGTTTTTAAATGGCCCTGAAATGATCCACCGCTTTCTTCGATTTCTTATTATAAACTGCAACAGCAACTCGACGAAAATTCATTTTTTTTTAAATAAAATTTCATCCGATAACGCTATAAATTCAATCGAGGCGCGAGGCTTTGTGGTAAACAACAATCGTACAATGTTGCCAAAACGTGATAACAAATAACGTCTTTTTTGCGTGCCACGTAAGAGTATTATATATATAGATATGATGAGAGAAAATGCGTCTCATAATGGTCGGCTTATTTACGAAAGCAAGTTAAAGTACATACATGGTTTATTTTAAAAATAAGGTAGAACAATTTGCAACAAATGCATACTATGGCAAAATTAATATTCGATGGATGTAATAATGAGATAAACCATTTCAAAATTAAATAAATAATTTTTAATATTTGAGTATTTTTAGGTTCTTGAGGCACTTGACCATCACTTCTATCATTATAAGGTATTTTTCAATGATATAACTACCGATCGTTCTTATTCAGTTCCTAGTTATTACTTTTGGTGGTTGTCTTGAAGAAATACGTCTTCATTAGCAGAACTGACTTGACTGTGATGGACGAGATATCTCGCCATTTGAAAACAATCGTGATTGTGACCAAATCACAGTAAAAAGTTCAGCAACATCCTGATGACGAAATTCCATGACATTAGCAAAATCAGTCAAATCTTGATGGACGAGATATCTCGTTGAAATTACTTGAAAGTTCAATGTTATTTTACTTGTCAAATAGAAGATACCTGTATATTGGTTGAAATTTTAATTTAATTTAAAATTCACTGATATTTCAGAGATCAGTCTTTTGTTTAATGTGTATTTAAACCTCTCCTATCATTGACTGAATATAGGAAAGCAGATCACACACTAATATATCTGGTTCGAATCCGGGTTCGGGCATGGTTGTTTGTAAGCGTATGGTGTAGAGGCGGCTGGTGCACCTTAAATCTGTCGTGGCCGAAAGTCCTCACGTTGGGTTGGCGTGGAAGTTTGGAGAGTGGGGTGCCAGCTCAGGTGTTGCTTCGTCATCTGACCGTGGTTCAAAATTACGAAGTGTTGTCCTCGGATCTTTCCCTTAAGGGACTGTTCCCGGACCGTCGTCGATAGCCCGTTGTGTTGCTCTAGTACGACGTTAACTAAAATTACCAATTACCACTAATATATCTAATGATTGAGGATACTTGGTTTAAAAGATAGAGTGATAGAGAGAGATTCAAAGTCTTATACAGCGGCTGTTCGCACATTTTTTAGACGATTTTGGTTAATGGTAATAAAAAATCGTTTGCTGCTAAAGAAATAATTGCAGTTGTACTATGTTTTTAAAAGTCAAAATTATCGTCTGCGGCTTGAGAGGTTTGTTTTTATTCAAAATGGCGTTTTTAACGAAGCAGTGGTTTGAAGGCTATATTTATGCACTTTCCGAAGAGAAATATTCATATTCCGTTATCCAAAAACGATGTGAGAATCATGGTTTTGTGATATCTATAGCGTCGATAGGTAATATCGTCAACAAGAAAGGAAAAAAACGTCAAATTGGAGCCTCAAGTGGGACAAAAATTCCAAACAAATATCCAAGGAAGAAACGGACATCTTCGACTATTGCAAAGGTACGTTGTTTAATGTTAAAAGAAAATCCTCCTAGTCAAAGGACTGTTGCAAAATCATTAAAATGCTCGGTGTCCACTGTAAACAAAATGATAAACGTTGATTTAAATCTTAAGAAAGCGAATCTGTATATCTTTTTAACATATTACAGTACCACAACGAATTTCTGATCTTTGCCGACGATAGGGAATTTAACTTAGAAATTAGTTACTCGATAGAAACTGAAAGTACAATACCAAAACGTTGCAAATAGCTTATCACCTCAATTTCATAATAATTCCCAATATTTAGTATTTTGAGAAGTCTGGGAAAATATGCCCATCACAAAGATCCACAATTCATGATGTAATATTTATTTCCACAGATTAATACAGTTTGACAACGCACTTTTCATCGTGAAAATAGGCATTTATTGTCCGAGAAAAAATATTAATTAATGAGTTTCTGCTCTAAGCCGACGATAAGCGAACTATCGTAGAATAAGTTACCCTATAGAATCCGAAAGTATAATACCTGAAAGTTGCAGATACCGTAGTACCTCAGTTTCATAATAAGCTCAACCTTTCGCATTCTTGGACACATTCAGTGAAGTCTGGGGAAATATGCTCACGAAAAAGAACAACAATCCAGCTGGCAATATTTATTTCCAAAGACCCCGTCCGATAAGTAATACGGCGCAATCCTTTATCCCATGTCGAACAACAAATAACGAAAACCCTCCCTTCCCCGGAAGAACACAGAACCCGAGCTCTAAGTATTCCAACAAGCCATTCCACATGCTTCAAGTTCTAAGAAGCAAGGGGAAGAACCCACCTTCTCTAATTAAATCTCCTTTATAGCGACTCAGTGAATGCAAGTCCTGGCCATATGGCCATATGGCTCTGAGGGGGAGGGCAACAACTTACGGAATTGAAGTTGGGGTGGGGGAGATTATCTTTGGCCAATAAGCATCCTTTTGGAATGTGCTTGGCGAAGCAGTGGATTCTTTTGGGGTGATTTTATTGCAGATGCCGTACAAAATACTGCTCGCGGTTCAGAATTACTGAGCCATGCATAAGCCATTACAAAAGGCTAGGAAGATGGATACCTTTAAAGTATTGCAAAAGTGATCAATATTGGGATACGGATATTGAATTTCTTGGAACCCGTGAGTGCGGCTCAAGAATTGGATACGGTGGTATTTTTCGATGACGTTTTCATCCGAATTTTAGTCGAGAAGATGGAAATGGGTTCTGCGAATCATAGATTACGAAATCATTCGTAACTGTTGCATGCATGGATCTATATGTAGAGATTGTTCTAGTGACACTCAGAAGGGTGTTTTTTTTTTTAATTTCGGGGTCTAAAAGTTATTATTTGAACTATCCTCCAATGTAAAGATTGAGTGGGAATAATTTATCCTCGAAATTCTGTACTAAAATGTGTTTACGTTAGAATGTTTCAATGACATTACTGTTCAAATTCAATTCAAGTAAGCGGGTCATCAAACATCAAGTTCAAGAACCTAAATGCAAAATTTCAGTTTCTTAAATTGTGAGACATAAATCTAAGTCATAATGAAATAAGGGGTCGTTGTGGCACAGTGGGTACATCCACTGTTCTAGCAAGCTGTTGATTGTAGAAAGCGCAGATTAATTTCCTCACTGGGTATATTTATCTCTTTTGCGGCAGAAAAATTTTCCTTGTGTGTGTACGTCTATTACCTGATGTGTATTGTCTTGTGTTTGGCACAGCACGACCACACATGGCATCTTGTGGCCATACGATCTAACCAAACCTGATGGACCAAAATTAGGTCCACAAAGGCTTTGTATACAACTTTTTTAAAGCATTTTGAACTAGATTTCTCGTGCATTAAAAACCAACCAGTTTTGCTATGGACAAGATTCCTCGTCGTCAAGATATTTATTGAGATTATTTATATGTCGAGATTAAGACGGTCAATTTTCTTCTACTGACGAGATATCTCGTTTATGAATATCTGGTCAGTATTATTAGTGACGAGACAATCACAAGACACACAGCTCTTAATCGTTTCGCTGTGTGAACCACGGTAGCTTAGATCGATCTCAATGCGCCCAAGCATCTAAGCATTTGACGAATACTTTTCTGAGAAGTACCAAATTGATAATAACTATTCAGAGTAGAAGAAATGTATCCGCTGAACATTTAACTTATCAAGATACTGATTACACTACATCCAGAAACAGTATGATACCTCAGGAATAACCTATGACCATAAAAGTTACTATAGTGTGTTCTTGAATATGATTGATACCTTTTAAAATTGCACTATAAGATAAATCAACTTTATGTAAACTAGTAAATTTGGAAGTACGTACCAGTTAATTTGCTGTTCACTCTTTTTACCTTGCACAGCTATCTTCTAATTCAAGGCTCACATTGGTCCAACATCAGTCCTGCATCAGATAGGCATTGGTCTAACATCAGTCCTGCATCAGTTATAAATTGGTCGAACATCAGTTATAAATTGGTCGAACATCAGTTAGACACTGAGTACGTTTTCGCACTGCATTGAGTTTATGATGAATTCGGGAAACATATTTTTATTTCAGGGTAACCATATTTATATATTTCTGCTATAATAGAAGTTACGAAGCAAATTTATGATTAGAACAAAAACAAATTGTAATATTTTTTAATTAAATATATTTAAAATTGCTTTGAATTTATCAAATTCCATGTTCTAAGGGGACGTCAAAATCATAATTGATTAATTTCAACTGTGTTTAGTATAGCGAGTGTATGGGCCTTCAGGCAACTTATGGTAGATTATATTTTGAAATCGATAAAAATTGAAAAAGCACATAGTTTCACTGCATTGAAATGCGCACGTCGTATATGCTGTGTGTATTAAGTGTGTTATAGATCTCAAGATAATCCATTTGTAAGTTGTTTATGCATTTGTGAGAATACAATAATTGATAAAACTTAAAATTTATTTTCAAATACTAATTTCAATCCATTCATATTCGTTTAGTATAAAATCTAATTCCTTGAATAATTTAAATATCTGTATCAATGTCCGAAATTCCGTCGAATTATTAAAATTCAAAAAATATAACATAACTTAAAATAGAACTTAGTCCTGTAAACTATCATTAAACAACATTGCCTTAATACCTTAAATATGAAAAAAAAATTGTACAAATTTACGGAGAAATTAAAAAATTTTGAAAATTAATTTGGAGTTTTCCACAATTTCAACATTTAGACATCGGCCCTTTTAGCTCCAAGGTTACTATATAGACTGCATTGATTTAGTGTCCGATGAATTGAGTTCGATTAGTTGATTGCATAATCCATAATTCGAAAGTTGTGCTTAAAAGTAACTAATAGAATTCACTCCTTCGATGTGAATGCCAGCTGTAACTGATGGACACCTTTATCATGGTCTCCAAATTAATAATTATATAGTGCGTTTACGTGAAAATTGTAGTTATTTAAGCGCACACGTAAGACAAGAAAAGGCCAGTTTCGACTACTATGAGACATCAAAGGCAATTCGAGTTTAAACTAACTCAGCTTTTAATTTTTCATGCGTCAAGGCTATGTTTTTAACAATTTTAGAAAGAGGTGAATTAGTTTGTTAAATAAAACGGATTGTAATAGGAGTAGGATTACAATCCTCTTTCTTTAGTACTCAAGTGAGTTAGAGAAAATAAATGTGGGATGAGAGTTTACACAATGTTTAATGCCTTAATCCATTATTTGAATGCTTACATAAACTTCCATCTGATTTAGAAGGGAACGAAAATTTTGGTGTATCAATATTCTCTCTTTAATTTTATATCAGCTTTATAAAGGGATAAATGCACATCAAAATACTTCACTCTTTGTGCATTTTAACTAACAATATGAAAACTTCATGAATATATGTTTAAAGTGTATTTTAAATAACAATATGCATTTTAAAAAACAATATTAATACTTTATACAAACATGGTTGTGTAATTGATGATTGCTATAGATTAATTTTCTAATTTTGGATTTTGAAGCACGAGTGTGAGGCACCATGAGAAGAGAATGCAGAATGACGGTGAGGAGTGAAGCAAAGATAGGAGTGGAAGTAATTTTCGATATCACAATGCTTCAGACAGTAGTTGGAAACTATTTGTATCGAATTGGTTACTCGGCTATTCACCAGAGACTATCTACTGAAGTATATACACATTATGAAGCACTAGGGGACCCGACCCCTCGCTAACGACCGCCAACCCCAGGAGGATTGTTTTGCAATCCTCATTGGTTCACTGCGCGAACCTATGCTCGGATCCATGAAGACACGTGTCCTAGCAGAAGGGATTGTTTACAAAATATGGTATTCCAAAAAAATGTTTCTCAAATCTAAATTTTCTGTATTACAGAAAAGATATATACAGCACCTCTGAAATCAGAATTCAAATGAAAACTTTGAGCAACTTTTGAATCGAAATGTAAGCGCTGTTTAGGAAATTGAATACCCAGCATGGTACATTACCCCAGCACTCGAGCCACCCACACTTTTTCATTGAGTATTTTGTCGAAAGTTGAAGTGCGTCTTGTTGAACTATAATTGTTGGTACTGAAAAGGACCGTTTTTTAAATGGCCCTGAAAAGATCCTCCGCTTTCTTTGATTTCTTTTATAAACTGCGACGGCTCGTCTAAAATTCTTTTTTTTTTCAATAAAATTTCATCCGATAACACTATAAATTCAATCGTGGCGCGAGGCTCTCGTATTAAACAAACAATCGCACAATGTTGCCAAAACTGCGATAACAAATAACGTCTTTTTAGCGTGCCACGTAAGAGAATTATATATATAGATTGCATAACTTGGCTGTCGGCTTGTTTTAAAATGCGTGTGTTCGTGATTACATCAAAAAGACAGTCCAACCTTCCTATACAAAAAGGTAGGGTGGTAGAATACACTTACCAAGGTAAGTGGAGCAGGTTTCACACATTTTGAGGTTTTCTTTCTTTTGTAAACGTTTTCTTTCTGTATGTACACTATATGGACAAAAGCATTTGGACACAGCAGATATTGGGAGGATTATCCATTATAGTGTGAGGTTGTTTTTCCTCGTTTGGACTTTACCCATTGATGTATGAACCTGGAACAATGAACGCTGACATATACCTCGACATTCTGGAAAATTCGGCATTGCCTACACACTATGGCAATACTACGGCAATGATTGTTGTTACCTCCAATAGGATAAAGTTCCATGTCTTACTCCAAAACATGTGTTGGACTGATTTCCAGAAAATGAGGTGAATTTACTTGACTGGCCTGACAACGCCACGCACGGCCCATCTTCACAACAATCTCTTCTCGCATCTTGCAAGAGGAATTGCGAGCTATTCCTGCTCAATTTTACAGAGAACTTGTGGAAAGTATTCCTAGACATGTTGCAGCAGTAATACAAACTAATGGAGGGCCTTCCCGTTACTAAATAGAATAATAAAGCATTTTTTCTGAAAAACATGCAGTGTCCAAATACTTTTCTCTATATAGTGTATGTCCACATAGTGTATGTCCATGTATGTATATAGTGTGTCCATATAGTGTGTATATAGTGTATGTAGAAATTATGGCGCAGGGGGTCGCGATGCACCCCCTGCGCCATAATTTCCACGAATATTCTCTATTTTAGCCTTGACTTATTCATACATTCTAGGGGTCACCACAGCTCAGTTAAGTTAGCATATTATGTTAGAAACCTGCTAGAGGTAAGGTCCGCAGTTTCGATTCCTGTATCTTACCGTGGGTTTTTGATATTCTGTGCCATCAAAAAAAATGTGCCATTGTGCGTCTCTCTCAAGCGAGTGATGTGGCTTTTATGCAAATTATGCGTATGTATGAAATTTGGTAACTATAATCGATGAATGTCCAAAAGTAGTTATTTTATTTAATTTCTTGTTACAAAATTTTTGTAAACAGTGAAGTCCTTCCATTTCGATTAAAGGAACGAACTAATTTTTAAGGTTTTATCCTATTATTTTAGGAATAAAATAAGTTATATACAGCTATTTACATGTTTTAAGAAAAAGAGACAGCGTATTGCTTAAGAACGGCAGCGAACAACCGCTGCTACCCGCTTCTACCCTTCGTCTCCTCCCACGCATTCCTTGTCCCCTACTTCTGCTCTTAGGGGAAAAACCGTCCCGATCCAAATAGAAGGTCAATAGCAGAACAACGTGACGTCATCTTGTTGGATCGCCATCTGTACCCTGCATAAACTAAAACTGATCAATTTCCAAAAGTAATTGTTTTATTTCATTTCTTGTTTCAAAAGTTGCAAAGTTATTCAAAAACATCAAAATAAAAATGTTTTCAAAGAAAAATATTGTTGATTCTATCAAACAATTTTATAAAGAAAATGTTTTAAAACTAGATTTGCTTGTGGATGCTTTACGAATGTTGTCCATCTTAGCAGTAAGCTACCGAAAGTTTGGCTGATGACTTGTTAGGGCAGTTAGCACAAGCTCAGTTAAATGGGGATCCGTTAAAACATACCTATGCTTATTTTTAACAAATTTAAGTGTTGAATGCAAAGACTCATTGAGATTAGTCTGTTTCCAAATCTTCTGTTTTCAAAACTCAACAGTTGAACAGCCATTTTGTTTTACCTGCTTCAATACTTCATCTTTTTGAAGTTCCAGTAGCTCCAACAGCTAACCGGGAGGATATGTGTTGGTAAAATTTAAAAAATTTATTATAATTTTCAGTTTTTTCTGTTTGTTTGTTAACAGAGTTAATTATTTAAAAAAAATTGTGTCTTTTAAATATTCCTTCTTGAAATGTGGCTGTCAAAGGTATTATAGCTAGCCACCCTTGTTTTATAGTCTAGTTTCGAATCATCCCTAAGTTCTAGTGGTCACCATGGTTCAATTAGCTTCCATACTGTAGTTGAAACCTGCGAATTGTAGGTGGCGCAGGTTATAATCCCTTAACTAACCTTGCTGTATTTCTCTCTTTTCTACAAGTAAGAAACTTACCGTGTTTACGTATGTTCATTACTTGAGGTTCTCTGTCTTGTACTGAGTGCAGCGTTGGTAAAATATGGCCCTTTTGAAATAAAACCTCAAACAAATAACCAACCTTATGTTCTACATCACGAATGTTTTACTAACTCCCAGACAGTTCAACATTATTCATCATAGCACCCTATAGTTTACACGAACATTCTCTATTCATTATTCTAATTTCGAATCATCCTAACATTCTAGTGACAACCATGGCTCAGTACGTTTGCATACTGCGCTGCGTCAGAAACGAACGAATGGTAGGTGGCGCAGTTAATGATATTTCAATTTACCCTGGCTGTATGTCTCTCAATTTTGCCAGTAAAAAACTTTCCGTGTAAATGTATGTCCGTAACTTGGCATTTGTCTTGTGCTTGGCGCAGCTTGGTTAAATATCTTGTCCTAAGAACTCAAACAAAGTACCAACCGTATCTTCAATTTCACGAAGTGTTATTCCTTGTGTCCTAGCCAATTAAACATTATTCATCATGGCACCAGAATTACAAATTGTGAGCTAGATGGCTATGTTCAGGGGCATTACGTGCAGTAGGTTCAAATTAACACATGCAGAACACACATTAGATAGATACGCTAAACATTCGCTTCAGGCGGACAAACATTTATACCTCACATAAGAAATCTAACCAAGAACTTTTCGATCTTATGGCCAAAACATAGACAGATTATTTGGCATATAAAACTCCAAGCAATAACGTATGAATGAAAATATAACAATAGAAGGCTAATTTTTATGTTCATCGGGAAAGAGTTATAACGATTCTTGAACCTTTTTCCTCTCATTACTGATACGTTGTTTGCCTTAGTTAATAATGATAACAGTCCTTGACACTGGATAATATATAATTATGCTTATTATTTACTTTAAGAAACAAAATAAAGAGGCTCATTTGGGAGGACCAGGTCCCCATACTCAAAATCCGTCCTAGTCAGCTCGAACTTGCCTGCTATCGTAGCTTCATTAGGCCACAGACGCTGAAACCAAAGCCCCTGCAAGACGCCATGTTGCAGACGTATCCAAATGAAGCATCATTAACGATTTCGTCCCAGCATGACTGCGGACTTTTCATAATTGCTTAAAACTTCCCGTTTCTCTTTCATACCAATTACAAACGAGTTCCCGATTTTCGCTAATTAATAGCTTAATGATATCAGGGACTTTTTTTTTTTCGTCTCTCGGAGCTTCCGTCGCCGTGAATGGTCGTTAAAGTCGGAAGTGGGGTTGAAATGAACCGAAACCAGAAAATGCAAAAAAAAAAATTATTTTGAAAAAAAGGGGCGAGTTTATTTTTCAAACTAATTTGTAGTCGTACGGAGAACAAATGGGACGAACTTTAAATGCGTTTATTTCAAAATTATTTAAAAAGTATGGTGAGATAAAAAATAAAAAAAAAACAGGCACACAAATCGCTTGTCTAATTGTATTTCCAATCTGAAGTGAAAATTGACGATTGATTAAATTCGTTAACTGCGAATTTGAGATTAATTTTAAGCCATTAGTTTTAAAAAATGAAAAAGCATTTGAATAATTAACTGTTGTTTAGTAGGAATAAATTAGTCCTTACTTGTGTGATTAGATCGAGAGAATGTGACAAATTATCGATTCAAAAGTTCTGACACATCAACTGCATATAAACGCATAATTTGATATTGAACATATTTAATTTTAGTCCCTAGCTTTATCTTAACCCGTTTTATCACATTGTCCTATTTAAAGGACAGCTGGAAAATAGCATGTGGAAATCAGTATTTGTTTTTTGGGAATATTTTTTCAGCTGGAATAGGTAATGGTATGTAGAAACTTCTGCTATCATGAGTTACGAGTCGCAAAGTCTGGCTCCTCCTGCTGGAAACTTTGTTTATTCCCAGAGTTATTACAAGCGTGGTTTGTATCTTCTTTTTGTGGTTGCAGAATTCCTTTTCGGTTTACTTTGGACACTTGGATAGTCATTTTTTATGTGAGAGTACTCTTTTTATCATCCTGTGTGTTAATTAAAACTTTATTGTTCTTAGCTAAGCTGTAGCGCATTATTTTTTAACTGTCCTCTAAACAGAACAGTGGGGCGATAAGGATACAATACCAACCTTATAACTGAAAATAAAATAACTTTTTGCCTCCCTAGCGTTTTACCCCTGCTATAACATGTCAATGCAAATATTTCTGAAGTTAGAGGAAGCATCAGAATTATTAAATAGTTTAAATATAGTTTAGATAATAGTTTAGGAATAGTCTGAAACAGTTTATCCGAGGCAAACCAATACGTTTTGGATATAAACTTTGGGCTCTCTGTGGATGCGAAGGATATTGTTACAAGTCTCTACTGCTGTAAAGATCTGAGGCAAGAAATGATACTCATCTTATTACCCGGGTTGTGATGAAACTGACTAAGAACATTATGAATCTTTCAAGCTACACTTTATATTTTGATAACTTTTTTACCAGCATTGATCATTTGAAAATTCTTGGTGAACAGGTTTATCGAACCACAGGAACCAAACGAGAGAATCGGATAAACCATGAGTGTCCATTAGAAGAATCTATGCAGAAGAAAGAAAGAGGAACGTCTGATTTTGCATTTGACAAGAATTCCGTGATTTTTCTGGTGCGATGAAAGGACAATCGTACTGCCACTGTTGCTTCAAATTTCAGCACTTTCGAACCATTCTTTGATGTGAAGAGGCAAGTAAAAGGACAAAAAGAAAAAAGTTTACGTGAAGAAGCCTAATTTGATAAATTATTACAACAGACATATGGGTGGTGTGGATCCCCACGACTGGTAGGCTGGAGTATATGCAATTAAAATGTGTTGAAAAAAGTGGTAATGGCCACTTTTCGTTCGTACACTGGACATGGCAGTGGCAAATGCATGGATAATCCATAAAGCTGTCAACAAAAGTGATGCTCTAAAATCCAAGGAGTTTCGAAGAGCTATAACAACAGTTTATTTGAAAAAGACTATGATCAAAATAAGAGGTAGACACAGGATCTCTTCTGTACCTTCTAGTGCAAAAGAAAACATCTGTAAAGATGGTGTTGGCCATTTTCTACTAAAGAGGGAAAAACAGCGTCGTTGTCAAATAGAGGGCCGCAAAGGAAAACCCAAAACGTAATGTCAGAAATACGAAAAACACTTTGTCAGGCATGTTTTGGGCCTTTCCACGAAGATTAGAGTCAAAATCAACTAAAAAATTATTGAACTATCATGTAAATAAGAAAGTATTATTCGGATAAAGCAAGACTTTATACTCGGAAATTGCTTTTCCCTAATGAAGAGAACACTAAAATATGTAAGTGCAAATTTCATTCCCTTTATCCCAGTGTCATATTTAGAGGACGGGTCAGATTTTTTTTTTAAATCTAAAAAATTTTCAAATATTGTTAGATTTAGTTTATTTAGGTTTAATTAACCTTGGAAAATATTATTCTTTTCAAATTTGAACAAAATAAATAAATTGGGATAGAAAGGGTTGAAGATTCATATTGTTTTTACGTTCATCGTTTTGCTGTGATAGTATTTAATATCTTTCATTAAAGGTATTCAACACAATAATTAAAGGTTTACACTGATATTTGAAACTAAATTTAAGCCTGATACACCTATTGAGATACGAGCGCAATGAATAATTTGATGGTTAATATTATTACAATTCGGTATATTTATTAGCCTGATAGTGGGTAATAGAAAATTTTTCAAGCATATTTTTAAATATGATTTTTACTGAATTCCTTCATTTTTATTTTCAGGTATGATGCCTTTTCATTCTCTAAAATTTCATAATCATAGCACCATTCTGAGCACACACACACACATGTTTTTCAAGATAAAAATCTTTAAAAAAAAACTTTAATTCTTGACTCAAAATTTGAACACATGATTAAATTTCATTCAACTATGCAAAATAAACTGTATTTCCTATTTTTAACTGCATCTGCATCTAATGTGTTGAGAGTTTAAAATATATTTTAACTTATGTAATTAACGTTGAAAACATAAATTATCCGAAAAAAATTACTTGCAAATATTATGAATCAGGTAGGTAATTCAAATAGTGTTCTTGCCCAAAAGTGGAACCGGATTATAAAAGGGTTTTAAACCATTACAGTCGATGATATAATGAACCATAAAAACCGGAACAGAACTCATAATCATAATATATAATCATTAAGAGATTTATGGTATGGTAATTTATGTTTCACAAAAATGTTCCTTCAACTTAATTTATTTAGTCTATTTTTGTTCTGTAATAGTCCACTAAAACTTAGATTCTCTCTACATATATACATCTTAGGGTCACAATTCTGTAATTATTACAAGACATAATAAGTATTTGTGACTCAGAATGAAATTAAATCAAATTATTGAACCTGCTTTTGTTAAACAGCATACCATTAGAGCTCAACTTCTGTACACAACTCAGGCTCATAATGTGTGTTTATCATATTACAAGACATACAATGATAATATTTAGTGATCACAAATAAAATTTAATAAAATTTAATTATTAAAATATTTTAAAACTCTAATCTTCCCTCTCCCCACCAAAATGGCTTTAGTGTAGAAATACAGCCTCTTTTCATGGACCCCTCGTAGACTACCCGAGAGCTTGTGAAAAATCTCCCGGAAACCTTCATTTCCATACCACCACCAAGAAAATCTCTCAAAGCTTACACAACGAAATTCCTCTTGTGGTCCACGCAGCAGCACTTAATCGAAAAAACGGTTGGCTTTCACGCGAATTAAATCTGTTCCTTGTTCACTACGGAAAAATGGGGAACCCACAGTCGCATGCCCTGAAAGAAGTCAACACAAGACACACGCAAACAAGCAAAATCCAATTTCGCGATCGTGTTCGCTGGGGAAAGCCAGGTTCCATCTGACTTAGACCACACTGGGCCTCCACCACCCCAGAAGGCAGAACCATCTGTGCAGTGTCAATCTCCCATTTTTTTTTACCGTGGACCACACCCTGTCTTCATCTCCAACAAGTATCCGGAACAATAATAGTATTAAAAAAAAAGTATAACCACGGAAAAGGGTATGTTGATGCTGGATTTTTTTTTAACTTTTTATTTTAGAATACTGGAACGGGAGTTGCGGCTATTTTTCTTCCTCACCAAAAAGCACGCGTGTGCGTGAGAGACTCAGTCATGTGGTGGGTGGAGTAAGTCATGTGGTACGGCATGTGTGTGTATATACACACAAATCAACGACCAACCTGGATATGAAAGGGAACCGATGTCATCAACGTATGTAACGAAACGAAAAAGGGAGAAAGCAGAAACATGTTTTTCTTTCTCTTTGGGCTTGATTAATTCTTCTCGGAGCCATTCATGCAAAAATGGCTGTTATGGAAATCGTACTTAGGTTAAGCAAGTGAGGTTCGTGGCAAGTGTCCTAATATTGACTTTTTGGGATGGGGTGTTGGTGCTTAATGTATGCACCCCAAAAACAAGCAAATTCTCTTTATTTTTTCTTACTAATGGTGTGTCACCTTTTCCTTGTAGAACAGCAAAAGAAACTAGCCGAGGTGTTTGGTATAAACTAGAAAGGGATTGTCATGTTTTTTTTCTTCTGGACTGCGACTCGCTTGGTGGTTCGGCTGCGCATACCTGGGGAAAATGTTACTGATGGAAAAATAATACCCTGTAACTTCTTTTAAACTTATACCTTCCCTAATTTAGTTTATTCATACTAAAACATCCGTCCCGAAACTTAACTATATAGTGCCCATAAGTCATTCTATCAAACAAACAACGATTCTTTATTTTTTTTCTTACTAATGGTGTGGCACCTTTTATTAGCAAAACAGCAAAAGAAACGAGCCGAGGTGTTTGGTATAAACTAGAAAGGGATTGTCATGGTTTTTTTTCTGGACTGCGACTCGCTTGGTGGTTTGGCTACGCATACCTGGGGAAAATGTTACTGGTGGAAAAATAATACCCTGTAACTTCTTTTAAACTTATACCTTCCCTAATTTAGTTTATTCATACTAAAACATCCGTCCCGAAACTTAACTATATAGTGCCCATAAGTCATTCTATCAAACAAACAACGATTCTTTATTTTTTTTCTTACTAATGGTGTGGCACCTTTTATTAGCAAAACAGCAAAAGAAACGAGCCGAGGTGTTTGGTATAAACTAGAAAGGGATTGTCATGGTTTTTTTTTCTGGACTGCGACTCGCTTGGTGGTTCGGCTACGCATACCTGGGGAAAATGTTACTGGTGGAAAAATAATACCCTGTAACTTCTTTTAAACTTATACCTTCCCTAATTTAGTTTATTCATACTAAAACATCCGTCCCGAAACTTAACTATATAGTGCCCATCAGTCATTCTATCAAACAAACAACGATTCTTTATTTTTTTTCTTACTAATGGTGTGGCACCTTTTCCTAGCAAAACAGCAAAAGAAACGAGCCGAGGTGTTTGGTATAAAATAGAAAGGGTTTGTCATGTTTTTTTCTCGACTGCGACTCCCTTCGTGGTTCGTATGCGTAAGCCTGGGGGAAATGTTATTGGTGGAAAATAAACTTTGTAAATTCTATTAAATTTGCTCGTACCTACCCTAATTTAGTTTATTCATACCAAATCATTCGTACTAAAATTTATACTATATAGTGCCCATCTATCATTCTATCAAACCGACCAAACGACCTGGTAGTTAAGGTGGCAGCGTCTAGATCAGAAGTTTCCTAGATCGAAACCGGGTCAGTGCATGGATGTTTGTTTATAGTGTAGAGGTGGCTGGAACATCTAAAATCTCTCGTGACCGAAAGTCCTCACGTTGGGTTGGTATGGACGTTTGAAGAGTGGGGTGCCAGCTCAAGTGTTGTCTCGTCATCTGACCTTGGTTCAAAAATACGCGATGTTGCCATTGGAGCTTTCCCTTAGGAGATTGCTGTGGTACCGTCGTCCATAGCCCGTTATATTCCTCTAGTACGACGTTAATTTAAAAAATTACTATCATTCCATCAAAACAGATGGAAAGCACGGCCGCCAGGTTAAACAGCAGGCCCGTGATGAGGTACAAACGTATGTATCCTATCTATACAAAACACACACAACCACATGTATATGTATGTATATGTATATGTATATGTATATGTATGTATATGTATATGTATGTGTACGTATATGTATATGTATATGCATATGTACGTATATGTATATGTATATACAAAAACAGGGGTTGGACAAAAAAATATGAAAACTTGTGAAAAAATAGCACTCGAAAGAAACCTCTCGTATACTCTTGTTCTCTAGGAGAGAAGGTGCCTATTAGAGGATGAGAAAGTACACACATCAGTCTGCTACTAGCAGTGATAGAAGTCGGATGCGAAATACATTTTTGTGTTAAAATTGCGTTATGGCTGACCTCTCTGATTTCGAAAGAGGCATGATTGTTGGGGCCCGTCTTGTTGGAGCCTCAGTAACAATAACGCCACCCTTCTAGGTGTTGGGAGAAGTACAGTGTCGACTGTAATGTCAGCATATTTGAAACAGGGAAAAACATCATCTAAAAAGCACAACAGTAGTCGAAAATCGAAGCTGAATAACAGAGACAGAAAGGTTTTGAAGAGGATTGTTGCAAAAAAACACAAGACAACAGCATCCCAGATAACATCTGAGATTAACACACATCTACAGGAATCAATTTCATCAAAAACTATTCGGCTTGAACTGCATATGGCAAATATTCATGGTAGAGCGGCAGTTACAAAACCATTGATTACACCATGCAATGTCTTGAAGCGACGAATATGTCGTCGCGAGCATAAAAATTGGACACAACAACAATGGGAGAATGTAATATGGTCAGACGAATCTGGTCGACTTTCACATTATTCCTGACAAATGAACGTGCTTACGTTTGGAGCACGCCACCAGAAGCCTATCAAGTTGACTGCCTTCGGCCTACGGTTAATCACGGCGGCGGTTCAAGGATAATCTGGGGTGCGACATCACATCGCGGTCTTGGCACACTTGTTGTTGTGAATGGTCGTGTTACAGGAGAGGATTATGTTAGTCTTCTGACCGACCATCTTCACCCAATGGTGCAAACTGTGTTTCCTGATAAACGACCAGTCTTCCAAGATGATAATGCCCCCATTCACACTTGTGGAATTGCCCGAGACCGGTTTTATGAACACGACGATGAAATAGAACAAATCATCTGGCCCCCTCAGTCCCCTGATCTCAATATAATTGAACCTTTGTGGGTATTTCGGAAAACAAACTGAATTATGGACTTTTTTGCAATTTGAGTGGGAACATATTCATCTGAATGTTGTACGTGACTTGTATTTGTCAATTCCACGTCGGATACAAGCTGTAGTTCATGCAAAAGAAGGACCAACGGTCTATTAATAAAAAAAATTCTATTTTCACAGGTGTTCATATTAATTGGTCCAACCACTGTACATATACATATACATATGTATATATACACAGTCCAGTCACATTAATGTGACCACCACAAACTTTCGACGTCAACGTGAAATAGCCAATCACAAAAGGCAGGTGGCAGCACATTGCACCTCAGCAGACGCCTGATTAATGCACCTATTCTGACTGCTGTTCATCTGCGACGAAGGCTGGAATTTGCACGCCAGTACCGCAACTGGACGTCCACAGAGTGGCGACAGGTGGTTTTTTCCTATGAATCACGTTTTATGCTCCATCGGACAGATGGACGTTGGCGTATACGGCTTAAAACGTTTGAAAGAAAACACCCTGCAACAGTTGCCGGAAGGATCCTAGTTGCAGCAGGGAGCATTATGGTTTGGGGAATGTTATCCTGGCATTCACTGGGTGCACACATCATTGTGGAAGGCACGATGGATCAGCACAAGAACGCATCTGTCCTTGCGGACCATGTCCATCCCTACATGTGAATTATTTTTCCTCAGAATGATGGCATCTACCAGCAGTACAATGCGAGGTGTCACACAGCTCGCAGTGTATGTGCGTGGTTCAAAGAGCACCAAGATGAGTTTACCGTACTCCCCTGGCCAGCAAACTCACCGGATTTAAACCCAATCAAGAATCTGTGGGGCCACTTCAATCGGGTTGTTCGCGCAATGGATCCTCAACCGCGTAGTCTAGCGCAGTTGGCCACGGCACTGGAGTCGGCATGGCTCAACATCCCAGTGAAACCTTCAGAAACCTAATTGACTCTCTTCTTCTACATCTAGCAGAGATATGCTCTCTCTCTCTCTCTATATATATATATATATATATATATATATATATATATATATATAATGATTTGACTTTCCGGTCCATAAGATCATAACGAGGGCTCTGCCCCTTGCTCGAAAGTTAGGTACAGCAATTAATAAAAAATGTAACATTTGATGCGATCTTCTAGCTTGGTGTTGCCGGCCTCCCGACTACTGTTTCTGGTTTGATTTAATTTTTCTTATTTTAATGTTTTGTTTTGTACATTTGCTTTTAATGGTGTTTTGGAGAGTATATGAGCAATTTCTAAGCGTTTTGCAACTCACATATATATAGAAAACACCATATTGTGTTGTATGGATCAGGCTCTCCCTGATGACGCCCCGATCCACCAACACATTTCCTTTCGTAGGTTCCTTTCCTTCAACATATACCGCACGTGTTGCTATGAACTGTCTTCAAGCTTGTCAAACACTTCCTTGGCCAGCCAGATCACCAGATCTCTCTCCCATCGAGCATGTCTGGGATATGATGGGAAGGTGACTGCATCTGGTAGAGAATGTTGATGACGTAGTCCAACGATTGAAGCAAATTTATCAAGAAATACCGCTGGAGACCATCCAGGAGCTTTTTTGGTCTATGCCACGCCGTGTGGCAGCTTGCATCCAGGCTAGAGGCGGGTCAACACCTTATTGAGCATGTTACTGTAACTCTGAAATAAATCATTCAATTGTTCTGAAATTTTAATCATTTTCTATTCTGTACACCTGTATTTCCTATCCACCAATTTTTGTCTTCATCGGACAACCCCTTCTTGGTGCGTCGATTCTTATGTTACAAAGTGTATATATATATATATATACACATTGTGTTTTTGTGTGTTATCTGATGAAGTGGCTGTTGTGGTTCAATCGTGCCAGTGTGGTAAATTTGTAGACTTGTTCAAATATGCAATACCAATTTTCGTCTGTAAAACATACATTACTCGCGTGATTACGGAATTTAATTTATTCGTCAATTATTAACTCGCGCATATGTGTATACCAGAGCCTTAGTATCAATCTAGTTGACAAGCCCGAGTACCAGGTTTTTTAAATGGTACCTCATGAAATACAAACATGCATTACAAGTACTCAAATGAAAGTGAATTGATCGAACTCGTGTTTGTCTAAACTAAGGAAGGGGTTTTCTTGGTTTTTACTCGATTGAGGCTTTTGTGATGGCTCGACAGAACCAACATGGGGAAATTTGTGATGGACAAATATTACTGACAGCTCAATTACTTCTTCGAAGCGTATACCTAACACGCAAATTAAACATGCAATGAGAAAATCGTTAAAACAAGAGTGAAAAACGAAGATACATTCACAAACTCATCCCAAAAGGCAAAGCAAAAATTTGTCAAACAGATTTTTACATAAAAAAATAATCACATCACATGGAGTATTGTGTATTTATCGATCTAATATTTCATAACAGACTAGATCTTTGCACTTGCGAAATGTTGAACACGCAATATTTTTTTACAAGTTACGGAAACACATTAGGACATCATTCAAACGATACATGGATTTTGGAACTAATAAATAACAGATATAATAGATAACTGCCAAACAATGCTTGAACTGAACCATACTGACTATGTAAGCAAAGTCGGGAGTGGACGTTCTGTAAGTTTTGTTTCCCGATTCTTGTGTTTGTATATTTTTTAAAATCAATAACAAACAATTTGGCGAGCCCTTTTGACGGGACAAAGCTTTTCATTTTATAAACATGTGAACTCATGTACTTTCTATATTTAGTTTATTCATCAATTTAATAAATCACACCCTAACATATCTACTCTTTGGGGCATCAGTATCAAGTTAGAAGACAGGCCCGATGACCATTGAGCAGAAAGGAATATTTTTCTAGCGTAATGTAGAACTTACTCAAATTATAACGTTGTTACTCCACTTCATTGCACTTTATTGTCCAGGTTTATCGTGTAAACTAAAGAAACGATTTGAATCTTATACTTAGAAAATAAACCCACATTAGAGTACAAAAACATTTTCTCCATGCCATCTCCATTTCTGATATAAATATATACACTACCCTACAATAATGGACCGGATGCCAGCTGATTTGCATATGATACCACTGCTTGTTTGGGGGTGTTTTTCGTGGTATGGCCTAGGACCTTGGCATGTTTTTACTGGTCAATTGAACGCCGACGGCAACATGAACGTTTTGGACAATCAGGTTCTTCCGACGCTCTGGCAGGCAATTTTATGGAATGGACGAATGTTACTTCTAGGACAACGCTCCATGTCATGTTGCAGCATCTGCTATGCAGTGGAATCAAGACATGGTAGTAAAACGTCTTCCCTGGCATTCTTAGAGTCCCGACCTAAACTTCATAGTACATTTGTGGGACGATGTTTACTGACCAGTGAACCACATACTAAATGTACAGTTGAGCTGGCAACATTCTTGCAGCAGGAATGCTGTTGTCGTGCGGGCCATATATGGCCCAATTGGGAATGCCATTGCCCCGGAGGGTTGGACTTCTTCATGCATGACACGTCCTTTTTACAGGAAGGTCCCTTTCACACATCCATTCACTCACACATATCGTAATTTGGATCCCAATCAGAGGCCGATAACCCGCTGATCAGGTATACCTCCAGAGGTATTGATTTGGTATGGGAACATGCGGGACTTTGTGACCGCGACCTCTTTAACGTGCCCCAGCCACCATTAGCGAACACGACGGTCTTTAGCCAGGTCTAAGCGCCGATCTCGCAACCATCAGAATAGCAAGCTCCGCTGAGGACACAGCATGATTTGCAGCAGGAATGGACACAACAAATACCCATAGCTGTGTATCAAAACCTTGTTGAAAGTTTGCCCAGAAGAGTTGCTAGCAGAAAAATTGATGTACGTGGGGGACCACGTGCTATTAAGGCATGTATTCTTTCCCTTGTACCATTACATCTTGCTATCCGGTAAATTCTTGTAGGGTAGTGTAGGTATCACCAAAAAGACATAACATTAAAAATGCACGATTTTGAAGCATATTATTTTAAAAATCAAGTAACAATATTACAATTCTACGATTTTCGTTGGGTCGCCACTCTATCTGCTCACGCGTTGGAAAACCCTGTACCACATTTCATAATGGATTAATATTTACTGTAATGTATGAAAGCAGATATTGAAATTTTTTTTCTCAGCTCATACAACCAACTTCTCTTACGTTACATATAGTAAAACAAATATAGTAAAATATCTGTCCATTTAATAGCTCATATTACGAAACATTTTAAAATTACTTTTAAAGCTATGAATAAACTATACAATTGTCCTGTGTGTTCTTTTATAAAGATTAACGTTGGTATTGTACGATGTATAAAGGATGTTCATTTGAAGAAAATCACTGAGGCATTCACTTTTAACTATTCAAAGTTACTATTTAACAATATTCCTTTCAAAGAACTACATTCTACCGTCATAGATTAATTACCCTAAATTATTAGCTCTCCGGAGTGTATGGTGTCAACCATAATTTATAATAAAATGTTTAAAAAAAGTTACTCTTAGAATTGATCTTACTTTGTTTAAAGTTCACATATGCTTATTAATATAAAATTACATGTTTCCTTTAACCCTGATACTTCGAAATAAAGTCTAAAAATAAGTTAATGCATATGTGGAAGTTTTAAAAATAAAAGTTCTCTATCAAAATTTGCGTCATAAATTTTAGCATTCAACATTTTATAATGAGTAAATTGATCCTTTTGTAATCATAATTCCATTAATTAATGCAAAACTCGAAAGAAAAATAATTTTCCATCAAAAATCTACTTTACAAAATAGATTTTATTCAACGCTTATGAATGTCAAACAGATGCGTACGTTATATTTTAGAGTAGGCTATTTCTGTAAAATCATCTATTATCTGGTCATTATGTATGAATATATTTTTATTTATGGTAAAGTTATCGTTCTCTGGTTTGGAAGAACCTATTTAATTTTCAAAAGTTGAGTTGTGTGAAACGTCTCATGCTCAATGTATAATTAAAAAAAATACTTTATATATTATTATAAGTAACATCATCAATAATGTACAATGAAAGCTTACCACTAGTACAGAAAAAAATATTAATTTGCTATAAAGTAAAAAAAAATAAGCAAATACTAATTAATAAAATAAAAACAAAATGCTTTATTTTACTAACATTTGTAAAGAAGATGCTTGGAAAATTTACAATCTTTTTTAAGAAAAATAAGTAATTGATGATATAGAGCAGCATTAAAAAATTCTTCAGTCTCAGTATAAATTTCAAATGACAGTTTGTGAAAATTCGTAAGTCCTTTTTGACAATAAACTTTCTTTTAATATTACTGCAATCTGCATTCTCTTTTTTTTGTGATCGTTCCGACCATACATTCCTATCCGAAAAATGTGTGTTTTAGTAAGCTGTATCACCACTCAAAATGTGTATCATGACCATAGAAACACCATATATGTGTATATAATTTATTGAAATATATGTATCACACAAAAAAATATTTATTTCCCTTAAAATGAACATCAACCTCAAATTTTACAATAGCACTATACAGGAGGATTCATAAGTAAGTATATAATTTCAATGCACTATATAACATTGACTATGAAAGATATTTTAAATTACCAGTAACAGAAGTGTAGGTGAATGTCTCAAGTTTTATTAGAGACAGTCACATATGTTCTATGTGTGCACCCTTAGTCACACTACACACATCGAATTGGTAATCCATTTCTACCCAAACGTGTGTTAGTGTATCTGAAGCAGATGCAGTGATAGCGGATGCGATATGCTATTTCAACTCAGCTAGATCAACAGGAAGAGGAGGGTTACATATTAACCTTTACGTAGTCCCAAAATAAAGTCACATGGTGTTAAGTCAGGGCACCTGTGTGGCCATTGGCTTAATGACATGTTGTAGACGGCGGTTCGTCCAATCCATCGATGAAGAAGATGTTAATAGAGGTAATTTTGAATATCACATAACCGATGTGGTGGTGCACCATCCAATTGAAGAATAAAAATTTTCAATTTTATTCAACAATTGAATGAAGTTTTTGACTACATATGCCTATACACTCGGTCGTCCTGGCTTTGGAACTTTGCACAAACAACCTTTAGTTTCAAATACACTCTATAACAAAAAAATCGACGCACCAAGAATTACTTGTCCGATGGAGACAAAAATTGGTGGATAGAAAATTATGTACAGAATAGAAAATTATTAAAATTTCAGAACAATTGAATGATTTATTTCAGAGTTACAGTAACGAGCTCAAAATGGTGTTGACCCGCCTCTAGCCTGAATGCAAGCTGCCACACGGCGTGGTATAGACCGATAAAGCTCCCGGATGGTCTTCTGCGGTATTTCTTGCCAAATTTGCTCCAAGTGTCGGACTACGTCATCAACATTCCCTACCGGATGCAGTCACCTTCCCATTATATCACAGACATGCTCGATGGGAGAGAGATCTGGTGATCTGGCTGACCAAGGAAGTGTTTTACAAGCTTGAAGACAGTTCATAGCAACACGTGCCATATGTGGTCTGGCATTGTCTTGCTGAAAAATAAGCCCAGGGTACTGCGAAAGGAACGGTAGCAAAACAGGTCTCAGAATGTCATCAATGTACCGCTGTGCAGTAAGTGTACCTCTAATGACGACCAAAGGGGTTCGGCTATCAAGGGAAATGGCACCCCAGACCATAACTCCTTGTAGAGGGACCGTGTGGCGTGCAATAGTGAAAGCATGATCGGCACGCTGCCCTGGACGTCTCCAGACACGTCTTCGATGATTGTTAGGACATAGTTGGAAGTGGGATTTGTCGCTAAAGACTATACGTCCCCAGTCATCATTATTCTAGCTTGATCGAGCTAAGTACCACTGTAATCTGGCTCGACAGTGTGCAGGCGTGAGTAGCAGGTGGCGTAATGGTCGGTACGAGCGTTGATTTCGCTCTCTCAGCCGTCTGTGAATGGTCATGGTGGACACTCGTGTGTGGGTCGCACGACTGATGGTTGATAGCGATGAATCAGGCGCTGTGACAGCTGATCTGACAATCACTCTGTCCTCGCAATCTGTTGTGGCCCTACGTCGACCGCTACCATCATGACGCTGAAATGTGCCATTGTCCACCCACTCTTGCCAGCATCTTCTAATCTCCGCATCGCTTCGACTCACATGACGAGCGATTCTCCGATTTCCCCAACCTGCCTCTTTCAATCCAATGATACGACCTCATTCAAACTCTGAGAGTTGCTCGTAATGAGCTCGAATCATGCGGCGAGGCATTTTTTCAGTCGTTGAAAGGTATCCTAAATCGCAATGCAGCAGAAATTTTTAACAACAGTTCAAGAACAACTCCTTATATACATCTGCTGGATGCGCAGTTCCGATGCGCTGGAGATCGCACTATTCATTCATTGGACACCAAATTTTAATCATTTTCATATTTGTTTAAAACACTTTTGTATACGAAATTTCAAAGAAATCGGATGATTCCTTCTTGGTGCGTCGATTTTTTTGTTATAGAGTGTATTTTAAACTAAATATAAATGGGTATTTTCTGGTTGGAGGTTCTTTTCAAAATCGTGATCGAAAATGCAAATGCAAAACACTGACAGATTTTCGTTTTGCTCAATTCAAGAACGCAGATCGCCTTCTCTACAGCAGACGCAGCCATTTCCAATGACTAGTCACGCTATCGCCTACGTCACTTCGCTCGGGAGGGGGACACAAATTTTATGAGTATACTTAGCTAACAGTTTGCATTTTGGGACCGTGTCTTAAACTGTTCCTGTTTTACAGCATCTGGAAACTGTATTCGTACTTATGAAACACCCAGTAGTTTACATATATAAACCTGGGAAATTCCGATTGTTCAAACAAATTTTGCAAGCAATTCTTTTGAAAGTAAACAGCAGGATGAAAAATAACATCATCGTTCTTTATTTTCTTTAAAATACTATTACATCCAATAAAGAATAACGTGACTTTAAAGATGCTTTCACCAGACCAGTATTCCTATCAGAAGTCTAAATAATGTCATTAATTCTTAATTTTATTCTATATTTGATATTTATGAAGAATAATGAGATGGACTAATTATTATTTTTTTCTCAGTATCCATACATTTATCGGAGAATATCAATTTCCGTACAGAGGATTTCACTTTGATCTTTGATAGCAGTTTTTTTTGATCCTACAGAATTAACTATTAAAAACAATCTACCTCTCTCAGAGAGTAAAACTATTTCTTAGCTTTTGTAATAAGATGAACTAATTAGTTTAATTATTGATATTTATGACAAAAAAAGTATTTAATATTCAAAAGTTTGTTCATTGGGGATTTAATATTCTCTTAGTACAAACAAAAATATTATTTCTAATCAAATTTACAGACTTAGCCATATTTGTAGAAATCAAGAACGTGTGACAAAAAACCCATGGTTACTTAAAGCCACCCTTCAAAATAATGATTAGCCAAATTCCTAAAAACAATTTTCACTTAATTCGTCCAAATTACCTTGAATAAAAAATACTTCCTATTTTCTTGGAATTAAAATGTGAGCTTTGATTTTTCTGTTTCTTCTACTTTCTCACTTTTCCCCTACACTAATTACCAATCTAAATATAATTTTTCTTCTTCAGGATTCCTGTTAGTGATTACACTACAAAATAATTATATTTCTCTCCGCATATTCCTGTAAAAGGATTATCGTCCCATGTTTTCGAGTCGGGTGTTTTTGTTTGCTTCACTTTTGTTATGTTCCTCTTATTACGTTAGCCAATTTCTTACTGCATAATTATAGCCCTTTGTCGCAGTTCATGAGTTTCGGAGGAAAAGCTTGCTTTTATTTATCAATTCACGATATTTTTAAATCCTGAAATTTTATTCTGTCTTTTGGTTTCCAAACTTTGAGTTTTTCTGGAAGTACTTATTTTTTTCTGGGGGTATATTATTTATGCATTTCCCCATACAAGTACAGAAAATCTCAAAATATATATATTATTTGAAGTGACTTCTACTTTCCTTCCCTTGAAAAAAGTGGTCTCACTTACATTTTAGGTTTCCATTTTCTCTCCGATGTTTCCTCATGCAAGTAAAGAAAAAACTAAAAATGCAAGTTATTTTTTTAAAGTACCTTCTAGCTTAATCCCTTGAAAAAGTAAATAGTCTCAGTAAATAGTAGGCTTTAACTTTAAATAATATATATATTATTTAAAGTGACTTCTATATTCCTCCTCTTGAAAAAAAAGTGGTCTCACTTGCATTTCAGGTTTTTATTTCTTCTCCGATGTTTCCTCATGCAAGTAAAGAAAAAACTAAAAATACAAGTTATTTTTTTAAAGTACCTTCTACCTTAATCCCTTGAAAAAGTAAGTAGTCTCAGTAAACAGTAGGCTTTCACTTTAAATAATATATGTATTATTTAAAGTGACTTCTACTTTCCTTCCCTTGAAAAAAGTGGTCTCACTTACATTTCAGGTTTTTATTTCCTCTCCGATGTTTCCTCATGCAAGTAAAGAAAAAACTAAAAATACAAGTTATTTTTTTAAAGTACCTTCTACATTAATCCCTTGAAAAAGTAAATATCTCACTTACATTTCAGGTTTCCATTTCCTCTCTAATGTTTCCCCGTACAAGTACAGAAAAAACTCAAAATAGGTATTTTTTTAAAAGGGACTTCTTCCTTATTCCCCTTGAAAAAGTAAGTGGTCTCACTTACATTTCAGGTCTTTCATTTGTTCCCTGATGTTTTCACCCATTTTTCCTAGTAGTTAAAACCTTATATATTAAAACGACATATGTGAAATATACGTAGAACTGATATGTTTTCCTAAATGCCTTCGAAATACTTATATCCACCTGAGTAAACTTTATTCGTGATCTACTACGAAAGCCAAGCGTCTGAATAGCCTCACATAATACCTGCTCATAAAATTGAGACCAAGCCCGTGAACGTAAAACAAAGTTATGGATGCACATAATTCAGCCTACTGACCATTTGTCCTAGAACATTTTGGTGCAGCATGGCCAAATATTGCCCTTAAGCCATAAAACCCGAAACCAGTCAACCTAGAACATTTGAGTCTTCACCTTCTCACAGGATTGCTTCCTAAGCCCAATCATCAATATTTGATCTCCAGTGAGCTTCATTAGCGGAAGCCATTATCCTAATAGTTTTATTAAACAACTCTGTACATGAAGCCTTGGTGTTTGATGATATTGCTAGCATAACTGGTAGTGCCATCAAACCTCCACCTTAAATGCTCTCATCTCTATATCGTATAATGTTGTCAGAGAAAGCTTGAGATAATTTTGTATTGTCGTAGCTAATAAATCAATAAATTCCATTTTGGAATTTATAACAAAATACTATAACGCTTAAACGACCAATTAGATGCGATATATGTTACATGGTTTAATACATCTAATTTCTCGTAATATTTACTAAAATTGCCCATATATATATATACATATAACTTTAAAAAAAAATGTAAAATCATAACATTCAATAAACTCCACAATAACATACATTTTTTCAATATTTTTTTAATATAAATATCCATACGAATTAGAGGTCACGGTAGCCCGGATAGAAGACTAACTGATTAGCAATCAGAGGGTTGTAAGTCCAAAACTGGGTCCAACCAAAGACTGCCGTGTACACGACGACTGGTGCACGTTAAATCTGGCATAGACTCAAGAGTCTTCACGTAGGCGTGGTGTGGAAGTCTGGAGAGAAGGGTGCCGGCTCAGGTGTTGACCTGAGTCTCAAATATACAAAGATTTGTCTCCTGATTTTACCCTTCTGAATTGATCCCGGACCCAATAGCCGGACCAACATATCCAAATAGTCCGTTGTGTTGCTCCAATGCGACGTTAAGTAATTGCCACTACCATTAACACATACATTAAAATATAACTTGAAGTATGGAAAGAGGGAAAGAAAAGAGTACGACACCTCGTAATTTTGAACCTCGTTCAAATGACGAGGTCACCACTCAAGCTGATGCCTCACTCTCCATATTTCCACACTACGCCAACGTGAGGAAAGTTTAACCCACGGCAAATTTAAAGTGCAATAGCCCCAATATACACGACGGTCCTTGGTCGAATCGAGTCTTGAACTCGAAACCCTACCACTAAGCTACCGCGTCCCTAGAGTCCACATAAAGTATTCATTTGATTGGAGAATAATTTATTCTCGTGATTGATTGGTTCGTTGATTTTGGATTTCATAGCGCGTTATTACATTTGCTCCAGACACAAACCAGACAACACTAGGCTTATGCATAGAAAGAAAGCTTTTACTGACACAGAACAGAGAATAATTTTTCTAACAGAGTAGTCTAAATATCACTGTCTCATGCATTGGTCCATATGTGATTGCGAGAAATGCCGTCGCAAAAAAAAATTACCATCGCATGATGCGGATCGTTACTGGAACAGGTGAATGTGACAATAGGGTCATCATATGTTACTGAAGATTCAGGAACACATGTTGGAGACAATCGATGTTACATGATGTATATTAACAAGATGGACGAAGTCATCCGAATACTCCCCGTAATATACGTCAGGATTCAAGGTTGTCATGCTCAGATGCATAAATTGTTTAAGTAAAGGAGAACTCTGAGCTATTCCATATGGTTTCTCAATTTTATAACCAAAGAAAATCTGTCTGTATAGATTTCACTGCAGAATTCGACAGTCTGTGTAAATATTGACGAATGGTAAAAAACAGATATAAATAATGTAAAATAAAACACAATTGAGTAGAGAGGTAGGTATTGCTGGTCACACTGGAGTAACATGCTATCTGCAATGGTAATTTTAAACCATGGTTAGATGACGAATTCCCTCCAGAACTGGCACCCCACTCTTTAAACCTTTATACCAGGCGAACGTAAAGATATTTGAGGTAACGACAGATTTAACATGATTGTACGCATATAAAAGTCTGGCTGGATAGGGTTTCGAACTTACAATCTTCTGGATTCTAATCCTTTGTTCTATCAACTGGACATCCGCGGTTGCGAAAAATGAAAGTTTAGTTTAAACGCGCTCGATTTCAACTAAGCCGGCACAAAATTGGTAAAACGTAAATTAAAATGTCCTCCCATTGCAATGAGAAATTCATAAGATAGGGATCAGTATAGGAAAAACGTGAGCAAACGCGAAAATAGGTTTGGTGTCAGAAAATGAGTCAATTTGACGACAGGGATTCAATTGAAGTGTGCTTTCGGAAGCTAATTTGTGACGTGAATAGAAAGGTAGGTAGTCGATTAACGTCGTTCTATAGCAATACAACGGGCACTTGGCGAGATTCCAGGAACAAACCCGAATGGAAAGGTCCCAGGACAACATCACGTAATCTAAAACTGCAATCAGATGACGAGGTCACAACTGAGCTGGCATCCAACTCTTCAATATTCCACACCACTCCAACATGAAGACATTTGACGATTAAGGAGGTCCGGGACACAAAAATCGTCAAATTTTCGAATTTTTTTTTATAGTTTTAAGAAATTATCTGTGTTTTTCTGCTTAAAATGACGTCTAAGTCATGTTTCTATCTTAATTAGAACTAGAGATATAATAATTTTTGTGGTGCGTTGTTTTGAAAATCTAACACTCTCGACAGTTGTTGTCATGGCAACATCTGTCTTTAAAACTTTAAATGCGTTTTCTCCATGATACATTTTTTCAAGATTTCCTGTATTCAAATTGCTATAAGTCGAAAACCGATAAAGTTTAAGGGTTAAAATTTGGAATATATCTTTTTCAAACATTATACTTTAATTTCGATTCAGCAACTTTGTAACAAATATTTACTTTTAAAAATATGACTTTAAAAAAAAAGCACCTTAAAATTTTCATAAATTTTCATTCGAATATTTTTTATTTTTTATTAAATTAATATTTTTTAAATTGCTGAATCGTAATTAAAGTTTATAAATTTGTGAATAATGTACTGCAAGAATTTTGAAAATTGATCAAAAATATTTTGAGTTTTAGCAATTTAAAATAACCCCTCTTTTTTCCAAAAAAATTTAATTTAAAATTTTTAAAAAACTTTTGGAAAAATTTTTTGTTGTGATTTCGTTTATTAGTTAGATGGGTAATCAGTACAAAAAAATTCATGTGTCCCGGACCCCCTTAACTTGCACTACAGATTTAACTTGCACAAGACGACGGTGTTTGGTTGGATTTGTACTATCAACCCACTGCTACTTTTCCAATCGGGCTACTGAGGACCGAGACATGACAAAGCAGTGTATTTTTTGCCGTATTCTGCATTAGATGTAAGAATAAGACCAACAAGAACTACACGGAATGATGCCTTTTTTAATTTTATTTCATTTGCAAGTATAAAGTATGGTATAAAATGTTCATATCGATTCATACATTCGTTTCAATCGGATTGATATATGGAAAGTAATGGGAATTGAAATGGGAACGGTTAGTCCGTAGGTATTTAATTTAACGTCACAGTGGAAAAATGCAACTGGCTATTATAATGGGCATGGAAAACGAACTCAAATGTGAGTTAGGACGCTACTACCGATAAATATGAAACATTAAAAAAACATAACAAAATTGTATGTGTGGGCTCTGCTAGCTTATCAATAGAAAAACTACCTCCAAAATTTCCAAAAACATTTTAGAAAAATTTAAAGTCATTCTATTCTTACTGTAATAGGTTATCAATTATTCCTTATGTCCTGCAATGTTTGTATTATGCAAGTTTATAATGATCAGTTTGAGTTCATTAATCCTAGATTAACTTCGTGCTTTATAAGTCGAAGCAAGGATTTTATATTACCAAGAGTATTGAACAGCTCTGAAATGGGCTGTGGCAAATACATACTTGGGGCTGTGTAAGAATCCCAAAGGTTATAGGGTCAGTAGCACCCAGTTGAGAAAGCAACGGATTAGCAACAGGAGGAGAGATAGTTCGAAAATAGGTTCATCTTAAAACCTGGTACACGTTAAATATGTCGTAGCATCAACTGACCTCGGGTTGGCTTGGTGTGGAAGTTTGGTGAGAGGGATGCCAGCTCAGGTGTTGAACTCTTAAATTGACCATCGATTGAATTTACGAGGTGTTGTGTCCTTGCATCTATTGGTGTCGGCCCGAGATCAATCCCGTATGGAAATACGGGATTGATCTCGGACCGTCAGCAATAGTCCATCTTGTTGCACCATTACGACGCTAATTACCTTCTTCCTCAGAATTTATGATTTTTCCTATCAGTCTTCATCGTGAAAAAGGGCGGCGGTTTCTCGGCTGGAAGAGTAATGGGTTACCAACCGGAGGGCTACGAGATCGAATCCCAACTAAAACCGTCAATAACTAAAGGGCTGGTGGCTATTTTCCAAACCCTCACAGATACTACAACAGAGGGCGGGGCTAACCGTAACGTCCAATGAGACTGAAATCAACCAAGTATAAAATTATGTCTTCTTTTAAAGAGCTGCTTTTCGTGAAGGAACGATGGCCTAGTGACTAAAGTCACCTATCTTCAGTTTGGCGTCGCCAGCGGAGGATGACTTTCCGAGTTCGAACCTAGCTGGCGGAAAAATTTTTAGATCATCCAAATTATATGAAAAAAATTCCAATTTAATTCCTTTTGATTTTAAATTACTTTTCCTAATTTTTAATACCCTTTTTATATTTTTCCAAGCTTCCGTTGATTTTACATAAATAATCTAAGAACCACTCCTGAACTCACTACAAGCTTATATTTTTCCGCCTCCTGCCGTCCCCTTTGCTTTAGGATGATGGTGTCGTATCCACCCCTGGTTTAGGACCATTCTGATGTAACAAAAAGCATACATAAAACACTAAAATAATTATCAACTTATATAATAAAAGGATACAATTTTCGGCTCCCACCTCTACCCACCCATAGCCATGGATCTGAAAAGAAAAGAAGAAAACAGAAAAATTATTTAACACTAGCAAAATACCCGACCTTACTCGGTTTGAATTGGTTTACTCTAGATTGAAGAGATAATCAGAATATATAATGATTTACGTTTTTTGTAGAATAAAAATTTATTTTAACACTATTCGCCATCTTTATATTTTCTACAACTTACCTTGGACACAAATCCTACACACGCATATCCATTCATGTAATACATTTCACATACATCGCACAATTGCTGTATGACAAAGCTACAAAATGACGAAAGGTGATACTAAGGTTACTACTATAAAAGACGATTTTGAGGGAGATTTGGAATTCCCTTTCTTAAGTTCTTTTCATGTTCAACTCAAAAAATTAAAATTACGATTTACGGCGAGTGCTCTCGCACTCATAGTCAACAAAATAATATTTTTTTTACTTGTGGCACTCTTGCCTTCGGTATGCGACATTGTAAAATTTTGCAATCTTCTCCTGTGATTATTACAACGAATTTTTTAATGTTGGAAAAAGTTATAGTTCGGATTTTTAAACATTATTATTCTTTCAATAACGGCATTATTCTTTAAATAACGGCATTATATTTTCAATAATGGCATAATTACACTTAAAATTTACTGAAAATTTATACTGACTTACCTAACATTTTTAAGTCTAAAACTTTGTGGTGCTGTTGCGTGTGATGAGAAGGAAAACACGTTTATTAAAATAATAAATATTTAAAATAGGAAACAGTAAAATAGAACAAAATATTAGATGTCGGAAAAAATTGTTGTAAAGATATTAATTTGTGATTCATTTTTATCTCTTGATCTCGCACAGTTGCCACAATTTACAACTAAAAGTGCACAAAATTTAGACATGTAAAATGAATGCAGAGCGAAAGAAACAGAAAATATCACTGCTCACGCGATCTTGTTCATTCTCGTTTCGTTGAAAAATATCGTCTGTCTCAAATATTCCGAAATCATTTTCATTGCGCAAAGAACAAAAATAAGACTCGCTATAAATGAAGTATCAGAGCTGAAATTCCATTAAAAAATATAATTTTTTGAAGAATAATTACTTTTTTAGCAGTAGTGGTAAAACAATCGAAGTAATCGTAATATTCAATAGACATTCCAATTTTTCCGAAACTACCAAATTATGGTTGATTTAAGTATACTTACTCAGGTGTTTTAGCATGAAACTCATCTAAATATACCAATAAAGACATGTTTAAGATTGCATTCACTAAACTAATAGATAATATATAAAATAAAATACACTGCAATCAAATATCTGGAATACATTTCATGTGATGTGTACACAAACACAAAATCGAACAAAAAACAGAAAGACGGACAGACAGACTTTCGCAACCAATTCCACTCACTAAATGAAGATAAGTACTCACTGTATGCAAATTTCCATGAAAATATCTTAAACCGTGTGGACGTGTATAGGGCACAACATACAGACAGACAGACAGACAGACAGACACCAAACGAGAAAAAGGTGGATTCGGCATCAGAGGGGTCCAAAACGGATAGAAAACTTGAAATGGATCGAAAATATTGAATGTACAAACAAACACTCCATTCTTATTTATATAGATGTTTCATTTATTACACTGCAAACAGGATCAGACAGGATTTCAGTTGTCTTTAGCGTAGTGAAGGAGATTCCTATCCAGCGCTCGCGATCATTGGCCGTTACGGTTAGCCCCGCCCCCAGTTGTAGTATCTGTGAGGGTTTGGAAAATCACGGGCGGGTGTTAGTTTAATCTTTCGAGGCATCAAATGCCTTCAAGTTGGCGGAGGAGTTTTGAAAGTGGGGTGTCAACTCGTCTTCTGATTGGTTAAAAATTACGTGGTGTTGCACTCACATCTTTCCTTTCGGGATGAATAACGAGTCGTCACCAATAGTCCATTGTGTGCATTGAGAAAAGAAACAGCTTTTCCTACTCATCACCATATACAATGATTTTAAATTCATCAATCAATAGAAAGGTAGGTAATTAACGTCGTATTGGAGCAATACAACGGGATATTGACGACTTCAATAGGTTAATTAAATTATGATAATTTCTTTTTGAAGTGGACACTAATCGACGTATTGAGCACTTCATAGCCGAAAGGCTTATGCCAGATATAGGAATCCACAGACATTTATTTTGATTAGTGTATGCCAGTATATATATATATATATATATATATATATATATATATATATATATATATATATATATATATATATATATATATATATATATATATATATATATATATATATATCGAAGTACGCCTGTAGCGTCAACACATCAGCATTAACTTAGAAAGTTAACACCAGTAACAGACAAGGAACTTTATTAATAAAACAACTCTCACGCTTTCTTATCCTTTTCCAATCACAAGATAAGACATCAGAGTTTAGGTGCTTCTGTTTTCTTTCGGTTTTATAATGCCCACGGCTTGTCGTCTAGTTCTACCCATTGAACATAAAAGAAATAATTAAGGTATATGCATACGTTCGGAGCACTTTTTTAAAAAAATGCTATACACAAGCAATTTAATATTATTTTTATAATTATGTGTGTTCAAAATTAGGTTTGCTTTATCAATAACTAAATTAAAAAAAGAAATTAACAAAAAATTAAATTTTGTGTGTAAAGTTTTTTTTAAACGTTTGAAAAATGATACAGGGCATACAATTTAAACTAGCAACAAAAAAACATGATCAGAGTAAACTTGATGATGTTATCTAGTGCTTCCTCTAGAAGTAAAAATATTTTTTAAAAAATACATTTTTTATGACTCATAGAAAAATTGTTAAAGAATTTGTGACCAATTTGTAACATTGATATTCAAATGTAAGCTCCTAAATAAGAAAAAAATCTAGATATCAATATGATTCTAGTGTATACACAAGCAAACACTGTTTCGAATGTACATAAAAATTTGTATAAATAGTATATATCAATAACTTTTTTAGTTATCATTTCTGGAATTCAATGTTTATGCCGCGAAAATGAAATTCTGAGAAAAATGCTTGTAAACAAATTTTAAGAGAGTAAAGATTTGCGAAATTCTTCTAAGAAATAAGTAAATTTTATTAAAAAATTGTAGTGACCAATTTGTAGCAACATAATTATTATATATTCTAACTTACTATAACAGATAAATGGTAGTGATTATGGTAAAAATAGAATATTCTTATTATTATTTCCGGTTTCGTTGTGCTACTTACGGAATAACTTAACAATTTTGTTCAAAATTTAAATTGACCTAATTTTTTTTCCATTAGTCGCACATTCAAAGTTGAAACTGTTTTGGAAGCACAAACGTACAGGGAATATGTTAGTAGAATATAAAAAACTACACATTTTTGTCAAAATTGGCTTTTTTAACGTATGCAGATACCTTAAAAGCAAATTAAAAACTATCAAAGCGTTATAGAGAAAAACATTAATGTATAGTTGAGAAAAAAAACGAACCACTCCTCTTTATACGAGTAAATTTAACCGTAAAGCAAATTCAAAGATGACATTTGACAGGAAAACCAAAATCTTATATACCCTATAAATTCAAAATCTTAAAATTTGCGTAAGGGGCCGTCTTCTTATTAATGGAACACCAACTTGACAATTTCCAATAAGAACCACATATTTTGACACATATTTTTAAATCTTTATAAAAAATTTACTTCAGATACCAAATTTCAAGTCATTAGGTCTCCGTTTCAGAGTTATGAGAGTAGAAATATTCGAGCTCCAAATGTTAAATCAGTTTCTTAGACTTTTATGGATATCTGAATAAATGATATTTCTATTGTTCTGATATTTTTTTACCGTATAACTGTTGAACAGCCCAAATACAATACATTATTATTGTATTTAAAAATAGTTTTTAGTATGCAATAATAATTATTAAATTAATGTTTGAAAAAATAATGAATTGGAATCGTATTATACCTGTATGGGAATCAATTTAAAAGGACTTCTATAATGGCTATACAAAATTTCAGCTCTTTCCGATGATTTGGTTTTGAGCTACATTGAATTTTCCCTATTATTGCAATTTTAGGGAGAAACCAAAAATTTATAAAACGTTTGACAAACCTTGGATAATAGTTTTCGAATCGTTTGCACTTGCATAGTAAATATAATAATGTAATTCTCAAATCGTTTCCTTTTGCATCAAATATATTATAATTCTCAAATTGCTGAAAAATAAGATTGAAATAGTTAAAATTTGAAATTTGGGTAGCAATAACTACACGAATAGCAATTTTTTTACGTGGACATGATCCCTGATATTGAAACTAACGTTACTATCAATATATCCCGATATATTCAATATTAAAGTCATGAAATTTTATATTTAGACTAGTTTCCACTAACGAATTTGATGTTCGTGCAAGTTTTGATATGGAGACTTCCTCTTTTCAATTTTTTTGGATTTGAATTTGTGCAGGAAGTTATTTCCTATTGAATGATACCTTTGAATTTTATCTAGTATAAACAGTACTGGAAGTAAAGAAGGTGGTTCGGGGTTTTTTTCCCCGACTGTGAAAAAAATATTTTATATTTTAATGAACGTAGTGGCAAGCTATTAAAAAAAATTCTGAAACAGCAAATAATACTATATTTGAAAAATGTTATCCAATTTTTAATTGGCTGTAAAAACATGTCCACGTTAAATTTTGAAAGTCTGAGTATGAAGAATATTAAATATTTTTTTGCCAGTTACATTTTTCCTCTCATAAAGTGTAAGAGCCCGATACAAAGCTGTGCCTGTGTAAGTAAAGCATAGAACAGTCTTAAATAATTAAGTGGTTCATTGGTTAGAGAAGCCTCAGTTTTCAGTTAATCTAGTGATATTTTCTCGTTTTTTCCCTATTTAACGTATTTGCAGTATAAATTTCCTGTATAAACTTTAGAGTGCGGTAGTGAACACAAAATTAAAGAGAATATACATTGGAATATATGCATGGCAATGGGTTCGCAAGGATATTTTTAGGAATGTATGATTGAAGAGTGGCTATAAGGAATGAATAGAGAATATTGAAAAGAGTAGCTATAAGGAATGAAGGATGGACTAAACCATCGAAGTGTGAACCAACGAACGCTATCTGGCATTTATTAGGAAAACCAAAACACTTGTGTTTCAAAGTGAGCGTGTTCCTAATCACGTACGTCAGTCACCAATTTAAAATGGCGTTTGATAGACTTTGCAAGTTAGTCTAACATAAAGTACTGAGATAGATTGCACGGTCAGATACTACTGTATTTTAAACTAATTTTTGTAGTGATGGCTAAATTCAAGCAATATCCAAATTTTTATGCAATAGGTTGTCAAGAAAGGCAAAAATTAAACCAATCGTCAGAACTTCTAACTATCCACCAAACTCTTCTCAATCTTTTTCGTTATTTGTTGTACCTTAAGTAACAAATTGTGGTAAGAAGTATTCGGTAAATGCATCATTAAGTAAAATTTGCAAAGAATAAAAATTATATGACCCCATCTTAACTGTGATGTCTTACAAAACAACATTTATGTTCTAGTATTTAAAAATAAACATTCACTTTGTGTTTGTAAATAAGAGTAAATATATAGTTTGTCTTTTAACTGTACTATTAGTTCACACTTCGATGGATGGACTAAACCATCGAAGTGTGAACCAACGAACGCTATCTGGCATTTATTAGGAAAACCAAAACACTTGTGTTTAAAAGTGAGCGTGTTCCTAATCACGTACGTCAGTCACCAATTTAAAATGGCGTTTGATAGACTTTGCAAGTTAGTCTAACATAAAGTACTGAGATAGATTGCACGGTCAGATACTACTGTATTTTAAACTAATTTTTGTAGTGATGGCTAAATTCAAGCAATATCCAAATTTTTATGCAATAGGTTGTCAAGAAAGGCAAAAATTAAACCAATCGTCAGAACTTCTAACTATCCACCAAACTCTTCTCAATCTTTTTCGTTATTTGTTGTACCTTAAGTAACAAATTGTGGTAAGAAGTATTCGGTAAATGCATCATTAAGTAAAATTTGCAAAGAATAAAAATTATATGACCCCATCTTAACTGTGATGTCTTACAAAACAACATTTATGTTCTAGTATTTAAAAATAAACATTCACTTTGTGTTTGTAAATAAGAGTAAATATATAGTTTGTCTTTTAACTGTACTATTAGTTCACACTTCGATGGATGGACTAAACCATCGAAGTGTGAACCAACGAACGCTATCTGGCATTTATTAGGAAAACCAAAACACTTGTGTTTAAAAGTGAGCGTGTTCCTAATCACGTACGTCAGTCACCAATTTAAAATGGCGTTTGATAGACTTTGCAAGTTAGTCTAACATAAAGTACTGAGATAGATTGCACGGTCAGATACTACTGTATTTTAAACTAATTTTTGTAGTGATGGCTAAATTCAAGCAATATCCAAATTTTTATGCAATAGGTTGTCAAGAAAGGCAAAAATTAAACCAATCGTCAGTACTTCTAACTATCCACCAAACTCTCCTCAATCTTTTTCATTACTTGTTGTACCTTAAGTAACAAATTGTGGTAAGAAGTATTCGGTAAATGCCTCATTAAGTAAAATTTGCAAATAATAAAAATTATATGACCTCATCTTAACTGTGATGTCTTACAAAACAACATTTATGTTCTAGTATTTAAAAATAAACATTCACTTTGTGTTTGTAAATAAGAGTAAATATACAGTTTGTCTTTCTAAAAATGTTCTTTTTCGCCAATTTAGTACTTTTTATTTTGCTTTTTTTTTTTCAATATTTTTATTTATCCACTAAACCAATTTTCGTTATTTATTGTGCCGCAAGGGAAATACTGTGGTAAGAAATGTTCTATTAATGCATCATTAGGTAGACTAAAGACAACACAGCTCGTGAGATGTTATAGTATTAAACAAAATTCATGTTAAGTATTAAAAATTTAGCACCCCTACTTATTTTGTTATAAAAACAAGGCGATAATTCACAGTTTTTCCAGAATGTCCTTTTTCCAAGTATTTAGCAATTTTTAACATGTTCGACCAAACTTTCCTCAATCTTTCAGGTGATTTGTCGTGCCGTAAGTGTGACGAACTGGTAAAAAATATCTCATCAATAGATCATTAGGTGGAATTCGTAAAAAAAGAATAAAAAAACTATACGGTTCGGTTATATAGATTACGGCACCATTCTTACCGAAAAATAAAATAAAATACCTTGTTCAAAAGCAAGAGCGGTTAATTACAAGTAATTAGAAGCGTTCGTGTAATCTAAAGCAGCAGTTCGAAAAAATCCAGGTTTCCTACAAGTTGTAACAAGGCCTGGTACTGAAATAATTACTCGTGTGAATCTCCAGGTTAGGTTTGTGAAATGTTACTTTGCCAGGAATGTGTGCGGAATACTTTCTACCACGTTTCATTAAACAGCCGTATTAATTACCACGATCTTGAGACTGCTTGGAGCGCTTTGTATCGCTAAACTGAGGCAATTTAAGCAGGGCATCTCAAAGTTTGCACGGATTTGTCAGATGTGAAGGTTGTTTGAAACAAAATCGGACAAACTCCTCTGTACATACATGTCTACGCAATATTTTGCGTTATTTAGAGTCGATGCATTCTCTGGAAATTTAAACATAAACAAATGTACCGCGATTGTGATACTAAACCAAACCTGAGCATTCTTATAAGGAGACACTGCGCGTTGTAACAGTTCTAACAACAGCCCGGTATCAGAGGACAACACCACTGACCTTAGGCCGAAAAGCCCGAAGCGTCTAGCGGGGGTGGTCTACCCAGGCGCCCTAATTGCCATCCGGATGTTTTTAGTGGTGCACTACGCACACTGGTGATTGACCTGTTCTCCAGGAAAATCTTTTGACACAGAAAGAGAACTGTTGGAGAGTTAGAGCTGAACAGAGGTGTTTTTTTTGTGGTGCTTGTTACAGACGACCGTTGATATAGTGTAAATGTTACCGCTAAAGTGTAGAAATCAGTTATTCTACAGATTATCTAGGTAATGTTCAGATTAACTAAAGTGATCAGTTAAAGTGCCGAAATTTGTTTCCACTTCTCAAATTACCTAGGTAATCTGCAAATTGCCTAGGTAATCTGCACATTACCTACTAAGCACTCGTTAAAGTCAAAATAAGATTTTTGCTGGAACAACAGGAACATACAGTCAACACATCATACCTTTGAATTATTCGATAATCTCGAGATTATTCTTTTTTCTTGGAAACTTTTATTCGCTTTACATCTTCAATTATGGAAACATATTTTCGTTTTGTCATTAAAACACTATTATATTTTAAATAGTCGGTAAAGAGGTTTGCTAAGAATCTTTTCTTAATTTTACTCACCAATTCGGTGCTTGCTTGCATACTAGGAGTTAAATATATCTGCATCAAAAGAAATCACAACACAAATTCCCTCGCTAACAGGCAGAAACGAATTTGAAAACAGAATTAGCTATGCTACGCACTGGCAGCCGACGCAAATTATGAGAAATAAAAACAACCGGCGACGACAAGACGCTAGAGAAACCAAACTAAAACTAAAAATGGTGGGCGAGGAGCAACGTGTAGGGAAAGGAAATGAGGGAAACAAACTTTTGAACTTTAACGACACGGAAACCGTTAATGTGCACATTACCTAGGTTAAATGCGGAAAAACTCTTGATTCCGCACGTTAACGGAGCTAATCAGTTAATTTGTAGATTAGCTACATAATGTGCACATTAAAGGCTTTCGAGCTTTAGCGGTAACATAGATATTATATTTTAATGTAAATAAATGTTAGTTATTAGTAATTTAGGCTGTTGTTGTATTCATTGCCACACAACTCGACCCACTAGGTTACAATGTGAAAACAAACTGTGAACGTATGCCAGCCGAAACGAGAATTTAATTTTTATAACGCACGTGTTAACTAGCTACTAGAGTAACTGTAAACGTTATTGTCTTGGCATTATATGGACGGGATAAAATCACAATGATGTAAGTCATTTTTTTCTTTGTTTTCCAGGTACTGCAATAAATCCGGGAACAAAAATGCGGTACTATTATTATAGTGGAATGAATAGTATGAATGAAACTCTGAGTTACTTCACGATTTTTTGCTAACAAATTGTCGTATCTAAATCTGGTTTCTGTGTATAAGTCTTATTTTTAAATGTTACTTACACCACTGTTACTTAAACACGTCCATGTTTATTTAATATGCTTAAAAAATTATGAAATTAGTTAATGTATGTTTTTAATTATTCAGGTGCAAACTGTAACTCTAAAAAAAAATGTTGTCGCAGATCACCAGTGTTTTTCTTCTCTCCTCCCCAATCAGAACGAGGAACTGTTTATCAAATGTTTCCAAGGACGCATGTTCATGCACTCTTCTGCTCATGTGCCCCGTTTGTTTATGTTCCGTTTGAAAGCGAGAACGTCGTTATGTTAAGGAGCAAGAGGGCAATTGTTCAGTTGTCCGTTTGGAGATTTGTACCGTTTTCTTTTTTTGTCTGTAAAAAAAATACTGTTTATCCTTCTGAAATTTAATTTTATTTTCGTATAGCTGGCTCAGTAAACTATTATAATGTGATAAAAAGACTGTGGGAGAGGACAAAAAAAGGATATTATGACTTGAATTATCGGGCCTGAAATTGGATTGTGGAGCGAATGAAACTCTGGACATAGGACGTTTGAACAATTATTAATTGCGAATGTTTCACAGTTAATTTAAACTTTGAACAGTTAATGTGTAGTTTGATATTAATTTTGAAGTATAATTTTATTGATTACAGACTTGTGATTGTAACGTAGTTTCGTATATTTTGAATGACGTAGTTATCATTCCACGCAATCCAAAGTTACACTAGCTCTCCCAGCACCGTAGAGTTTCGTCATATTGAGGACCCCCCTCCCCGCATTGAGTATACAGGTGATATCGGTTCGATGTTCATGTCAGTTACTGACATCCTTTATCTACGTGAAGCTATATTTATCTTGAGTATGTTCCTTCTAGTTCATTCTTGAGTAAACATAGCCTTTTGTTATAATACCACAATACAAACAATCACTTTGTTCCGAAATCATTAGACAAAACAATTACAGCGCTCGATTTTTGAGGTATGGTCCCAGGACAATTTAAAGACATATTGACCTCACAAATAACTCTGAGATTTCGAAGAATTGGAGATTGATGTAAAAGAGAGTGGGTTCGTGTTTTTCGTAGTTTTGCATCGTCCTTAGTTTTTTTTTAATAAATGTCGAAGTTTTCTGACAAGATTTTGTTCCTATGTGTGCAATCGAAAACCTTATCTACAACTATTTAATTCAATCTTATTGATTATCCTAAAAGTGAATAGAGTTGTGTCTTTATATCCAGGGGTATGAGAGTCAACTCTAATCACAACAGTATTGCCCGACATTTAAATGATGACAGCGGTGGTTGAAAAATCTCCGATACTCAAAACTTCAAACTACTCATCAAAGAAGAAAATATTAGAAAAACTTATTATCAATTGCCTATTACCAACACAAAAATTTATACCTACAGTCACGAGAAAAAAAGCGAATTGCGTCCTTTATTACGAGCGCTATTCATACTAGAGCAAATCCAAAGGTATAATTCAAAAGGAAATAGTCTAATACAAATTCAAATCAAAAAGTATCGTAAGGAGATGTCTTTGTATCAAATCTTGCACAGATAACGGAATTTCTAATAGAAATACCATGTTTTGATCACACAATCTGACCCCACAGCGTTAAATTAGTCTAAATATGAAATTTTCTGACTTTGCTACCTTTACATCCCGAGTTATTCAAACCAAAAATTTGTGCAAATTTCAGGGATCATCTCTAAATAGGAAGTTGCTATTCGTAGATTGATAGTAACAACTGTTATTGCTACCCAAATTTTAAATTTTAACACAATTTGAAACGTATTTTTCAGTTATCTGAGAATTACTATATTTATTACGTAAATCCAAACGATTTGAGAAATACGTTATTATATCTACTAAGCAAGTTCAAACGATCCGAGGTTTGTCAAACGACTTTTAAACGTCTGGTTTCCATTAAACTTACAATAATGAGGAATATTTAATGTAGCAAAAAATCTAACAATCGGAAAGAGCTGAAATTTTTTTTGGCCATAGTAAAAGTCATCCTGAATCGATTATCATAAATATATAATAGAATTCAAATTCATAGTTTTCTCAAACACCTATTTAATACTTATTATTGCATGCTAAAACTAATTTTAAAAATAAAATTTGAGTTGGTTTTTGCTTCGGTTGTTTAACAGTACCGTGATACAAAATATAAGTGCTATAGAAATATTAATTTAAGAAGATATACATAAATGTCTAAAAAATTGATTTAACATTAAGAGCACCAATATATCAAAATTCATAACTTCGAAAAGACAATATCTAACGACATGATCTTTGGTATCTAAAGTTTAATTTTGATATTGATTAAAATTTTTGTGTCGAATTATTATTATTGGAAACTATTAAGTTGGTGCTCAAATTAATATGAAGACGACCTCTTAAGCAAATTTTATGAATTTGAATTAATAGAAGACGTTAATTCCTGTCAAACGACATCTTTGAATCGTCTGTACTATTAAAATTACTCGAATGAAAATAAATGGTATATATTACATACACTCATGTCTATAAATTAAGGATAATTCAGAATCTCACGGAAATTGAACTCTAAATCGAAAATGTAAAAATTTCACCTGTAGAATTATCGCACACATCTTTGAGAATAATATCCAAATTACAGGAAGCCATCAGATGACGCCGATAGTACGTCACAATGACGATAGTGTAAGAGAGGTGTATATAAGGAATGGTAGCAAAGAAATAAAATTGTTCATAAGCGTACTGCAATAACCGAATAGTAATGGCACAGAGGACGCATGTCGTTGATTTTTTACGTGGTAGAATTATCGACCGCCTGGAATGTAGGAGTACTCAGACGAAAGTTTCAGTGGAACTTGGAATCGCCCAAAGTGTCATCTCTAGGCTTTGGCAACGATTCCAAAATGATGGAAATGTCAGTAGATGTTACAGTACAGGTTTTCCCCCGAGTTACAACGCCGAATGACGGCATCCTACCTTTCTCGTCAGCTATCTTCAACCACGGGTACGACAGTTTCAAGGCAAATAGTTTACAGAAGTTTGGGACTATGTGCTCGCAGGCCTGTCAGATGTGTTCCGCTCACGGCAACTCACTGTCGTCAGCTGTTAGCCTGGAGTAGAGAACATGCGATGTGGACATCGTCACAGTGGGCTTGTGTGATATTTTCCGACTAGTCCAGGTTTAGCTTGCAGTCTGATTCACGGTAGACGTTCATATGGAAAACGTCAGGTATCCTCTACCACCAAGACAACATCATTGAACGACAATGTTACGGTGGTGCAGGAATGCTCGTTTGGGGCGGATTTATACTGGGCTCTAGAACAGATCTACATGTTCCAACCGTAACCATGAGAGGTCAAATTTATCGTGACATCATTCTGGAACAACAGGTAGTTTTTTTTGGGGTTTCATGGGCACAGAATTTGTGTTTATGGATGACAACGCAAGTCCTCACCATGCAAACATTGTAAACGGATGCCCTGAATCTGAGGATATCACCCGTATGGAATGGCCAGCATCCTCACGACTTGAATCCATAAGAGCATGTGTGGGACATGCTTGGCCGACGAGTTGCATCCCGTCAACCACCTCCTACATGTGTACTGGAACTTCGGAGAGCATTGCTTGCTGAGTGAAGTGATCTTCCCCAAGATCAGCTCGGTTGATAGGCTGTCCGTTAGAATGTTACAGGTGGAATATGTTTGTTGTTTTGCCCAAGCTAGGGCAAAGAGGATGGCTATTTTCTCTGCTTGCGGCACTGTGTTGTTATTATTTAGCTGAATTTTTTGGTTATGGATTTCTATGTTATTTCTAAATGCCACAAAAGCTGCTCCTACTCCGTGTTGCGTTTTGGAGCCGTCAGTGTATATTTTAAAATCTGTTTCGGTTGGGCCTTGTCTTCCTATTTCTTCGTAATTTGTTTGCCAAGTATTTTCTTTGTGTATATCTGCCTCTTGTTCATAGTCATTGCTGTTGAAAGTTGTGTCCAGGTAATTTACATCTTGTTTTAATCTGATGAGTTTGGTGAATGCTGCTTCTCTGTGTGCCACTAAGTGCAGGGGCTCGATACCACCCAACACTTGTAATACATTTGTTGGCGTTGTACGATATGCTCTAGAGATTTGCAGTGTGAAGAGGCGCTGGAGGCTTTGCAGCTTTGAGATGTTACGTTGAGTGAGATATTGTGCCCATGCACTTGCTGCGTAGCATATTTGGCGTTCTGCCACTGCTTTGTACCATATTTTTAGAAAACGTGGCTTTGTGCCCCAGGTTTTACCGACCGTATGAGCCATACTAATGCTAAGGGTGAGGCTTTTTGTCGAGGGGGCCACCTGCGGTGCCCAAACCCAAGATCAGCTCGATAATTTGATCCTCGGCATGCCTACGTTGTACGGACTGTATTTTATCGTCTGGGAGACATAAAGTGTATTAAGTATCATACCAACCATGTCATGTTAAGTTTTTGTACAGTCGATATTATATGCAAAAATCGTAGTTTTTATGAATGGTATCATGCATACACCATCTTTTTTGTTCTTTATCTTTTATTTAATAAAAGGGCTTAGTGAATAAGTCATGTTTGTTTTGTTTCTGAACCTTTATTTGCCTGCATTATCCTTAATTTATGGACATGAGTGTATTATACTATATTCATCGCACATACACTTATTGGAAACTGTATTCATACTGGAAATTAATCAAATTTTTGTTTATTACTAGGTCATATATTAATTTGTTTTTAGTATGAAAACACGTTCGATTTCATGATATGATACAAATGCATATTTACCTCCAAAAACACTAAACTATAACTCTGTTGATTAACCAGTAGAATGCGATATCGAATGTTAGATCCATGTGTTAGTTTTAAAATTTATCCACCATACTGATTTTGATGATGTTATTATTTGTGTAATTTACGTTTAGCAACACAGAAACTCCGCCCCAATAAATTTGGGGCTGCTGGAAATCGTGTTTTCAGTATTTTGTTTTATTCATCAAAAGATAGTCAATCAGGTCTAAATATAACCAGAAATTTGACATTCAGCTTCACTTTCCTAAGATGGGAAATGAATCGAAATGAGTTCAACCAACCTTATGCTCAACCCCAAAAGGACTTTACGAAGACTATGCCGAATGCACGACTCTTTCCCCGTCTTCTCGAGCACTTCAAAACATTACTTAAATAACAGAAACCGCAAATAGCGACAACGCCAGAAATTGATGACAAAACTCATCCACCAATTAAAACGAAAAAAATTAATCTTCCCACGTGTTTTAATCCATCTCCCAACTAAAGAAAGGGAATTTCTTCATACTCTTACTCAAATTTGTCGTGTCCCAACTTGTGATTGGCCATAATCAGAGAAAAATGAACTCCCGCTATTGATTTTTAGATCAGAATAAAAATGTATCCCCTTTCTATAGATGTGCTTGATATAGATATCTTGAATAGATGTACCCTCAGTTTTAAAAGTTAACAATTAAAGGCACTGAAAAAGTTAGTAAAATTACATATAGATTACGTTTAGATGAAATGAGTTGTTTCTTAAAACAACATCAGATAGAAGTGTAACCAGATTAGTGTTCTAATATATCTCTCAACTGAAGATTGGGAATTTTTTTTATCACAACCTTTCATATCTTTGTTATGTCTTAACTAGGAAACTGGCAATAACCAGATACGAATGAACTCCTGTTATTGATTGGTACAGATCAGAATAAAAATATATCCCCTTTCTATCCCTAGAAGTACACTCGATTTTGAAATTTATAAATTATAGGTACTGAACGTATTCCTACAAGTACATACAGATTACGTTTAGATTAATGTGTTATTCCTTCAAATAACATCAGATTGACGTGTAACCAGAAAACCAATCAAATATTTCAGGAAGGGAAATTAAACCTAAGTGATCGTCATTCAAACAGTGTATTACCTTTGCGCTTTGCGTAGAGAAGACAGCAGGAAAGACTCAAAGCAGAAGTCCTCCCTTACCACTCTCGCGAGATCAGAACATTGTTTCATTAGTGGACCACAAATGCTAACGACGCTATAAATGAGATCCCACGCCCACAACATAATCATTAGACTGAAATTATCTCACTCTATCGATGGAGGGAATGTGTTTTTTTAGTTCCCATACCGTGTCCCAACAGGGGGTGTTCATAACCACGCTTTGAGATAAACTTCCGCAATCGATTGTGTTTGATCGGAATCGGAATGTATCTGCTTTTTGCATCCGCAGAACTCATTCGGTTTTGAGAGCGAAAATTAACTACGACGTTCAGAAGAATTTTGAAAACGAATTTGATTTAGGTTTAGAACGCTTTTTTGTTTTATCGATTCACATGGTAAAGTAAGTAGATCAAAATGTACAGAAGAATATGATCAACCACTTCCTCACCTTCCCCTTGGGAAATATCCCTGTTCAAATAGATTGCTTGTAGTAGACTCATCCAGACTACGCAGAAACCTCGAAGCATGACTTCATGTACCTTTCATATCATTATAGAAAATCGTATCGGTAAAAGGGATGCCGAATGCTTTTAACGTTAATCACTCCATGAATCGGGAGAATATAAAATTTTGCTATATATTTTTATCTAAAACCCAACTGCTGAAGAGAAGCTTTCCCAAACCATTGAGATAGTCCAATGCGAATTCCGCAAATATTTACGCGCCACCTTAAATGAGGCCCCACGCCCACATAATTCATCACGCTTCACTAAGTTGGAATAAAAGTTGTTTGCTACATATTTTAATTTATGAACGAAGCCGAACAAGGCAGCCTTCCCAACTCTTTCCATTTCCAACGGGGTGAATGGGCATAATCACAGACAGAGAAGAACTCTGATTATTGATTGTGAGGGATCGGAATTAGAATATATCCGCTCTGCATGTCTCATGGATGACACCGATTACCTTTACCCTGAAGATGGTAAAATAAAACTAGACTATCCCAATTAAAATGGGTGTTTGCACCAGTATTCCCTAGAGATAAAATACCATATACAACCAAGAGCGTAAGACTTCCCCTACCTTTTTCTGGAGCTTAAAACATGGTTTCATTAGCAGGTATCGCAAATACTAACGACGCCATAAATGAGACCACACGTTCACAAAATCGCTTTGGTCTGCCTCATGGTTGACATTGATTACCTTTTCCCTGAAGATGGTAAGATGGACCTAGAATATCTCAATTAAAATGGGTGTTTGCACCAGTATTCCTTAGAGCTAAGACACCATATACAGCCCAGAGCGTAAGACTTCCCCTACCTTTCTCCCAAGCTTAGAACATGGTTTCATTAGCAGATACCGCTAATACTAACGACGCTATAAATGAGACCACACGTACATAAAATCGCCTTCGTCTGTCTCATGGTTGACATTGATTACCTTTTCCCTGAAGATGGTAAAATGAACCTAGAATATCCCAATTACAATGGGTGTTTGCACCAGTATTCCTTAGAGCTAAAACACCATATACAGCCCAGAGCGTAAGACTTCTCCAAGCTTAGAACACGGATTCATTAGCAGATACCGCAAATACTAACGACGCCATAAATGAGATCACAAGTACATAAAATCGCTTTTGTCTGCCTCATGGTTGACATTGATTACATTTTCCCTGAAGATGGTAAAATGAACATAGACTATCCCAATTAAAATATGTATTTGCACCAGTATTCCATAGAGATAAGACACCATATACAGCCCAGTGCGGAAGACTTCACCTACCTTTCTCCCAAGCTTAGAACATGGTTTCATTAGCAGATACCGCAAATACTAACGACGTCATAAATGAGACCACACGCCCACAAAATCGCTCCACCATGTTGGAAGAAAAAATTATCTCGCTACATATTTTAATCTACGAAGCTAGCCGAAGGAGGCAGCCCTCCCAACCCTTTCCGTGCCCTTGCCCCGTCCCAGAGGGGAAGCTGGTCATAATCACAGACATAGATAAACTCCGGTTATTGATTGTGAGGGATCGGAATTAGAATGTATCCCCTTTCTGCTCCCAGAAGTACCCTTATTTTGGGGTGTGGTCGAGAGCTGCGGCTCGTGCGTGCCGAGAGTAAGGTTTCACCGAGTTTGTAATTTCCCGGACGCATTTCCCGCAAATTGGAAAATAATTTCCCTCGCACTTCATAATTCATGGCCGGTGTTTTAAGTGCCCCAGTGCCGCGGTGAAGTCTCTTTCGGAATTAGAACTGTTGCTGGACTGACTCGTGAATGGGACCGGTGTGTTAAGAGCCTAATGACGATGGTAGGGTTATTGCTGTTCGTGAATATTGAATGGGTTTTTGAATGGACGGAGGTATCGTTCTGTACCTGAGAAGTTTCCTAATGGGTTTAGTGTTTTAGGGGCAAGCCTATGTTTGGTGGACGGGGAATCGTCGCGTTCTGTTAGACTCCGGATTCTTTTCGAGTTTTGAAGAGGCATGAATTGGTTTTTTCGTTCCTTTAGTTTTAGAATAGTTTGTTGAAAAGTCTAGAAACTGCAAAATATAAGTAGTAAAAAGAAATAAATAAGAGCTATTACTGAATTGATTCATTAATGGGACGGTGTGTTGAGATTCTAATGACGATGGAAGGGTTATTGTAGTACGTGAATATTGAATACTAGGGGGCCCGCCCCCTGCTCGCTAACGCTCGCCAACCCCCAGAGGATTGCTTCGCAATCCTCATTGGTTCGCTGCGCGAACCTTAGCTCGCTTCGCTCGCATCAATGAAGACATGTGTCCTAGCAGAAGGAATTGTTAACAAAATATGATATTCCAAAAAAATATTTTCAAATCTAAATTTTATGTTGTTTTTCAGAAAAGATATTTACAGTTCCTCTGAAATCAGAATTCAAATGGAAACTTTGAGCAAATTTTGACTCGAAATGTGAGCGTTGATTTGGAAATTGAAAACCCAGCATGTTGGTTGTGTGTACATTTACCCAGCACTCGAGCCACCCACGCTTTTTCATTGAGTTTGTTGTCGAAAGTTGTAATGCAAGCGTCTTTTTGAACTATAATAGTTTGCCCCGAAACGGACCTTTTTTAAAAAATGACCCTGAAAAGATCCTCCGTTTTCTTTGATTTCTATTATTTACTGCAACAGCTCGACTAAAATTCATTTATTTTTCAATAAAATTTCATCCGATAACGATACAAATTCAATTGAAGCGCGAGGCTTTGGGATAAACAAAGAATCGTTCAATGTTGCCAAAACGCGATAACAAATAACGTCTTTTTTGCGTGCCACGTAAGAGAATTATATATATAGAAGTTGGGGGCAGAGCCATTCTGAACCTGATAAGAGAAATAGTTTCATTATGGGTTTAGTGTTTAAGGGCAATCCTATGCTTCATAGGTAATTCCTAGGTAGCTAATTCTGAAATACCTGTAGAGCCATAAGTTGGGGGCAGAGCCATTATGAACCTGAGAAGAGATAGTTTCGTTATGGGTTTAGTGTTTAAGGGCAATCCTGTGCTTTATAGGCAATTCCTATGAAGCTGATTCTGACTTAATCCACCTTCCTTTTTTAGAATTTCTTGTTGCAAAGTCTTGAAACTTCAAAGCATAAATAACAAAAAACAAAAATAATATACTGAATACGAATTATTTCTGAACTCACTATTATTACTATTTTATTCTATTATTTTACTATTCGTGAATATTGAATAGAAAGAGACCTATCACTCTCTTACTGTACATCCTAGAAGCTTCGTAATGGGTTTATTTTTCAGAGGCCGTCCTGTGGTCGTTGGGTGTGAAATTCTGTTCGTTTGTAAAATTTCTGATTCTTTACGAGCCTGTACGGACAGTTATCCAATGGATGGCATAGACTATCTTTTCCTCCTAAAGATGGTAAAATCAATCTAAAATATCCCTATTCCAATGGGCTTGCACCAGTATTCCTTCAAAGACGAGACACGTGCCTATATCTTCTTTCGTTTTTATAATATAGTATGTAATAATCTAAAACCGTAGAAAAAATGACCAATAAAGACATAAACAATATGATAAACAAGTCATAGCTATTTCAATGTAACACAATGTGTAGTGCTTTCGACAGGGAGAATGTGTAGTTCAACGTTATAGGCTTCTACAGATTGCCTGATACAAATTAATTAAAATAGGATACGTGATGGAATTTCACCATACATTCAGAATATCTGTGTTGTATACTCAAAATTACTTTTTGGTTTTCAATGGTTGTTATCTCTCTCTAATGGTAATTTGAAATCGATATTAATACCTAAAAAACACTGGTTTGTCAGTATAAAAATGTCTTAAATAAAAGTATGTTCTTGTGAGTTATGAATATGCCTAAAACATACTGTAGGAAAGGGTGGATCAATAATTATCTGCAATGCAATTGTTATTAGTACAACTGAAAAGGTTACTGTCTGCTCTTCACTGTTTATATTTGGAGTTCCTTTGTCCGTTCACTAGTTTCTGAGTATCAATAGTGTCCTCTCCGTTATCCGTTTGTACGAAACAGAATAGTTATATATTCTGTAATTCTGTAAGTATATAAGGGGTACAAATCCTCCGAGACTTACAACATAACAGGAAAATGATGACTGCCGAAACAAAATGTGTACTATTGATTGAAATTTTCAAAAGTTGGCGCACAAGTGTTACACATGTCCATTTACCACGGTTAATGATAGAGATGACAACCTGCTGGAAGTTGTCTCGAAGAGGTTTCTTGCAGTAGCGAAATGGGAACAGATCTTAAGGACTAGATATATCTCCATTTGATGAAAATTGACCAGATCTTGATCCTGTCGTCGTTAAAAAGCGACAGTAACTTGATGACGAGATAAGAAAAAATGGTTAGATCTTTACTGACTGGATATGTTGTCGAAACTGCTTGTAAGATTAACGTGTTACTCTAAAACGAACATGAGTGACCATGAAAAAGCAAATCACCTGCTTAAGAGTCTTCCCTTTCTGCCAAGATCGTAATGAGATGTGCACGTGTATAGCTGGTATACTTTATTCCATAGTTTATAAAGCAGCTTATGCCAAGAAGGAATAAAGGTATCGGAAAACAAATTTATATGTTGTAGAATAACTTTAATGCAAGAGGTCTCTATTTGTATTGAAATACATTTTACAGCTCATCTGGGATATTTATTGTTTCATCTATATTACTAAAAATGATCTCCTCGTAAGTTTAAAAATTGTAAATTTGAATCTTATAGCATCAGTACAGTATACTGCTTGATGTAACCTTATATGCTAGTTGATGACATTATTATTTCTAACTTTTGTAATACGGTGCCGAAAGGCTGTGCCATGATATAGCTTGTATGAGTTGAGCAGTTAATTAGCCTTTGTTCAGTTCCAATTTGTGATGTGCAGTCTCGCCTATTAATCTATCCGAAATTAATTCTGTATGTACAAGTTGCTTCTACGGTTTCCTTGCATTACCGTCTATATATCTCCATTAATGAACCTCGTGTTTCAAAATCGGAACATGATTATTTCATTTGGGAGTATTCATTTCAGCCACCATGATGTGAAACAAAAAAATTTATTTTGTGCTTAATTTTCTTATATTGTTTTCTTGTTTGTATTGTTTTTAGCATCGTATAATCTCAAACTTTATAATAGCCATTATGTAGGTTCTATTTTCGTGCTAAGTATGCGCAGATATATGTATAGGTGCCCGGACATTGTAACATTTAAAGATAAATACCAAAAATCGTAATATTATATACTTTGTTTCGATGATAAAATATTTATATACAGTACAAATATGAGTATAAGATCAAATCGTAATGTTACTTTGTTTTCGTGATAAAACATTTATTTACATTATAAGTATAAGAGCAAACTGCATTATTGGATTAGATGTGACTAGGGTATTGAAATATGACATGGACGGATTTTCGATCAAGAAATGTTAATATTTTGTCATGATTAACTCCGCAGTTAATATTTCCTATTCTCTATGAAACACTTTTATAGAAAAATTGATGGTCTACTACCGTCTCATTTGTTTTTCAGGATTGGCATCAAAGCAAATACTTTTAGTTATGTGTTCTATGTAGACTGTGAATCAAGCATTTGATGAGATAATTCCAAAGTCAATTAGACTATTTTCGTCACCTTCGACTTATCTTTTATGTCAGTATAATCTCAATTGAAATATTGAGAACGCGGGCGCGCGTAAATGTCATTGACAGGGATGTAGAACTGGGATTGACTGCAAAATTTTGGGTTTCATAGCGCAAGTGAAGTATTTGGTCAAGCTACGCTAATGCAAGACAGCATCGGGAGGTAAAATCGAACCAAAAATAAGAAGAATAGACAATGTTAAACAAAGAAGAATCACTCGGGTACCTCAGGATTGTGATGCCCGTGCACACCTAAAGAAGATGTGCCCCTGAGGACCAATATAACTTGATTTACTGATCCTCAGCAGATCAGTAACAGTCCTAATTACCCAAGCACATATTAGGGCCATAATACCATATTTGTAAGAGGAACGGATTAGTAACCGGAGGTTTGAGAGTTCGAATCCAACCAAAGACCGTCGTGTACAAAGTGGGCTCGTACACTTTAAATATGCAATGGTATTAAATGTCCTGATGTTGACGTGGTGTGGAATTTAGGAGATTGGGTGCCAACAGAGGTGTGACCTCGTCATCTGACCGTGGTTCATAAGTACGTGGTGTCTTCGGGTCTTTCCCTTCTGGTTTGATCCCGGACCGTCACCTATAGCACGCTGTGTTGCTCCAGTAAGTTAAAATACCCGCCTATCCATCACTGACCCACCTAGTTTCCCTCTTATCCGAGCACAAACAACCATACCAACTTTTTTCTGAAGCTTTAAATACATTTTCGAGCTCGAGTGTGCTTATTTTGTCCTGAACTGGTTTGGTTTAGAAAGATAATTCTTCCTGTCACAGTGTGAGAGTAAAATTACCATACTAATAATTCGGAAAATTATCTATTCTCGGAAGAATTCGGAGAATACTCTACTCTCGGAATTAGTAAGACTTCTAAGAATAGATAATTATTAATCCATGTTCGCACGAATCAATAAGTAGCAATAGCAGCCACAGGTAGCACAGTAAATTGTCTGTATTTTGATAGGCTCTTTTGTGTTAGTATATTTGTATTAGCAGATGTTTTTGATTGTCTAAGGTGACCTCGGACCACATTATTTCGAATAGTCGTGGTTCTACAGTATATTGCATTTCAAACATTTCATTACCATTACCATCCACCTGGACTGTTTCAAACTCTGCTTGCAGAAATGAAAGTAATAGCAGAGCGGGTTCCAATCTCGGGTTGCACTCGAAGGCTGATGTTAGTTAAATGTATTGTGGCCTCAAATGTCCTAGCGTTGGCGTGATATGAAAGTTTGGAGAGTGGGATGCCAGGTCAAGTGTTGACCTCGTCATCTGACCGTGATTCGAAATTACACTTTATCGTTTCCCGATGTTTCCCTTGGGGTCGATTTAGAATTGTCATCAATACCCTATTATTCTGCTTCAGTGCGACATAAATTCATCTTCTACTGGAAAGCTTTTAATTAAAATGATACTTCAGAAAATTAAATGGTAAGATAAAATACTTGACAGCACTTGGTACAGGGAGAATATTTCTGTTGTACCCTAATACGTAATTTGTACAGCATAGGAACGATTCCATACTAACAAATATGATTCAGTCTGCTTGTGAATAGCCCCTGTACTAATACTGAATCACAACAAGGAAGACAGCAATAAAATAGCTAACATTTTGCGCTAAATAAGCCAGGATTAAAATGTTTTTGACAGTTCCGTTTTTAAATTTAACTAACGCAACTTCTTGAATAAGAAACTGATTTTTATAGGAAGCAATTACCAAATAAATCTAGGTATCGAAGGGTCTTCATAGCACTCAGTCTGTTCCATATTTGAAGGAAAATTTAAAACATTTTTATTAATAAGCCAATTAATGGGTAACGTGATTTTCATTACTCCAATTCAGCAAAATCTCATTAATAAGTAATGCATCGCTATCAATTTGCGAAAAGGATTGTGAAAGCTGCGATGATAGACATCATATCAATGATTCTTTCTAAAAAACGCAAAAATTAACTCATGTTTCGTGACTCGATGGTGAAATTAGATAATACCTGAACTGAAATTGAACGGACGGCACTCAGCTTTCTTCCTCAGACCGATGATGATTTATACGGCCGAGATAAACGACATTAAAAATTGAGATTAAAAAGGAATTCGTTTGCTTATCTAATGGAAGCCAAAAATAGTTCTCAAAAGCCAAACCATTATGAGAAATCGACTGGTGCCCTATTAAAGCCGCAGAGCAAATGCCAAAAGTTTCAGTAGACACAAAAAGAGTTAATAATTAAATGCCACGAGCTATTAGTCAGCCTCCACCCGACAAACTGCAATCAATTACGTATTTTCCAATTAGTATAGTTGTGTTTGGCATCGTGGAAGACTTTTTTCCCCCCGTTTGGAGGCCTAAGTAAATTGACATAGCACAGCTCTATCTTGTTTTGTCTGTCCCTTTCCTCCCATACTGAATGATAATATAAATTGCGGGGACTAAAAAGTTTTTCTCGTCTAGATTGAAGTACGTGACGCTGTGATTAATTGGTTTTGGGGGCTAATGCGTGAGCCTGAAAAATCACCCATGAATAGAGATGCGTTCAAAAGTTGGGAGTGAGGGTATCTGTGAGGATGATCGAATGGTCTCTGAACTCACTTCCTAAAAGATAGCAGAATTGCGATTATGTCAAAAGGACACCAATGAGTATTTTACCTGAAACTGAAAACCAAAATGCAGCAAGCCGAAACTTTTAAACAAGTTCTGGAAAATTAATGAATGTTGAAAGCATTTACATATAATTTAAAATTTTAAAGCAGATTAAGTATGCAATTGAGAATCAATGTCATTATCCTAATGCCTATTTCACTATTTACCCCCAAAAGTTTAACATCACTGTCATCATAAAATAATTGAAAGTAATTTATGGATTACTTTTTCTCCCTGAAGTTGAAAAACAAATTGCAGAATGAGCCAAAACTTTTGATCAAGCATGAAAAGTCGAAACGCGTCACAACTGTTTTGTCTTATGATTTCAGAACAAGAAGAAGCATCCTGAAGATAATTACTGTATCTTGTGGACAAAAAGGATGTCCATACCCGACATGATCAGAATCGAGTGCGCATGAGCGCTCTACACGGATAGAGGGTTCGCAATATGTCGATGCTGGGTGACAAGGTAGTGCTGGATGAGATTCAGAGGGTGCTGAGTGAGCTGGGGTAGGTGCTGGATGAGGTTTGGTGGTAGAGGAGCTCTGGTAGGTGTTGTGTCAGCTTTAGAGCTGGATAGTGTGTGCTGGGTTAGCATAAGTGGGTCGTGGGTAAGATTAGGTGGGTTCTGGGTGAGCTTTGGTGACGGGCAAGGTTCGGTCGATGCTTTGTGAGCTTAGGTGCTGGGCGAGCTTTGGTGTGTGATGGGTTAGATTTGGTGGGTGGTGGATGAGGTTTGGTGCTGGGCGAGCTTTTGTAGGTACTGTATGAGCTTTAGTACTGTGTGGGATTTGGTGGTTGGTGGGAAAGCTTAGTTGTGTGCTGGGTGAGATTTGATGCTGGGCGAGCTTAGGTTTATGTTGAACGAGCCTTGGAGCTGGACGAGATGTGGTGGATGATGGGTGAGGTTTGTTGGTTGCTGAATGATCTTTGGGGCTAGTCAATTTTGGTGGGTGCTGGGTGAGCTTTAGGGGGTATTGGGTGGTCTTTAGTACTGGGTGAGTTTGGGAACTCAAATTGCTTTTGTATTGGGCGATTTGGGCCGATGTAACTTTGGACTTTTTGTGTGAGGACTGAATAAGTGATGTCATTCGTAAGATAAATTATTGCACTACAATTATATGGGACTGTTATCAGTAAAATTATCCTTTGATATAAATATTTTAACTATAATTAAATCGTTCAAACTGTAAGGTAGCTGTCGAATATTCACAATAAATAATCGTTTAAACTTCCTGTCTGCATTCATTCCACAATCCAAGGTCAGGCCCAAATATTCTGCTGATCTACGGTACATTAAATGCTTATTTGCAAGCTCGGTTGCAACAGCAACGGATTAGCGACCGCATTGAATTGCGTTTTGGGGTTTTATGGCGCATTGTTCAAAAGTGGACAAGCTGTGCCAGATTAGCTCTCAGAAGTTGGCGAGTTCGAATCCAACCAACGGCCATCGTGCACAAAAAGGGCTGGCGCACGTTTAATATGTCGTGATCTCAAATATCCTTACGTTTACGTGATGTGCAAGTTCGGAGAATAGGTTACCAGCTCAAGTGTGGGCTCGTCATTTGACCGTGACTTAAAATTACGTGGTTGTTATCGGATCTTTCCCTTTGTGATTGATCCCGGACCGTCGCCAATAGCTGTAAATTCATAGAAAGAATACCTTAATTGATTTGTGAACGGACATATGTACGCAAAATAAGCCTAATAAACATTTCATTTTAAAGTGTAGAATCGCCTCATACCCTTGTTGCGAAACATAACGTGCACTCTACTACAATCCAGACACCGTTCCGTCATAACTCATCAGAACGCTTGAATCCGAGCCGAGTCTTAGTTAGAGATAATCCCACATTTAAGCGAAAGTTTCCGTAACATTAATCTGAGCTTTACTTCTGTCCAGTTAAGTCCAGTAATCCGCTGATATTTCGCCCATGGCCAGAGGATTTGTTTCACCACGCACCCCTCCTAGGAGGATTGGACCCGACTGCGCAACGACACTTCCTCCCAAAGCCGAACTAACGTCGAAATTAACGAGAGGATTTCGTAGGCAACTGGTCGCCAGAGAATATGTTATTTTAATGCTGATTTATATTTACACCGGTGCCGTTATGACGAGGAAGGGAAGGGTAAAGGGGTAGTAAATGGATGCGTGTGCCCTTGCTGGGGAGGGGGACATTTCTCTTGACCGTACTGCTGAAAACCCCGTTGCCTGCGAGTGTGATAAGGCGGACTGGTGTAATCTGCATGGGGCACAGCTTCTGGAATTCGTAGGAAGTCGGCAGTAATTCCGCCGTGTTGTTTCCAAAGCTTTTAAAGCAAGGCTGCGGATTTGAAAGTTCTTGATGTTCCGACGTGGATTTGGATTCCTGCGTTAATTGGAACGCAGGTGGACGCTGGGAAGGGGGTTGATACGGATGATGAAAATTCTCGGTAAATGAAGGAAATCCTGGAGAATTCAAGCGATCGGGGCTAAGTGAAATATATTTAATTTACTTCGCAATTCAGATAGGGAAAATGAAATTAAAGCAGATATTTTAAGAAATAAGCAGATATTTTAAGAAATAAGCAGATATTTTTGCAGACGCAATGAAATTAATAGAGATATTTTAAGTAGAAATATTTATAAATACATTACCTTAAAAAAATTGACCGGACGCCAGAGGATTAGTATAAAATCCGACAGCTTGTTTGGGGGTGTTTTCGTGGTATGGCCTGGGACCTTCGCACGATTTTCCTGGTCAATTGAAAGCCGATTTCTACATGAATATTTTGGACAATCAAGTTCCCCCTACGCTCTGGTAATTTTATGGAATGGACGAATGTTACTTCCAGAAAAACAACGCTCCATGTCGTGTTGTAGCTTCTGTCAAGCAGTGGTATCAAGATATGGATGTAAAAACGTCTTTCTTGTGACCTGCTCAAAGTCCCGTACTAAACACCATAGAAAATTTATGAGACGAATTAGAGCGACGCTTACGGACCAGAGAACCACGTCCGAAATCTCCAGATGTGATGGCGACATTCTTGCTGCAGGAATGGACACAAAAACCCATAGCTGTGTAGCAAAAACTTTTTTAAAGTATACTCAGAAGGGCAACCAGATTAATTGCAGCACGCGGGGGACCATCCCCCTATTAAAGCATGTACTCTTCCCCTTATACCATCATATCTTGCTGTTCGGTCCATTATTGTATACATACTGCTGTTTGTAAAAATTGCAACACCTTGAAGGAAACATCAGAATTAAATGAAATTTAATAAACAAACGGCTTGTATTAGTAAAAATAAATGAATAAATTTGTAAAGCAAAAAAACAATATTAAGTGTCCGAAATCAGTATTTGGTGTAGCCACCACGCGGTGCAATAAGTGCTGTTGTACGACGTGGCATGGAGTAAAACAGATGTTGAATGTCTGCTTGTGGAAGATAATTCCATAGTGTTTGTATGCTCACCCAAAGTTCGTCTTTTGAAGCAGTAGGACGCGGATCCCTAGCGAGACGCTGACCAACCAAATACCACACTGCTCAATAGGCGACCTATCCGGCGAATAAGCAGACCAAGGAAGAAGTTGCATGTGTTGGGCTGAAAAGAAGTCTCGAACATTCCTTGCAACATGTGGGCGTGCATTATCCTGTTGAAAGATAGCTCCAGGGATGCCTTGAAGGAAGGGAACGATTTCGGGCTCTAGCACTTCACGGACGTACCTGTTGCTATTCAGATCACACTCAATTTGAAGCAGCTGAGATCGTCCATGATACAAAATCGCACCCCAGACCATAACTGCGGGCGTTCGGCTACTATGACGTTCAATAACGCATTATGGAAGTCAGCGTTCACCGTCATAGCGTCTAACACAAATGCGGCCATCATGGTTTCACAAATTAAATCGTGATTCGTCAGAAAAGACAACTTGTTGCCGATCAACACGCTAGGCTCTGTGCTCATGAGCCCAATGCTGACGCAGCCGTCGATGGTTTGGCGTGAGGGGGATCCTGTATAAAGGAATCCTTACAAGCAGTCCACGGTGCAGAAGACGTCTGCGAATTGACGAAGCCGACATTAGTACACCTGTAGAAGTAGACCAAAGTGCTGCCAACTGCCTGGAGGAAGCTGTACGGTCGTTCACCGCCATGTGGACCAGGTGTCTATCATCACGCGCTGACGTCACCTTCCGTCGTCCACTCCCAGTTTTTCAAGTTGTCCGGTGCTCGTCAGACCACTGCTTCCAAACACGCATCACTGTGAAACTGTACCGCTGCACACGAGCTGCTATTGCGCGATAAGAAAATCCTAATTCACGAAGGCCTATGATTCTCCCCCGTTCAAATTCCGTAAGTTGTTGAAATTTCACCCTATTTCGTCGTTGAGGCATACTTAGGTCTCACTAAACGTTCGCCACTAAAAAATAACCATACACTATTTTCAACATCCCGCTACAGCCCTCTATTTATACGCTTTTAGCATCAGTTCAGAGGACGCTGCTCACACGACGCATGCGTGGTGGCTCTGAAAATTTACTACTTTGCATTTGACATTTGCTGAAAAATTTCATTTCATTGGGATAATTCCTTCTTGGTGTTGCATTTTTTACAAACAGCAGTATGTGGGTTGTTATTACTCGTAAGGAGTCTTGTGATTTCTGAAAAGGGCTCTATCTTTCGATTATGTATTTTGACTTAATTTTCTGACAGCGGATGCTTTATACCAAAATGCAATACATATAAATATATGTGAACTATTCAATGTTTTATTGTGAGTACTTTTGTTGTTCATTTTATAAAAACATTTAACAGGTGCTTTCATTTAGATGCATTTTGCAAAAGAATTATGCGTCATATGTGCTTAATTTACTGAAATTCGAGAGTAGCATAAGGACTGAAAGTTAGCCTTTATTTGAAAAATGCATAGCCCGGTTGGGTTAGTAACGGATTAGCAACCGGAAGGCTTCTAGTTTAAATCAAACCAAATACCATAGTGTACAAAGGAGTCTGGATCACACTAGATCTATCGTGGCATCAAATGTGTTCACGTTGGCGTGGTATTCTAATCGTACTATTATATTGAAATCCTGGTACTTTGAAACTGGTTTTACTGTGAAAGTGGTTTCGGCGAAGCCTTCTCTATTGGATTGAGGTGAGATGGTCTTTCTTGATAGAAATCCAGAACTATCCTGAATTTTTAACGTGTGTGTGTATTTGTTATCTTACACAATATAATCTTGCATAGTACATCTATCCTAATTTTACACAGTACAAATGGTACTCTGAAACTGTTTTAACTGTTTTGAGTGGTTTCGACGAGGCATTTCGTCCATCAAGATCGGACGAATTTATGTGACAAATTATCTCACCACCAAGATATCGCCATTTTTTGTGTGGACAAGATCTGTTGAGTTTTCTTTTATTGAGAAGAAATATGTTGGTCCCTATAAAGATATGTTCCTTTTTGATAGCGACGAGAAACCTCGTCGAGATCACCTCTAGGAGGGTTGATAACTCTACAGCAATAATAAAAATTGAAGAAAAGCCTAATAAGATAAGAAAGAAAGAGATCCTACGAGACCTAAGAGAATTAACTTCATTTCTTTCGCAAATAAGAAGTTTGTAACATTTATGAAATAAATTTTGCTATAAAGGAGCCATGCTAGAATATATGTGTGTAGGATGGCAACATAATTTTAAAAAAATTATATTTCTGTCTGCTTCGATGAAAAGTACCAACAGGCTGTGTGTGATGTTAACCATATCTCAGATAAGCCTAAATGAAAAGTTATAACAAAGTTAGTAAAACGCTTCGTAACAAATGCATATCTAGAGATTGTGATGATACAGGACACAAAGAAAAAACGCAGTCTGAAAAAATGTACTAGCATTTGTCTTCTAGATCAGTTTTCTCTTTTATCTTACCCTTCTATCTAATTATTATCTAGAGACTTCGTAAATTTTTACAGCGCACTAATCTTAATTTACCATGAAAGTTAACTAGCATTGCTAAAAATTCTTCGTTGCATAGCATTTTCTTTCATGCGATACTTATTTAGTTAAGCATATGTGTTACCAAAATACACATCATACCTCAAGAAAAGTAACAGTCCACACATGCCAAGTATTATCTGGTTGCCAAGAGGTTGAAAAAGTTTAAGAACCTACCACTTCTAAATTAGAAACTAAGCCAATCGCACTTATCTTCATTACTAATTGGTTGCATATTTTCTATTTTTATTTCACTGTATCCTAGAGGCTTGAAAATTTAATGGGAATGAAATGCAATTCAAAATGGAAGAAATATTGAACAGTGATTATAAAGTGAAGCACGTGCATTGTTAAAAACAATTTCTTAAATAAAGAAAACTTTTAGTATGTGTGAATATTACAGTAAAATTTGCCTCAGATCCATGTTCTGTTTTGAGGTCGCATTCGGTTCGTAAATATTTTTATTATTAGATGATAATGCCTGAAAAGGATAAATAGCTTCAATAAGCATATAAAGTGGCTTAAACTCCACTTATATAAAGTGGAGTTTTAAAATATTACTTATGAATGTTAATAACTCGGTAAAATTGGATGATAAATTTGGTAAAATTGGGCAGTGGGCAAACCAGTAAAACTGAATAAATGTCAGATAAAAAAATAATAAGTAACGTGTTAAAAGTAATCGGTATAACCGGAACATAGTTTACTTATTCTGATAAATGAAGCATAATGTGTGAATACTTACATAATTTTCGTGTATACTATCTTATGTATGCATATGCATCACCCAAATATTAGGTGTAGTAAGAAGTTTTAAAGCATGTGTCAAAGAAATGAATATGTATTTTAGAGCTGATAATAATACTTTTATTCATCGAAATAACCTCCATCATTATCTAATACCTTCTGCCATCGGTCATTTAGTTCACGGATGCCAGCAGTGTAGAAAGATTCCTCTGTTGACACAATGAAGTCGTCAACCCATTTTCGTACGTCGTCCACTGTCCGGAAGTTTACAGAAGACAAGGCATTCTGTATAGACCGAAACAAATGACAGTCCGAAGGGGCTATGTCGGGGCTATACGCCGCGGGTGTTCCAAAACTTCCCAGCCAAGTGTTACTAACGTGTCTTTGACCATTTTTGAAACATGCGGCCGTGCATTGTCATGGAGCAATTTGACGGGCCGCAAACCTTTGCCAGTAAACGGACGTTTTCGATAGATTTCCTGTTGTAATCGCAGTAATTGTTGTTTATAGCGTTCAGTAGTTACACTTACACCCGACTTCAGTAATTTGTAATAGAGTACTCCCTTCATATCCCACCAGATGCATAGGAGAACTTTTTTGCAGTGAATGTCTCTTTTCGGCGTTGATGTTGTTGCTTCGCCGGGATTCGCCCAATATTTTTTGGGTTTCGGACTGTCATAACAGATTTATTTTTCATCTCCTGTCACGATTTTCCACAAGAAAGATTTTCTGTGTTGCTTGTTTAGCAGATTCATGCACTTCAAGACACGGTCGTCCTCAATGCATGTGGTACCCATTTTCCTGCCTTCTGAATCTTTGCCATTGCATGTAAACGGTTAGATATCGTTTTTTGTCATAATCCTACCTGTTCAGCAAGTTCATTTTGCGTTTGAGATGCATCTTTATCGAGAAGTGTTTGCAAATCGTCATGAATAGCCTTCAATGGTGCGCCGCTGCATTGTCGATCGCTAACCTCAAAATCGCCATCTTTAAAACGTCGAAACCAATACTCACATGTGCTTTTCGATACGATATTCACCCCTAAATCAGAACAAATTGATCAACATGCTTTTGCAGCACTTTTGTGCTGGTGAAATTCGTAACGAATGCAGAGACGAATAAATGTCTTATCGTATGACATCTAATACCTTCAAAATTTCAACTTACGTTCTCCTTTTTCCTAGCTTCTGCGTCGGTTTGATATCTCTGATCCGGTTTCTAAGACATGACACAAACGTGGTGTACTGATTAGTATGCTATTTTGCAGTAGACGTCATACAAAACTCGCTTCAAAACTTCTTACTACACCTAATACATACCAAATACATTCTGCCGGTCCGTGATGATCTGGTTTTCAGAATAACGTATTAAAACAAGCAGAGGGTTGCGAGTTTGAAACTCGATCCAACAAAAACCGTCACATGGGGGATTGTGGACGTAAAATCTGTCGTATCGTCCACACGTTCGTGAGACGTGGAAGTTTGTTTTAACAGTGGGGTGGCCATTTCAGATATTGATCTCGCCATATAACCGTGGTTTATAATTAATAGGTATTTTCCTAGGATTTTTCTCTCCAGGATTGATTCCAGATCATCGTCAATAGCTCGTTATGCTGTTCCCAGTGCGACGTTAATTTAAGTACTTACCTGCACGCAATATGCTGCATCAATCAAAAAGTAAATCGTTAGGGAATCGTTAACAATTGTTCTTATTACCATTAAAAAAATTTACGTGTGTCCCAATATCTTTCTTGTGCTTGTTTGAGTTTAATAGAAGAGTTTGTTATTGAAAAATAAATTTATGTTTGAGCTGTGCTATTTTATGAATAAAAAGTACGACCATGAACATTGGAATGCTGGAACTGATATTAGAATTATTAAGCAAAAATATACAGTTATCTCATACAGAAGAAGTTAGTCCATAAGTAATAAGGTATACTTTATTTTACTTATATTTAATCTCTTTGCCATATACTATACTAGCCACTGCGTGGCCAGCCCGGCATTGCCCGTGATGTAAGGTATTAATCTGGTGTAAAATATTTCGCAGGTTTCAAATGTGATGGAATTTTAAATCTATCTTTACGGATTCTGATTTTACGAAAAAGAACTAAACATGCCAATCAAAATGTATTTTATTTATTTTTTGCTTTCCTTCGCTGAAACCAAAGAGGGCAAGAAATGTAATATGTTTCTTTTTAACGCGAAGGGCAGGAAATGCAATCTGTTTACTTTTGGAAAGCGAAAGCTGACGTGACGTCACATTCTCTTGCAAAAATATAAAAGATGTATTCAATTTAAAACTTATTTATTTAAAGAAAATCATATTTTAGGTATCGATCTAGTGTGAAATTTTCCGCAGATTTCAAATCCTTTGAAATTTCTACTCCATCTTTAACAGTCTAGGAGATAGAAAAAAAAAGAACTGCATAGGTAAAGCTACAACTTTGTTTTTTATCGTCTGCTGGAAAATCTTTACTCCGCGCAAAATGAAAACGGAAAAAATAAATTTAGAAACTGATATTTTATGCTCTTGCATAAAAGAAGACAGTAATTTAACTAAATTCATTTAAAATTTTAAAATTCGCCGCGACTTTAAAATTGTAAAAAAAATTCGGACTACCTGTGTGTCAAATCCTATTACTGTAAGTGCCATAGATTCGTCAGGACTTTGCGTGCAAGAAACAAACAGACAAACACTTCCTTTTATAATATTAGAGATAGAAATGCAGCCAAGGAGTAGAGAATTGTATACAAAGCTGCATTTTCTTTCACGCGTTCTGCTAAAAAACAAGAAAAGGTTCTTCAAAAAATGTATTTTTAGTGTATCGGTAGCAACTATTCTTACCTTCATTGGTTTTTTGCTTGTAACCCGATTTCTATTCCTTTGCTTGAGAATAGGTTAATTGAAAAAATAAAATTTTCTTGTTCCGCTTCATTTCAAAAATACGATGTATTACAATCAGCAAAAGTATCACCATGAACATTGCAAAACTGGAACTGACATTTGAAATTCAAGTAAGGCAATATTCAGTTGACGCATCTCATTTGGAATAAGTTACAGTCCCCCAGTCCTATTTTGCTTTTATTTAAGTTTTTCTGGTCTATATATAGCAGTATAACCATGAAAGTAGTTTTCGGTAGACAAAGCTTCATCGTCTTTCAGGCGTTCTACTGAACAAATAAAAATGTCTATATATATATATATATATATATATATATATATATATATATATAGATATATTTTTTACTTGCATCCCGATTTCATTTCTTTGCTTGTTTCAGTTCGATATAACAGTTTGTTAATAAAATCAAATTAATTTTGAGCTGTACTATTTTACTCCGAAATCCCTATGCAACCAATAAAATTGTGACCATGAACATTGTAATACTGGAACTGATATTAGATATACCATGTAAAAGAATTCAACTATCGCATCTCATTGGGATCAAGTTCAGATCAATGAGACCTTTTTTGCTTACATTAAAGGTCTTTGTCAGTGTAAACAGGAAGCTCTTTTCGGTAGACAGCACTATCTTCCACCACGTTGGCGTGGTGTGGGTGTTTCGAGAGTGGGGTGCCAGTTCAGGTGTTTCCTCGTCATTTGACCATGTGTTAAAATTATTTCCCTTCGGCTGTTGATCCCGGACCGTCGACCATAGCCCTTTGTGTTGCTCCAGTGCGATGATAATTAAAAATCTACCTGCACTGTTTCCGCGCGTTGTCCTAAATAATTCAAAAAGTTTACTGCTAGGGAATCGGTGGTAGTCATTCTTATCATCATCAAGAAATTTTTGTTACCATACCGATTCCCTCTTTGCTTGTTGAGTTTAATAAAATAATCATATAATTGAATTTTTTTTTTTTTCCTAATGGCGGGCACATTTTGACCGAAGTCATTGGCCACTACAAGGCCGGAAGTGATGGCCACTTGTGAAGGAGCACCCAGTGGGAGGGCCATCATTGCCCCTAACAATTACATCGTAATTTTGAACCATGTTCAGATGACGAAGCAACACCTAAGCTGGTATACGCTTACAAACATCCATGCCCGAACCCGGATTCGAACCGGGGACCTTCCGATCTAGAGGCTAACACCTTAACCACTATACCGGTTGGTCGGCTCATATAATTGAATAAAATTGAATAAAATTTTATTTTCGAGCTGTGCCATTTTACACCATAAATGAGATATAATTTAATCATAAAAAGTACGACTTTGAACACTGTAATACTGGAACTGACATTTGAAATACATTAAAAAAATATTCAGTTAAACGCATCTCGTTTGGTTTAAGTTGTTTTCCAAGTAATAAGTCTAATTTTGCTTATATAAACGGCCATATTCACAAGTCTAGAGTTAACCCGAGGATCAGTTGATCCGCGGGTCAGAGATTTATAGCGGATCATCAAGAACCGTATTCTCAAACGGCGGGTTAAGTGATCCACGGATTAAAATGATACGCTCGGCTGTGATTGGTTACTACTGTCTCCTCACGATCACGTGATACTGTTTATATTTATTACGGCGCCGAATCTAAATTCATACTGACCGTGCACGTATTTTGCCGCAGAATCGATTCCTAATTGTGACTTTAGAACGCATACGGGAATTTATTTTGGGTTTGGGAAAAGAAATGCAAAGGTATTTAATTTCAAATTGGATTTTTATGGAAACCTAAATTTTGCAAGAAACACGTGGTACACAGTGCCTTGACAAATGAATGGAAACAGATTATTTTTGTACTTGTCAGTATGATTGTGTTGGTGGAAAGTGAAGTAAATTGCACTGTCAATCTTCGTTTATTTTCGTATACATCAACAAAATAATTTCTATTTCACTACGAATTTGCATATGTAATGGTCATGTTCTAACTTAAACTCTCTCATTGGGTTATGATCTGGTGAGCCACAATATAGTTCGAACCAGAACACATCTGGACATTTCTATTTAACAAAAAACGTAATTACGTTCTTGTTCCGATTCATACACTCGCTGCCAAAAATTAAACACGAAATGTAAAATGCGAAAAAAAAAATACATGTACAACTTTGATTGATACGAAATGCGGAGAAAAGTAGCAAATAGGTTTATGCATGAAAAAAAAAAATTAATACGAAGATGAAAACAATATTGAATTTTCATAATTTGTAACATGAAATCATATTGGAGTCATTAACAGAGTAATTGTTGAAAACAATACTTATTAGGAAAGCTTACCTTCTTTTTCACACTTGTATTGCTTCAACTTCTTTAAGAACCCGGGTCGTTGAATATAAGTATAACCTTTTCTCTTATGCTCTACAGCAATCAATCTGTTTTCAATATCAGCAATGAAACGTAAAAAGCCTTTTTATTTTTATTAACAACTTGGAGAAAATATTCCAATATAGCCTAAGATCATCATTTCCATGTGGTGACCAACCACCCCAGAGACAAGTAATCGCCATTCCTCCTGTAGAGCAGTTTTGAACTCTGTGAGAGTAGCTGGGGTGGGAAACGTGCAGACACAGCACATCCGAGTGCAGCCCAACGATTTTCAATGGGATTAAGGTCGGGCGACTACGCCGACCAAACCATACGAGCAATTCCCTCACTCTCCAGGCAGTCGTCGACGATGTCAGCTCTATAGGGACGCGGATTATCATCCATTAAAACAAAAGAAGGATCAACTGCTGCAGCGTACAAACTCTCAGTGGATTCTAGGACTTCTTCCCGATACCGGACAGCCGTCACTAAATCCCATATATATATTATATATATATATATATATATATATATATATATATATATATATATATATATATATATATATATATATATATATATATCATGGGGACCACCATGCTTTTTTACACAGATGCCATTTGTCAAAATACATGGCGACCTCCATGATTGATTTTCTACTACCGTTGAAAGCAGACCCGGCCACGCGTTGAAGTGGCTACGGTTTTTATTATATTACATAGTAGTAAACTATTCTAGGGAAACGGCAGGAGAACACCAGTCATGGGGACCACCATGCTTTTTTACACAGATGCCATTTGTCAAAATACATGGCGACCTCCATGATTGATTTTCTACTACCGTTGATATTGAGCAAAAATCAATACAAAAGAAATAAATTTAAATTTTTTTATTTTTTGTATTCAAGTCTGTAACAAATGAGTACATTACAAAGTTGTTAGTAAATAACACGTAACACTTAAACTTATTAATGAGGTAGGTAGGGCAGATAGTTTTAAATTTTTAACACTAATGTTTATTATTTTGAATTATAAAATTCCACTGTATTACTTTTACTATAATATGAATTCAGTTTATAATTCAGTCTAAATAACACGTGGCCGGCTATGCTAATCACTGTATTGCGTTTACTACGAAATAAATTTAACTTATACTTTAGACTCAGCAACACGTGGTGGTTATGCCATTAAATTGTAGCTTATGTGAAACGTTGGTACTTTCAACACAGCGCCATCTGTTAGAATACTTACTCAATCCAGTCAACAGATACCGCAATAATTTGCAATAAAATAATATCGCGGCTATAAATTGAGATGAAGGCTATCCTATCTTTTAAGTTAGATCAAACTGCACACGGTGCGCAAATTTGATTGAAATCGGTTAAGTTGTTTAGGAGTCCATAGCGGACAAACAACGTGATATATATTTTTTTTATGTGTGTGTGCTGGTCTCTGTGAGATATCCAAACAAAATCCCGCCACTCACCATGATGCTTCCACCTCGGAATGCGTGATGCTCGATGATGGATGTTCTGGGGCCGATTCAATGTGTCTTGTTCTCTACAGACCCTTACACGTTTTTCATATGGCTCCAGGGTAAATCATGACTCATCCTTGAACATAACTAGTCCAATTCACATGTTGCCGACACCACTTTAATCGTGCCCTTCTGGATTGAACGGATAACGGTACACAAACTCGTGGTACCCGGGCGTACAGTCCATTTATGTGTAGTCTTTGACGCACAGTAGTGGCAGATATCGTTGTAGCAATGGGCGCTGCAACAATATATGTCACACGTGTGGAGGTTGCCCTTCGATTCCGCTTTGCTACAACATCAATATATCGATCTTACGCGGGGGTCATAACTCTTGGGTATTCGGCCACAGATCTTCGGACAACTGTTTGGCTTGTTTGGAATTGTTTCCATCAACGTTAAAGGACGGAATAATGAACGACGAAGAAAAAAGTAACATCAGTGATTGATTGTCCTACTTTAAGAAGTCCAACAGAACGCCAGCGTTCACTATCTGCCATTCGTCTTCTGGAAGCCATAGAAACTCGTCTGTCTTAAAAACTAATTGTATGAAAATTCTAAACACTTTTTATCAGCACTTACATGCAACTCCTCTTACCCTTCATAAATCTGGATTCTTATACGACTGCCTTTTTTTGCATATTTCTTGACACGAAACAGTGAATGTATACACATTTGAATACTTCCATCTACCTCTGGAGCAAATTGCAGCCTCTCAAATTCAGATTGGCTTCTTGAAATTAACATTTTCCTCTTTGTGCTCAACTTTTGGTAGTGAGTGTATAAGATCAGTTGAATGCGCGTAGTCGCAAGAATACTGTAATTTAGTTCAGAAATAAGTGTCGTGCATTTTGTTTTGTTTATAGTATATATCGCTTCCTTCGCAAAAAGATAGTACTGCGCATGCGTAACACTCACTGACAATTAATTCGCCGATTTCGGAGGATCAAAACGGAACACCAAAACAGCGGTTTAAAGCAAGGATCAGATATCGTGTATTCGGTTTGTTCAATATCATGTGGATTATCGTTGATCCGCGGCTTAGCTCGGACTTGTGAATACGGTCATTAGGCTTTTTCAGTACATATTAAATAGCTGTAAATCCTTTGAAGTACTTTTTTGTAGAGTGGACTGTCAAACAATCAATCAAACAACAATTGCTAAACAATCCTGAAAGTCTCCTTAGGGAATCAGTAAGGCAATTGTTTTTTTCTTCATTAAAATGTTTTAGCTTGTTTCCCAATTTCCTTCCTTCGTTTGTTTAAATTTTACTTTCTGACAACGGCCGGTACAGCAGTTGTACTTCTAGAGCGCAAAAAGAAAGAATTTAGACTGAGGTTAGTACAGCAATTGTACTTTGAAAGTTATCAAAATCGGGACAAGAAAGAAACGCACTTGTAATATCTATTGCCGTAGTCAAAAGGCTAATATAATTGTTTGTTGACTCAAAACAATTATTTTTGATCTGAGCGATTTTGCTCCAGAACAATGCTATGTTCGATAATCAATTAAATGTGCGACCATGAACTTTGGAACACTGGAACTGACAGTTCGAATACAATTAAAGAAATATTAAACTAAACGCATCTCATTTGGAATAAATTAAAGTCCCAAAGTAATAAGGCCTATTTTGCTTACACTTAAGCTCTTTGTCAAATGCATTTTCTACATATTCTATTCCCTACTTAGATTCGTCTGCCATCCTTTATTACTACAGGCATATAACTTTATACATACCAATCTCGACAACTATATTAAAGAACATTCACCTATACACATGCAAATGCTTTTCGGTTATTAAAAACGAATTTCATTTCATTTCGGCACGATCCCCGTAATTAAAGCAAAAGAAAGAAAATAGTTTTTTTTCTCTCCTTAAGTAATTTAATGAGTTTTCTGTCAGTCCCGGAATGTCATATAAACTGATTCCGAAGGTACCGCGCGGTTGCCATTGTCGGAGAAGAAATATTCCACCGCGAGAGTTTGTTAATTAATTTTTGCAAGAATGCGAGACACGCGAAAGGCGTTATGCGGGATCGCCATTTTTTTTCTCAACCTCCTTCTCCTTTGAAACTTTGGAAAGGGAAGACTCATATCACCATAAGAAAAGGTGGTAAACATTATATGCACGAAGTATTTAATCTTTTGGTGCGTGCGTATGCTGCTGCGATACAAAGGCGAAGGGTTCTCGCATTCTTGAAATATTTGTGTGTGGTTCGCGTTTTATTTACACTCTATGAAAATTTTTTGATGCCTTCGGATAATGTGCTCCTTTTCAGAAAAATCAGTAGAAAAGGAACGGGAAGTTTTAAAAGAACCCGGAGACGAAAAAACGAATTCGCTTGTAACAGATCGCTTTCTTGGATAAAGTTCGACTTTTATAAATTGTGTGTTTTTATGTTCAATATTTGAACATTTTATGCTAGACATCCATTTTGTGCCAGCGAACAAAAACTAAAATTCCCAGCTGAATGAATTTTAAACGCTTTGAGTATATTTTAGCGAAAAATTTCTTCATCCTTTATCTTTTTACATTTGAACAAATTTAAAGCACGTAAGCATTTTATGTCATGCTATATGTTGACTGTAGTAGTGTTTCTGGTGGATGCATTTCAGAAATGGATATTTGTCAGTGGTTTCCGTTTATTTACACTTTACAAATTTTTTTGGTGCTTTCGGATAGTGTGTTTCTTTTCAGAAAAATCAGTAGGAAACGGAAAGTTTTAAAAAGAAACCCGGAATGAAAAAAACGAGTTCGCTTGTAAAAGATCTTTCTTGGATAAAGTTTGACTTTTATAAATTGTGTGTTTTTATGTTCAATATTTGAACGTTTTATGCAAGACATCCGTTTCGTGCGAAGGAACAAAAGAAAAATTCCCAGCTCAATGAGTTTTAAATACACTGTGTATTTTTAGTAACACCATTTCTTTATCTCTAAAGCCGGGTATACATTTGGGAACCGATCTCTAGTTCTCATGATTTGGAAGGGGTTTGGTGCCAAGCGAGCGGCTAGTAAACCGCTCGTGGCTGATCACATCCTGTTGGTTTTTAGACAAACTCAAAGGCGTTCTCGGTTGAGATTTGTACGGTGTCGTGAGTAGTTCGTTGCTTTTCTTTATGCTCGTGAGCCTCCAGGCTCCATCGTCATTACCGGTGGCTGACAAATGACTGCCTGGTGGTTCGCGGTTGGTTCCTTCCTTTCCCATGGATCGCTGGAAGCTCGTTATGAAAATAATTTCAACGAACGGTTCGTCTGGCAACTGTATTTTCACATTTACAGTTTTTTTTATTTATTTACTTATTTTCAAGCCTACCACCTAGTCTTGATTAATTTAACGATCGTATCTGTTGCATACATCCCTTAAGTGTTTACATTATAAATGCTATTAATCACGAATGTTTATTCATTACTCTTCCTCGCATATAGATTTATGATGTCATATGTTCACCTTATTGTTCCCAGTACATATATCTGTATCATTCAAATATGCAAAACAATTAAAGAGCAAAATAAATAGGAAAGAAAGCAAAGTGAAACGGAAGTTAACTAACTATGCAAGTGCACCTATAGCTGGAGACATAGCATGGCAAGCAATGCACTTTATAATACAAAAAGAAATTCAAAATGAACACCGAAAGGAAATTATTAAAAATGAAAGTCCTGGTGGATCAGGGAGGAGCCTGAACCATAGAACACAAAATGGTGTTTTCTACGTACATAAGCAGCAAAAAGGTAAGAAATTGCATATAAACACCCCCAAACACCATTAATAAGCAAACATACAAACAAAACATGAAAGTAAGAATAATAAGAAAACGAAATCAAACCAGCAACAGCATTCGAGAGACCGGCAACACCAAGCCAGAAGATCGCATCAAATGCCGCTACCCACTTCGTCCAATAAAACGCCAATACGATTGACTAAGAGGAAATAACGAAATCGAATTAGTCTCATCGGTTGAGTAATTGTTGATACCAAAAAATCCATCATGAAAAGTAATAAAGAGCAGAAGGGGATTTATTATTGAGAAGTGAGTTTTAAATAAAAAAATAAAGTGTGACTTCTGTGATTCAGAGAGCTGAGACACTGAGCACCTGAAGGCAGAAGACTGAATAAGCTCCAAGTGAATGCTGGTATTTACTGGGCAAAACGGACTGGCCTTCGCGCCTAGGGTGGCCCAAACAGGAAAAACCTCCCGATGTACTTCACCCATTCAGCCCAGGGCACCCCCCGCCATGTTAGAAAACAAGTAATAAAAAAGTAAACGAAAGTAAGAAACATGCAGTTTAAAAATTAATATTAATAAAAACACAGACAGAAGAGTACGCAAAATCTGCAGCTATCTCTGACAGAAAAGTTCAGTCTTCTGCATTACTAGGCATTTCTACAACTAGACAACGATGAACTTGGTGCTCAAATCAGCACTAAAGACGTCAGTTCTGGAAGAATTGATTTATATTTCCACTTGTTCCCTAATTTTACTTCGACTAGTTCAAAATCGCTTGATCCAACTACATTCTCTTAGGACACGCCTATCTATCGAACGACACCAGTATTGCATAACATAGGTCAAGGAGCTGCTTTTATCTAGCCCGAGAAAGTCTAGAATCTATTAACATTGGACTGGATTAGAAAAACTGCATACTAGCCAATTTTTATGGAATATCTGTAATTTATACGGATTACCAATTAATTTTATACTGATTGACGGTTGGTATGCATTTTTTTACGGATTTTTTAAAACTTCGAACTAAATATTTCATTGAAAGATTTCATTTTATGCCACCATCAACTAAAATTTTCTATGACGAAGCGATGGAGTTGGAAAAGGAGTTTTGCTGTCTTCAGCTGGAAGATTTACCTGTGATAATAGAAGGATATTACCGTATTGATGTGCAGTGGGTTGAAGTTGGTAAAATAAAATAAGAGGGGCTGGTGGACTTCTAAAATTTGCTAGTTTGGCCAAAGTTATGCTTTTTATTCTGCTCATCCCCCATTCCAATGCAAAATGTGAGAAAATCTTCATCCTCCCCAGAAATAATCGAACTGATTACCGTTCTCTCATTTCTAATAAAACGTTGGAAAGTTTGTGGGTGTTGAAGACACAAAACCCGAAATCTTGTTTTGAGCAGAAATTCAGTGCAGAATTATTAAGGAAACCCGAAAAAGCTACTATAGTTTCATTGAATTTTTCTGCAACTCCTGTGTAGGTGCTCATAAAGTGAATATGTTTTCTACAGTGAATATATTCATTTTGGTAATAAAACACTACTACTTTGCAAGGTTTCTGCAGCTGATAAAAATGTGAATTTTCACTTATACATTTTTAAATACAAATACTACTACTAATTGTGACATATACGGATATTTCTAATACACATTCATTCATATAAATATGTCAAAGTATGTTCGGACTCAAAAGCTTTACTGATGCACAGTTTTAAAAGTTAGAAGTACTAAACTGTTTTTTGTTTCAATTGTTGTTTTGCGGGCTAAATTATCTCGAAGGCAAATATAAGACTATCTGTGAAATAAGAAAAAGATATGAGGTGAGTTCTTAGAAAGAAGGAATTCCACAGACAGTGCATTACAAACAGTATGTGTCCGAGGAAGTCAAGTTTCTTTTCCAAGAACAAGGGAATAATTCCTCGGACTAGGCATGGAACTCAATAGAAACGAGAAACTGTTTGTGTTGCATCTCGCCTTGGAGAATTGATTGGATTTTGTATATAGTTGAAATGGTAGCTTGCTATAATTATCGATAAATATATTATTCTATATAATTTACTTCTATATACTACTTCTATATATTACTTATATGTATATTATTCCATATAACTTACTTCTATGTATTACTTATATTTATATTATTCTATATAACTTACTTCTATATAACTTCCTTCGATATATTATTCTATTCTACTTTATTGTTCTTATTCTATCAGTATAGTTGTACAAATGATAAATCACACAAATTCTGAACCTTTCAGATAAGAGACACATGTAACTTATTTATTCTTATCTAAACAGCTGCTCAGGAGAGGTGTTAATTCATTAAGTTACTCACTGATTATATTCACGAATCTATCGTATGTTCAACTTAGACTAGTAACTTTTTCTTCCAATTTCTAGCTATTGGGAATTTTATTAGACGCTAAACTATACACTTAACGCAGTGATTCTCAACCTGTGGGGCGAGCCCCCCTAGGGGGGCGCGAGCACACTAGAGGGGAGGTGCAAGAATATCCAAGAAAAAATATTATTTAAAAAAATTGATTAACTGACTTAAAGGAAAGCACACATACACATAGAAAACAAAATACATTTTGACATACTTAGTAATTAACTCATTAAAGTAAAACAACTTTTAAATCAAAACTTACTAAATCAAAACATACCAAATTAAAAACAAATTTAATAATTATTAGTGACTTCCTTGGGCCTGTCTTGCCGAGCAAAGTTTTTCGAAGGAAGGCTTAATATTAGAAATAGCCACTCTCGGTTCTGTTTCTATATTTTGTCTTCAAAGAAGCCACAGCAGAAAATCTAGTTTCACAAAGGTAGGATGTTGAAAATGGTAACAGAATGCGAAATGCTCTTGTTTAGTGCAGAAAAATAATCCTCTACTCTTGACCAAAATTCAAAGAATGATTTATTACTAAATTTTCTTTTGTTTTCGTCACTTGTCGTAAAGTCTATGAATTTTTCTTCCTTATCAATTGAGAGTCCTTCGGGAGTCTTATGAAATGGATCCCTAACCCACTCGTAACTTGCTATCAGTTTGTCGTCAGCAAGAAAATACTTTTTAAAATTCTTTGCCAGCATGGCTAAATGATTTTCAATGGTTACAAAAATAACTTTTACATGTTCTTCTTCAGCCTTGTAAATTTTAGTGCAATCATTCACATTTGCAAACATTGTTAGGTTGTTTGCTTTAAATTTCTGCTCCACAATTCAAATTTTCTACAAAAAGCATAAACTTCTTCACTCGTATCCAACATATGTATATTTTCTCCTTGAAGTTGAAGATTCAAGTTATTTAATTTATATATATATGTCAACCAAGTAGCTCAATTTCATCACAAATAAACCATCGCGAAAATTCTTGGCTTCCGGTCTGTTTTCTTGTTCCAGGAAAATGGCGACTTCTTCTCTTAATTCATAAACACGTTGCAAGAATTTCCCACGTGATAACCATCTTGCCTCGCAATAAAATAGTAAAGTGAATGCATTACACCCATGTTTTTACAAAGTGCGGAAAAGATTCTTGATTTCAGGGGTCTCATTTTGATATAATTTACTACGGTTACAACTGTAGTTAAAACAATATTCAGACCAGGACGCGCTTCTTTGGAACCCAAAGCTTCTCTGTGGATCATGCAATGTGTCCAGACGCACTGAGGCGATTTTGTTTTACAAGTGCTTGTATACTTTGGAATCTTCCGGACATTGAACGAGCACCATCGGTGCATATTCCGACGCAATTTTTCCATTCTATGTTTGCCTCGTTCATAAAATCATTTAAAATAGCAAATAATGCGAGCGCTGTTGCTTTGAGTTCTATCGGTTTGCAGAAAAGTATTTCTTCTACTACTGACATATTATCACAAAATCGAACATAGGCAATAAAATGAGCATCTTTATTACTATCTGTTGCTTCGTCAAGCTGTATTGAAAGCAATTTGTCATGCAACTTCAAGAAAAGCTGACACTGTACATTTTCATCTATATCACCAATCCGACGAGCAACAGTATCATTTAAAAGAGGTATGGACTGCAATTGTTTTGAAAAATTATCTCCAAACATAGTTTCTACAATCTCAATTGGTGCTTGCAAAATAAGCTCTTCACCAAAGGTGTGAGGTTTTTTACATCTGGCTAATTTATATGAAACTTTGTAGGATGCAATTCAAGCTTTTTTATTCACAGACAAAGTTTATTTAAAAAATTATTTTTGCTTTTCAAATGATTTTAATTTTAATTCGTATAATTCTCTGGGTTTGTTAACATACTCACTATGAAGCGTTTCCAAATGTCATTTAAGTTTATTAGGTTTCATGCTGTCTTCGGCCAACATTTTTGTGCAAATGATACACAGGGGCCTTTCTTCTTCATTTACTTCAGTATTAGTAAACCCCAAATTTAAATATTCTTGAGAATATTTTCTTGATTTTATTTTCGGAACCACGCTCGTCTGTGTACTTGTTGATGCTTGACTATCGTCTAATGCTCGTTTACGACCGCTTAAAAAATTATCCATGGGACTGACTAAATATGCTGCCGTGAATATTTAATATGGTGATTGCTATTAACACGAAAACATATATTACATACGATAGATTTGATAAGGATTGAAACTTGCGTTATCGAACATTTTCCTTCTTCCTATGAGAAAACATTTGCTCTGCGCATGCTCGAGACGGCTTCCACAAACCATATTACTTATTTTTTCTCTTTTCTTTAGTCATGCTTCTGTTTTATTTCTTTTATTATTCCAAAAAAAGTATTCCCAGTTTCTAAATTTAGCTCACCCCGTCTAAGTTAACTTTCATTAACGAATTTTTCTACTTTATATTCTTTTAACGTTATCTCACTGTTTGGCTTTCATTTCAAATATAATATATAAATTTTCTCCGCTTCCATTCCCTTCATCTGTTCACCGCCCGCTTGGCAAAATGCCAGATGTGGTTTCTCGCCAACGTTGGCTCGCTTTTACTCTTGTTTTGGCAGTTAGTTAAAAATAATTTAAAAACAGAAATCAAAATACTCAACATACACTCAATAACAAAAAAATCGATGCACCAAGAAGGAATCATCCGATTGCTTTGTAATTTTGTATGCAAAAATGTTTTAAACAAATATGCAAATGATTAAAATTTGGTGTCCAATGAATGAATAGTGCGATCTTCACCGCATCGGAACTGCGCATCCAGCAGATGTATATAAGGAGTTGTTCTTGAACTGTTATTAAAAATTTCTGCTGTATTGCGATTTAGGATACCTTTCAAGGACTGAAAAAATGCCTCGCCGCAGGATTCGAGCTCATTACGAGCAACTTTCAGAGTTTGAAAGAGGTGTATCATTGGATTGAAAGAGGCAGGTTGGGCAAATCGGAGAATCGCTCGTCATGTGAGTCGAAGTGATGCGGCGATTAGAAGATGCTGGCAAGAGTGGGTGGACATTGGCAGATTTCAGCGTCATGATGTTAGCTGTCGACGTAGGGCCACAGCAGATCGCGAGGACAGAGTGATTGTCAGATCAGCTGTCACAGCACCTGATTCATCGCTATCAACCATCAGTCGTGCAACCCACACACGAGTGTCCACCATGACCATTCACAGACGGCTGGAGAGCGAAATCTACGCTCGTACCGACCGTTACGGAATGATGCTGACTGGGGACGCATAGTCTTTAGCGACGAATCTCGCTTCCAACTGTGTCCTGACTATCATCGAAGACGTTTCTGGAGACTCCCAGGGCAGTGTGCCGATCCTGCTTTCACTATTGCACGCCACACGAGCCCGCAACAAGGAGTTATGGTCTGGGGTGCCATTTCCCTTGATAGCCGGACCCCTTTGGTCGTCATTAGAGGTACATTTACTGCACAGCGGTACGTTGACGACGTTCTGAGGCCTGTTTTGCTACCGTTCCTTTCGCAGTTCCCTGGGCTTATTTTTCAGCAAGACAATGCCAGACCACATACGGCACGTGTTGCTATGAACTGTCTTCAAGCTTGTCAAACGCTTCCTTGGCCAGCCAGATCACCAGATCTCACTCCCATCGAGCATGTCTGGGATATAATGGGAAAGCGACTGCATCCGGTAGGGAATGTTGATGACGTTGTCCGACAATTGGAGCAAAGTTGGCTAGAAATACGGCAGGAGACCATCCGGGAGCTTTATCGGTCTATGCCACGCCGTGTGGCAGCTTGCATCCAGGCTAGAAGCGGGTCAACACCTTATTGAGCTCGTTACTGTAACTCTGAAATAAATGATTCAATTGTTCTAAAATTTTAATCATTTTCTATTCTGTATATAATTTTCCTATTCATCAATTTTTGTCTCCATTGGACAACTCCTTCTTGGTGCGTCGATTTTTTTGTTATAGAGTGTATATTATTGTTGTATACATTTTATTGTATGTAGGAGTAGGGGGAGGGGTTCGATGAAAATTATGATTGAAAACTGGGCCGCAAATAATGAAAGGTTGAGGAACGCTGACTTAACGCATTTTCAGTTTGAATAGTAGAACATAGTTAGGTATGACCAGAATGCACATGAAATATAGTCCAACAACCCCTCTTTATTTGTGTATCTTTCAGAGTAAAGAGACTTCATAGATACCTTTAATATGGAATACCCCGCCAGCTATAAATTCGTACGAATGACATTTGATGTGGGACATTGCATTTTCATATCTTATGTATCTCATCAATGAAATTTTTAAAAGATTACGTATTAATAGAGCCCCAAAATACATTGTCTATTAAACAATATTAAATTCAAATAGTTTGTTTTAACAATGATTGCATATAGGTATTGTTGAATAATATTCCAACCAACAACAATATGTTTACTTTCATAGCAATAGATAGTTCACAAGTACAAAGGCAATAGCTTTAATTGTATGCTATGTTTGAATATGGAACGTGTGACATTTATAACCATTTCAGATACCACGACTTAGACGACTTCAGTAGGTTTGTACTGCATATTTTATTGATGCTTCAAATAAATATTGCAGTAGGTATATACAGAGTATTGCTATTTTCTTTGTTTGTGGGATACTAGAGCAATCGATTTGCACTACATCAAGACAGATTGGCCTTCGAGGGCATCTTTTTAGGCTGGAGAAATGAATGTACAGCATCCACTATTGGTATATCCGAGCAAAAGGATCATTCCTCCTTTACACATCAAGTTCGGCCTTATCAAAAACATGGTAAAAGCCACAGATAAGAATGGACTAGCATTTAAGTACATGTATGAAATATCCCCTTGTCTCACTGAAGCCTAAATTAGAGGGTGTTTTTGTGCGGCCTATAAGATTAAACATCTCTTCAGAGATCCCAAGTTTGAGAAAAAGTTTAAAAGTAAAGAAAAACGGGTTTGCGATGCGTTCTGTCAAGTGGCTAACAACTTCATGGGGAATGTGAAGGACAAAAACTACAAGGAACTGGTCGAGGATATATTGGCTTTGTTTCATGATTTTGGCTGCAATAGATCGTTAAAGATTCACTTTCTTGACTCCCACTTGAATTTCTTCACTAATAACTGCGTGGGGGTCAGTGATAAGCACGGCGAACGTTTTCATCGGGACATTGCTAAGATGGTGCTACGCTTCCAGGGCAAATGGTTCATGTCAATGCTGTCTAACTATTGGTGAACGTTCATCAGAGACTCGTATCGTCCATCACAAACGACGGGCTAAATGAAAGCCAAAGTCCTAAGAATATTAAAGTATTCTTAATATGTATTTTAATATTTACGAATACATTTTTTCTCAATAATGGGTTCACATTTCTAAAAACCCGCATCAATTACGAAATGACTATTTTCATCTCGGAAGCAGAATATTTTTGGAATAATTTTGTTGCCTTGTGTAATCAATCACCACTGTGAATTTAGTTAATCCTTCCTACAAAGGATTACAGGGATGTTTTAATTTAAAGAATCTATCTTTTTTAGACCATAAAACTGCAGACATCAACAGCCATTCTATCTCTGAATAAATTATACCGGTGTGTGTTACAACGTAAAGTACCCACTCATCAATTAAAAAAAATTAAAGTTTCATAACTTCTTCAATAATGCAGTAGCAAATTGAGCCTTTTAGAACTTATATCAAATCTTAAGTTAAATTCCAACGTCAAACTTTAAGCGCCGTTATTGTTTTCTAATTATACATCTTTGATATTTTTTCGCCTTCATGTGTTTTATTTCTAAGTTATTTTTCTCTTTTACAGATTAAATACTACAGCAATCCATAGCTTCTACAAATATATTGAATCACAGGCAAGGGTGAGTACTAAAAGAGTCAACTCCCGCCCTTTATTATCTCAACCAAATAATCTATAGCAAATACAAGTAAGTGAATAACCTTCTGAAACCTGCTTAAAATTTCGATACACAACGGAGACATTTCAATATGTTTAATGTAGCTTTGATCCATACTTAATATAAATGCCTGTGGATGTTCCTAATGTATATATGATTTATTTTCCTTCACACTTCAAATGATCCATCTGTTATAGATCTACACAATCAATACAACTACTCATAAGGGTTTGGGCCAGTAACAAAAACACACCTGTGAATAGTCAAAATATCATTTTTAACTCTACCATCATAAAGGGCATGTTTAAATTCACAGGTAATATTGAGAAAAATACCTGTGGTATCCTATACAGCAACTTTGACCCATTCTTCAGCTAAATGCTTGCTGATTGTTCATATTTCTTAAATGTTGTTATTTTTCTCATTTTCACCTATCAGAAATAACTTTACCCATTCTTCAGCTAAATGCTTGCTGATTGTTCATATTTTTTAAATGTTGTTATTTTTCTCATTTTCACCCATCATAAATCCGACAGTCCTAGACCTTCTTACTTCACCTCTCCAACTGCTATTAGGGATGTGAGTTACTATCGAAAGCATGTACACATCAAAAATCAACAAACCACTTTGCTATCGCAGGAGTTCATTTCATTATATCAACAAAGCCAGATTAAGGCTGCTTTAAATTTACCACATTTTTTATTGAGAAACCGTCAGTAGAACATAAACTACAGCGATGATCAGATCTTTATTTATATACTCGTCGATTATTATTTCGAAATCTAATCGTTTATCTTTTACAGATCAAAGGTTCCATCGGGAATATATCCTCAAATTGACAAATTTTATGAAACTATTCATAAGGGTGGGTGCCTAATATCCAAAACACACACCCATCAATAGTCAACATATCACCTTTAAACTCTCTCTCTCTACAATCCCAACAGGTACATTTAGAGTTTAACAAACTCAATTTAAGGCTGCAATAAAATTTTACAGCTAATATTGACACTTTCAGTTGTAACATTTACTACAGATTTTATCTAATTTCTATATTTAAGAATTAATAACGTGTGGTGATTGACAGTAGATCAATCACAGTCGGTTAGTTAAAAACTTCATCAAAATCAGTTGTGTAAAACTTTATAAATGTCAATCATCTAATATTGAGATTGGGTCAGTGGTTACTTACACTATATGAACAAAAGTATCTGGACACTGCAGAAATTCGACCTTACCGTGGAGTTGTTTTTCCTGGTCAGGACTCTGCCAATTGCTTCATGTAATCTGGTACCATGAGCGCTGACGTGTTCCTTGACGTTCTTGATGATTCAGCCTTGCCTACACTGTGGTAATATTAAGGCGGTTATGGTTGTTTCTTCCAACAGGATCGAGCTCCATGTCATACTGCAAAACGTGTGCTGGACCGGTTTCCTGAAAATGAGGCGAATTTGCTTGACTGGCCTGTTTAAAGCGCCGATCTCAATCCGATCGAGCACTTGTGGGACAAACCGGAGCGACGAGTACGACACCGCCACGCACGCTCATCTTCACAGCAATCTCTTCTCACAGCCTTTGCAAGAGGCGTGGCGAACTATTCTTGACCAGACTTACAGAGAACGTGTGGAAAGTATGACTCGACTTGTTACAGATGTAATACAAGCAAACGGAGAGCCTACCCATTACTAAATAGAATAATAAAGGACTTTTTCTTAAATACATGCAGTGTCCAAATACTTTTGTCCATATAGTGTATATTAAGTCTAATCCAATCTTCCTTTAAATGTTTATGGATTATTAATATTTATTGAACATACTTTTCTCATCTGTTCACAGATCAAAAATTAAACAGTGCATACACCCATCAATTTCATCAAACACTGCACAGGGGTGTGTGCTAGTATGGAAAGCACACCCCCTGTCAATAACCAACATATTATTTTCAACTATTTTATGATTCACAACAGGTGAGTTTAGAGCTTTAAAAAACCCAATTTAAAGCTGATATAATTTTCCAATAACTAATATTAAGAAAAGACCAATCCTAACTTATAATGCATCTTTGATACCTTCTTCGTCTAAGTGTTTACGGATTATTTTTGATACTTAAACATTATTATTTTGTCTTTCGTTGTTTACAGAGTCATTTGTCCATACACCCTCCAATTACATCAAACTTCTCAAATGGATATACACAAATACCAAAAGCATACTTCTAAATAGTTTAAAGATAACTTTTCAACTCGCTCTACAATAACAGGTAAGTCTAAAGCTTTAATAAACTCAATTTAAAGATCATAAATACTTCACATAACAAATTCAGATTGCAGCTTTAAATTTTTTTTCTATTTAATGTTTACAAGTAAAAGGAAGTTTCTAAAATATACTTTTCTCTCTCTTTCAAATTACAGAACTTCATTAGTCATGCATCAATCTATTATATTCATACAAATCATCATAAGGGTGTGTGCTAATGTCAAAAGCACACACCCGTCAATAATTAACAGATCTCTTTACCACTCTATCTACAATCACAATAGGTAAGTGTACCACTTCCTCTTTCGTAGTACAAAGTTTCATCATTCCGTTCCATCCATCGAAATCATCATAAGGGTGTGTGCTGATATCAAAAGCACGCACTCGTCAATACTTAACAGATCTCTTTACCACTCTATCTACAATCACAATAGGTAAGTGTAACACTTTCTCTTTCATAGTACAAAGTTTCATCATTCCGTTCCATCCATCGAAATCATCATAAGGGTGTGTGCTGATATCAAAAGCACACACCCGTCAATAATTAACAGATCTCTTTACCACTCTATCTACAATCACAATAGGTAAGTGTACCACTTTCTCTTTCATAGTACAAAGTTTCATCATTCCGTTCCATCCATCGAAATCATCATAAGGGTGTGTGCTAATGTCAAAAGCACACACCCGTCAATAATTAACAGATCTCTTTACCACTCTATCTACAATCACAATAGGTAAGTGTACCACTTCCTCTTTCGTAGTACAAAGTTTCATCATTCCGTTCCATCCATCGAAATCATCATAAGGGTGTGTGCTGATATCAAAAGCACACACCCGTCAATAATTAACAGATCTCTTTACCACTCTATCTACAATCACAATAGGTAAGTGTACCACTTTCTCTTTCATAGTACAAAGTTTCATCATTCCGTTCCATCCATCGAAATCATCATAAGGGTGTGTGCTGATATCAAAAGCACACACCCGTCAATAATTAACAGATCTCTTTACCACTCTATCTACAATCACAATAGGTAAGTGTACCACTTTCTCTTTCATAGTACAAAGTTTCATCATTCCGTTCCATCCATCGAAATCATCATAAGGGTGTGTGCTGATATCAAAAGCACACACCCGTCAATAATTAACAGATCTCTTTACCACTCTATCTACAATCACAATAGGTAAGTGTACCACTTTCTCTTTCATAGTACAAAGTTTCATCATTCCGTTCCATCCATCGAAATCATCATAAGGGTGTGTGCTGATATCAAAAGCACACACCCGTCAATAATTAACAGATCTCTTTACCACTCTATCTACAATCACAATAGGTAAGTGTACCACTTTCTCTTTCATAGTACAAAGTTTCATCATTCCGTTCCATCCATCGAAATCATCATAAGGGTGTGTGCTGATATCAAAAGCACACACCCGTCAATAATTAACAGATCTCTTTACCACTCTATCTACAATCACAATAGGTAAGTGTACCACTTTCTCTTTCATAGTACAAAGTTTCATCATTCCGTTCCATCCATCGAAATCATCATAAGGGTGTGTGCTGATATCAAAAGCACACACCCGTCAATAATTAACAGATCTCTTTACCACTCTATCTACAATCACAATAGGTAAGTGTACCACTTTCTCTTTCATAGTACAAAGTTTCATCATTCCGTTCCATCCATCGAAATCATCATAAGGGTGTGTGCTGATATCAAAAGCACACACCCGTCAATAATTAACAGATCTCTTTACCACTCTATCTACAATCACAATAGGTAAGTGTACCACTTTCTCTTTCATAGTACAAAGTTTCATCATTCCGTTCCATCCATCGAAATCATCATAAGGGTGTGTGCTGATATCAAAAGCACACACCCGTCAATAATTAACAGATCTCTTTACCACTCTATCTACAATCACAATAGGTAAGTGTAATACTTTCTCTTTCATAGTACAAAGTTTCATCATTCCGTTCCATCCATCGAAATCATCATAAGGGTGTGTGCTGATATCAAAAGCACACACCCGTCAATAATTAACAGATCTCTTTACCACTCTATCTACAATCACAATAGGTAAGTGTACCACTTTCTCTTTCATAGTACAAAGTTTCATCATTCCGTTCCATCCATCGAAATCATCATAAGGGTGTGTGCTGATATCAAAAGCACACACCCGTCAATAATTAACAGATCTCTTTACCACTCTATCTACAATCACAATAGGTAAGTGTACCACTTTCTCTTTCATAGTACAAAGTTTCATCATTCCGTTCCATCCATCGAAATCATCATAAGGGTGTGTGCTGATATCAAAAGCACACACCCGTCAATAATTAACAGATCTCTTTACCACTCTATCTACAATCACAATAGGTAAGTGTACCACTTTCTCTTTCATAGTACAAAGTTTCATCATTCCGTTCCATCCATCGAAATCATCATAAGGGTGTGTGCTGATATCAAAAGCACACACCCGTCAATAATTAACAGATCTCTTTACCACTCTATCTACAATCACAATAGGTAAGTGTACCACTTTCTCTTTCATAGTACAAAGTTTCATCATTCCGTTCCATCCATCGAAATCATCATAAGGGTGTGTGCTGATATCAAAAGCACACACCCGTCAATAATTAACAGATCTCTTTACCACTCTATCTACAATCACAATAGGTAAGTGTACCACTTTCTCTTTCATAGTACAAAGTTTCATCATTCCGTTCCATCCATCGAAATCATCATAAGGGTGTGTGCTGATATCAAAAGCACACACCCGTCAATAATTAACAGATCTCTTTACCACTCTATCTACAATCACAATAGGTAAGTGTACCACTTTCTCTTTCATAGTACAAAGTTTCATCATTCCGTTCCATCCATCGAAATCATCATAAGGGTGTGTGCTGATATCAAAAGCACACACCCGTCAATAATTAACAGATCTCTTTACCACTCTATCTACAATCACAATAGGTAAGTGTACCACTTTCTCTTTCATAGTACAAAGTTTCATCATTCCGTTCCATCCATCGAAATCATCATAAGGGTGTGTGCTGATATCAAAAGCACACACCCGTCAATAATTAACAGATCTCTTTACCACTCTATCTACAATCACAATAGGTAAGTGTAATACTTTCTCTTTCATAGTACAAAGTTTCATCATTCCGTTCCATCCATCGAAATCATCATAAGGGTGTGTGCTGATATCAAAAGCACACACCCGTCAATAATTAACAGATCTCTTTACCACTCTATCTACAATCACAATAGGTAAGTGTACCACTTTCTCTTTCATAGTACAAAGTTTCATCATTCCGTTCCATCCATCGAAATCATCATAAGGGTGTGTGCTGATATCAAAAGCACACACCCGTCAATAATTAACAGATCTCTTTACCACTCTATCTACAATCACAATAGGTAAGTGTACCACTTTCTCTTTCATAGTACAAAGTTTCATCATTCCGTTCCATCCATCGAAATCATCATAAGGGTGTGTGCTGATATCAAAAGCACACACCCGTCAATAATTAACAGATCTCTTTACCACTCTATCTACAATCACAATAGGTAAGTGTACCACTTTCTCTTTCATAGTACAAAGTTTCATCATTCCGTTCCATCCATCGAAATCATCATAAGGGTGTGTGCTGATATCAAAAGCACACACCCGTCAATAATTAACAGATCTCTTTACCACTCTATCTACAATCACAATAGGTAAGTGTACCACTTTCTCTTTCATAGTACAAAGTTTCATCATTCCGTTCCATCCATCGAAATCATCATAAGGGTGTGTGCTAATGTCAAAAGCACACACCCGTCAATAATTAACAGATCTCTTTACCACTCTATCTACAATCACAATAGGTAAGTGTACCACTTTCTCTTTCGTAGTACAAAGTTTCATCATTCCGTTCCATCCATCGAAATCATCATAAGGGTGTGTGCTAATGTCAAAAGCAGACACCCGTCAATAATTAACAGATCTCTTTACCACTCTATCTACAATCACAATAGGTAAGTGTACCACTTTCTCTTTCGTAGTACAAAGTTTCATCATTCCGTTCCATCCATCGAAATCATCATAAGGGTGTGTGCTAATGTCAAAAGCAGACACCCGTCAATAATTAACAGATCTCTTTACCACTCTATCTACAATCACAATAGGTAAGTGTACCACTTTCTCTTTCGTAGTACAAAGTTTCATCATTCCGTTCCATCCATCGAAATCATCATAAGGGTGTGTGCTAATGTCAAAAGCACACACCCGTCAATAATTAACAGATCTCTTTACCACTCTATCTATAATCACAATAGGTAAGTGTACCACTTTCTCTTTCGTAGTACAAAGTTTCATCATTCCGTTCCATCCATCGAAATCATCATAAGGGTGTGTGCTAATGTCAAAAGCACACACCTGTCAATAATTAACAGATCTCTTTACCACTCTATCTACAATCACAATAGGTAAGTGTACCACTTTCTCTTTCATAGTACAAAGTTTCATCATTCCGTTCCATCCATCGAAATCATCATAAGGGTGTGTGCTGATATCAAAAGCACACACCCGTCAATAATTAACAGATCTCTTTACCACTCTATCTACAATCACAATAGGTAAGTGTACCACTTTCTCTTTCATAGTACAAAGTTTCATCATTCCGTTCCATCCATCGAAATCATCATAAGGGTGTGTGCTGATATCAAAAGCACACACCCGTCAATAATTAACAGATCTCTTTACCACTCTATCTACAATCACAATAGGTAAGTGTACCACTTTCTCTTTCATAGTACAAAGTTTCATCATTCCGTTCCATCCATCGAAATCATCATAAGGGTGTGTGCTAATGTCAAAAGCACACACCCGTCAATAATTAACAGATCTCTTTACCACTCTATCTACAATCACAATAGGTAAGTGTACCACTTTCTCTTTCGTAGTACAAAGTTTCATCATTCCGTTCCATCCATCGAAATCATCATAAGGGTGTGTGCTAATGTCAAAAGCACACACCCGTCAATAATTAACAGATCTCTTTACCACTCTATCTATAATCACAATAGGTAAGTGTACCACTTTCTCTTTCGTAGTACAAAGTTTCATCATTCCGTTCCATCCATCGAAATCATCATAAGGGTGTGTGCTAATGTCAAAAGCACACACCTGTCAATAATTAACAGATCTCTTTACCACTCTATCTACAATCACAATAGGTAAGTGTACCACTTTCTCTTTCGTAGTACAAAGTTTCATCATTCCGTTCCATCCATCGAAATCATCATAAGGGTGTGTGCTAATGTCAAAAGCACACACCTGTCAATAATTAACAGATCTCGTTACCACTCTATCTACAATCACAATAGGTAAGTGTACCACTTTCTCTTTTGTAGTACAAAGTTTCATCATTCCGTTCCATCCATCGAAATCATCATAAGGGTGTGTGCTAATGTCAAAAGCACACACCCGTCAATAATTAACAGATCTCTTTACCACTCTATCTACAATCACAATAGGTAAGTGTACCACTTTCTCTTTCGTAGTACAAAGTTTCATCATTCCGTTCCATCCATCGAAATCATCATAAGGGTGTGTGCTAATGTCAAAAGCACACACCCGTCAATAATTAACAGATCTCTTTACCACTCTATCTACAATCACAATAGGTAAGTGTACCACTTTCTCTTTCGTAGTACAAAGTTTCATCATTCCGTTCCATCCATCGAAATCATCATAAGGGTGTGTGCTGATATCAAAAGCACGCACTCGTCATTTAATAAACATATCTCTTTCTTACTCTCTCTACACTCACAATAGGTAATTTTACGACTTTCACAAGTCAGTCATGCATCATTCTAATCCATCCATCCAAACTTTCATAAGAGTGCATGACAATATAAAAATCACAATTCCATCAATAATTAACAGATATTGTATTTTTACCATTCTCTCTACATTCACAATTGGTAAATTTACAACTTTAAGAGACTTAGTTTAAAGACCAATTAAAAATTCCGTATACAATATTTATACTGACACTTTGATCTGTTCTTCAATTTATGCTTCCTATGTATCAAATTTCAAAAATATACTTTTCTCTCTCTTTCACAGAACAAAACTTCATCAATCATGCTTCATTCTTTTCTATCACTCCAAATCATCATAATGGTGTATTCTAGTGTCAAAAGCACACACACATCAATAATTAACAGATATATACCATTTTCTCTACATTTTCAATACGTAAGTTTACAACTTTAAAAAACTGAGTTTATAACTGAAAAAAATTTTCACATAAAATGATTGCAACTGTGATATTTTCTTCTATTAATGCTTCCAATGTATAAAATTTTTTAAATATACTTTTCTCTGTATTTTTTACAGTAGAAAGCCTTATTAGTCATGTATCATTCTGTTCTATCCGCCCAAATCATCATAAAGGTGTATGCTAATATCAAACGCACACATTCGCCAATAATCAACAGAAGTTTTTACCATTCTCTCTACATTCACAATTGGTAAGTTTTACAACTTTAAGAGACTTAGTTTAAGGATGATAAAAATGTCGTATCTAATGTTTATTCTGCTACTTTGATGTGTTCTTCAAATAATGCTTCATATGTTTAAAAAATTTTAATATACCTTTCTATTGCTCTTTCACAGTACATAACTCCTTCAGTCGTACATCATTCTGTTCCATCCACCTAACAAATCATAAGGATGTGAGCACACACCTGTCAATAATTGACAGATTTTTACTCCACTCTCTCTATAGTCAAAACAGGTGAGTTTAAAACTTAAACAAACTCTGCTTAAAGATAGCTAGTAACTTTAGTCCGTACCTAATATTGCGACCATGTCACCCTTGCCATAAGTATAAGTATAAAGTATTCTTAAAATATCCATTCCTTTCTTTTCCACATTTCAAAAATCGCTCAGAGCATTAATCCTCCAACTTCACATCAAAATATTTCAAATTGTGTGTGTGCATATAGAAAGCTCACAGTCGTCAGTGGATAGCAGATCACTTTTAAACAATATTTATAATTGTATGGAATGTATTCAGAGCTTTACTAAACCGAATTTAAAGCTGATGCATACGTTTCCTAAATAATATTGTGAAACTGTCAATGGTAACCTGTAATATAGCTTTAATCCATTCGTTATCTAAATGCTTGCGGATTATGCGTAGTTTTAAATTTACTTTACAGTCTATTTGGCTGTTCAAAGACCCATCAGTTGAACATCTCCCAACTCCATCACTCTAACTATTCATGTATACTTAATTATGCCCTAATAACGAAAGAACACATCGTCAATTATTAACAGATCGTTTCCTAACAATCTTTGTGATCGCTGCAGGTACGATTAAAAAACTCAATTTTAAGCTTTGGCAAAGTTTGTACAGCTGATATTAAGACTTAGTCAAAAGTAATACGGTAATTTATTACGGAGCTTTGGTGCATTCGATATATCTAATAATCATATTCAAACGTTTCTAACAAATACGAAACTAATTCTTCACTTTCTTTCACAGTTTAAAGTTCCACCAATACACTGATCCTCAACTTTGGTCTAATATGAAATATCCATCATCATAACAAACTGGAAGTCAGTTAAATACTTCAATCTGACGCTTTCGAATCTTGTTATCTGTGAAGCATGAAATAAAAGTTTCAAACCAAGAACTATGAAAAATGTTTTTATGTATTTTCGACTAATATCCATTTTTCTCCAACCAAGACAACTTTTACAAATATACCATTCAATAGTGACCAAGCACACCTATAACTGCTAAATTATGTTGGTTCTAATTATCAAACAAACTTCAATATCAAAAGTTTTTCATGAACAAAATCCAAAAATCAAAAGGAACGTTGAAATTACAATAGTTTCCAAGTCTCATCTTACCACATATCTAATGCCAGATGATAGTTCTTGGTGCAGTTGTATGCTTCAATTGACAGAAAAGACAAAAATATTAAATATTTTTCACTAGTCATTCAATTTCAATAGTGATACAACTCATTACAATTTTTTTTAGAAATCAAAGAATGTATTTATTTAAAATAAACCCCGAAAATTTTCATCTTTTGATGACTATACCTATCAACTAACTATATATCCAATGGTTTCTAAACAGGCTCATCAACAGGTTCAGCATGTTTTATTTTTTTAAACACACTTTCAATAATAAACAAATGGAAAAAAATAATAATTTCATTTACTATATATAAACATTTTATGTAACAGTGCATTAATTAAACATTAATTAAAGTAATTAAACATTAATTAGTTAAATTAATTAAACATTAATTACATTAATTAAACATTAATTAGTTAAATTAATTAAACATTAATTACATTAATTAAACATTATATTAACATTTACTTTATACAAAATATTTCTGTTGTATATAGATGAATATGCATAATGAATGTGTATTAATTGCACTGAAATTTTGTAAATGTAATTTTAGGTACTTTAAAGTTTGTTTTTTACCCTCATCATTACTAATTAACTGTTTCAATTTTTAAAAATACATCATCCGTGCACGAACTCTCAATTTGAATTTGATTTTAATGTTTGGGACACTGAAATCGCGAGATATTTTAATCTGAGGCTGCTTTAACATTATGGAAGGGGAGATAGATATAAATAAACGATATCTATTTTTGTTTGTCTATGTGCTCTTTATAAAAATACTGGAGAAACTATCTTAGCCCTATCTGTTTACCTTAGCGTCAACAACTGCCTTATACTGTCCAGCCACTGGAACAGTAACATGTCGCCAGTTCTTAGCAAGGTCGCAAGATTAGACAAGAAACTATTTGGTTTTCCTATTTTAATCTTCACTGTACTTGGAATTAGTGATGAGACATAGACAGCTAAACATCGATGTTTTGAAACATCGATGTTGATAGTACATCGCCCCCAAAACATCGATGTTTTTAAAATTCAGTGTATTTAAAATTTTTTCCCCATTTCTTAAAACTGGTTTAGCACCTAGTGATGCGGCATCGACAACAAAACATCGATGTTTTGAAACATTGATGTTCAAAATGAAAACATCGATGTTGATAATGCATCGCCCCCAAACCATCGATGTTTTTAAAATTCAGTGTATTTAAACTTTTTTCTCCATTTTTTAAAACTGGTTTGGCAACTGGTGATGCGACATCGGCACCAATACATCGATGTAAATATTACAATAAACTTTACAGTATTGATCAAAGTAACAAAACGGCTGGATACTTAAACAACTAGACTAGCCATCAAAGACTGAAGAAAAACAGTCATTTCAGACAAGTTAAATCGCAGCACATTATCGCAGACATGATCGAACCATATTCTCTTCTTAGCAATCTGAATATGCTTGATGAATTTTCCAGGGTTTTCTTCCACTACAACCTCTCTACTGCATTTAATAAGAAATATTGCGTTCCCGACTTCCTTAAACGATTGACATTGGAAATCATAAACAACATTCCTCTAAATGACATCAAAATCTATACTGACGGCAGTAAAACTGACAATCTGGCAGGTAGTGGAATCTACATTGAAACCCCTCGGGACAAATACTACGTTAAACAACGTAACCCAGACTTCTGCTCTGTTTTCCGGAGCGAACTTCTAGCAATCGATGTGGGACTAGAGACCATCATGAGTGAAAGCAACTTTGACGACATCTGGATTCTTACAGATAGCCGCACCTCAATGCAACATCTCAAAAACTGGACTTACATAGGGGATGAAACAAGTTTATCCATCTTACAAAAATTGAAGACCATCTCCCCTCAGCATGATGTTCATTTTCAGTGGATCCCCTCGCACGCTGATATTCCTGGAAATGAATTGGCCGACAATCTTACAAAGGAGAGCTCAAATCATCCCGTCCCCTCCTCATTGGAGAACACTTTTTTAGAGCTATTTTCGCAGAAAAAGGCTCAAATCAAAGCGAAGTGGCTGACGCCTCCCCTTCATCACTGGTACAAAGGAAGAAAGCCGGGACTCTCCCTGTAGCTTTCTTGCGACAGGCCGTCCAGTACTTGCCTCACTCGATTTGCTAGTGGCCATATAAAATGCCTTACTTATTCCGAGGGCAACAAGATCTACCCGCTTTGCCCTAGATGCCAGAGACATCAAGCATCGCCTGAACACATTTTGGACTGCCTGGGACATGTCTGGGAGGAGATTCATTCTTCTCCTCTCTTTGTCTTGGCTTTCATTAAAGTCAACGGATGCCTTGATCTGGTCTGGCTCCGTCAGACCAGATTGGAGATTATTAACAACATCGATGTTTTTTTTTGATCAAACATCAATGTTTTGAAAACATCGGCATCGATGTCGTATCCCTACTTTTCACCCTTGGCCACTTTGGTCTAAATGTTCAATTTGCTGATTATGAAATTTATGCTATTTGGTTATTTTTTAAATCTTTATAACGGTACTTTTTTCATTTAAAAATAAAACATCGACACGTATAAACATCGAAGTTACAAAAACATCTACTCCAGTACATCAATGTTAAAAACATAGATGGTTGTTTAAAAACATAGACGGTTGTTTAAAAACATAGATGTTTTGTAAACATCGACATCGATGTCGCCTCCCTACTTGGAATAGGGCAGTTTTATCTCAACGAGAAATATCGTCTTTAACGAAACTGGCCAGATGTTAGACGAAATATCTCGTCGAATCACTTGGAGGGTTAAGAGAAATTAGGAAGTGTTAAAAATGCTTTTTGAGAACAGTGCCGTTATAAAATTGTGTAAGTCGTGTCGCTGGTAACCACAATTGAAAGTTTGTCATTTTATGGCATAAGGGGAAAATATGGCCAAGCTTTGACAGGTAAGTTTTGTTTTACACCTAGTAATTGGTCTCACACACCGCAAGGAGTTTAATGACACTGAAGAGAGAAATACATTAAGTGTGTTATAGAAATCGAATATGAGTCGCCTATTTCACGCACGCTGCTTGCACCCGTGGCAATCCAAATGAGCAAATGCGGTCCTCCAGGGAAGTGGCCCTGGTTTGAGTGATTGAAATGCTCGACAAAAAAACTAACCTGTATATGCATAATTCATTCTTTTGTTCCACTTCCTTTACAAAATCCAAATCAGTATGTAGGGTATGCAATGTTTAGTAAAATGGACCTAATACGGGAAATCTCATTCCACTATATGAAGCATTTGACAGTTAAGTCTATGTCGAACATTCTGAAAGGGCATTTGCGGCATTTACATTTGAACCATCATCGTTATTATCATTGAAACATCATCGAAATCGTTAATTTATTCATTTGAAGTTATCTCGTCATAGCAATGTCGGTCAGATCTTGATGCACGAGATATCTCGTCTAAACCACTTGGAGGGTTAAAACATATCACACCCCGGCAAGACGCAACTCAAAATTCAACTTCAAAATTCAACTCAAAGTTCAACTCAAACTTGAGAAACATCGTCTTAAAGGATAATATATAAAACTTATATTGAAATAGTATAAGATTCTTTTAAATTAAAGGTACGTATTTATGATAGTAACTTCTATTATATTCTATAGAATAGTAATATAACACGCTGGGGCAACTCATACATATTTTTCAATGGCATAACATCAAAATTTTTATTTTTGACTTGTGTCACTTGGGTGCGATATGGGAACAGTGTCTGCGAAGTTAAATCTGGGTGACGTTTGTGTTTTTACGACAGAATATGTTACCACCGTTCGCTCTTTATTTACATTCTGAAAATATTTTGAAGCCTTCACCCAATGTGTTTCTCTTTAGAAAAACCTGTGGGAAACGAACGGGAAGTTTGCAAAGAAACCTGAATCAAAATTCCCCAAAAGAGTTTCTTAGGGCGATCCGTTACGAGTCGTTTGCAACAAATCGGTTCAAGGAAAAAGTTGGGACTTCTATAAATTGCGTGTTTTTATGTTCAAAACTTAAACAACTTATGCAAGACATACGCTTTGTGAGAGAACGAAAACGAAACTTCCTAACTGAATGAGTTTTCTATAAAGTGTGTATTTTTAGTGAAATATCTCGTTATTTATTTTTGCGTTTTAACAAATGGTCTTAAATTATACATGGAATTCTAACACTTATTGCTTTTTGATACAACTGTTGCGGAGGCTTGTTTTAATTAAATCTAGCTTCTGTACGATTTTAATTTAATGCACCAATGTTTAAAAAATTACAACACTGTGAAAGAATGATGACAATAGCGATCATGCGATATTCGGTGAAAGATATGAAATGAAAGCTGTTGTAATTGAACTGTAGAGTTAAGCTTTCCTTATCCCAGTAGCACCCTTTGATTTATCTTAGTAGTGTAATTAGATTGCTGTTTAGGAGCCATGCAACTAGTGTATTGTGGACCGCTAGATGTGAAAGCCTCTACATTGATCACAACACCTCGTCTATGTCAGAGTTTGAACGAGGAGGAATGATCAGTCTGCGTGAAAGAGGATTTGCATACCGCTCTATTTCTGTTCGAACTGAAGATATGCCATAACACCAATTAAAATGTTGGAGAACAATGGCATTGCAGTGACGGACAATTCAGTTTCGTCACTGCAATTTCAGACCACTGCAACAGGCGCAATATCGTCTGTTTCCTCAATTCGACGGCCTTCGCTTCATACAGTACTGACTGCACACATTCCTTTGCAGAGTCTTCCCTTGACCTTGAGGGTTCGGTGTGACTTAGTGGGCATGTCCACTGCGCTAGCTTTCTTTGACTTGTAGGTGGTGCAGGTTCAATTCCTGTCAAATGTATTCCTTACTGGGTATATTTCTCTCTTCTGTGTCAATAAAACTTACGTCGTGTGTAAATGTTATTTGTATTGTGACGGGTGCAAGTATTGTGAAGGGCAATATTGTATTAGAAGTATTGTTATTAGTATTGTGATAGATTGTACAATATTGCAATATTGTATTAGAAGTATTGTTATTAGTATTGTGATAGATTGTACAATATTGCAATATTGTATTAGAAGTATTGTTATTAGTATTGTGATAGATTGTACAATATTGCAATATTGTATTAGAAGTATTGTTATTAGTATTGTGATAGATTGTACAATATTGCAATATTGTATTAGAAGTATTGTTATTAGTATTGTGAAGCGCAATACGGCCCTTGCTCCATAAAGCCACAAAACAACGAACCAACACTTGACCTTGAACTTTTGATGCTTCAGGATACAATGAGCCCGTGATCTAACTAATGCATGCTGATTGGCAACGTGCCTTATTTTAGGACGAGTACCGTTTAAACCTGTGCTACAATGATGGCGCAAACGCATTAGAATGTATCGTTATGAATGGAAATTTTATGTAGCTTTGTAGAGCGTCATAGTTATCGAATGTCAGACGTAACGGTGTATGTTGCAATTTGCTATCTTGGCCGCTTTGAATTCAAAGTAATTTCAGCAACAATCTTTACATCAGGGAAGTTGTAAATACAGACGTCATAACGTTTCTTTAGAGCACTCCAAATTATATATTCTAGTAGGTTTTTCCTGATGATCAGATGTTTCCAGAAATATTAAAGCATTGTCCTCATCACGGAAGACACGCTCATTCCTTGGATTCATGTTCGACAGACATGTTGCCTATTGAACATGTTTGCGATTTGATTTATCTGCAACTAGCCCTTAACATCCTCAAACAGTCAGTACCAATGAACTGCGAACTCTCTTAACAGCAGCCTGGCCAAAGACACGAAATGTAACAGATCGTGTAGGCTTCCCAACACATTCTGATTTTTAAAAATTTAAAGCTGTATTATTCTGAAAACTTATGTTCGTAATATGCAGAAGGTCTCATAAATTCTATGAATAATATTAATTAATCGCGATGTAAATAATTGTTGCAGTATCTAGCACAGTAGATTACTACAGAATAATGTCAAGATATCTCTTTCTACGACAGTACACCAAGAAAGCCTGCTTGACAGTCGAGGTTCTTTGAAGAGATATTAACATCAACAAATTAATAAATCGGATTTATTCCATCGTAATAACATACGGCCTTAGTGTGCCATAACAGACAATTGTTGTCTTAAAGAAACAAAGAGAACGCAGATAAAGTCACTCATTTTACGCAATGTTTATCTCCGCAGAACAAAATTTACCACAGTTCGATTTACAAGATTGAGACGACATTTGTATAATGAAGTAAAAGAACTGATGCCACCACATCATTATAAAATTCATTCTAATCGCATAATTCTTTCGTGGTTTCAACTCTCACAAACTTCAGTGTGTAATCCTTTATGGTGCCCAAAAAATACTGTCTGTTTTCAAAATTTGTTCCACGATTTTTCCACTCATAAGAAGTTGAAAATTTCATAAACGCATGTTCGACGTCTTATACTTTAAAGACCATCCAATTCGCTACTTTAAAAAAAATGAATAACGTTTAAGTATTGTCTAGCCCTTAAAGTAAATTTAGAGTACTTCTTGAAAAAGGATTCCAAGATAGAAAAAACGTCTTCAGCTATTTTGTCCAAGCATTAAAAGTTTAATTCCAATCCAAAAGAATTATTTTATATTCTTGGCTATAGACCTGTTGATTTTTTATCTGCACTGTTAGATACATGATTTTTAAAACATTTGTTTTCATTTATTTCCCAATAGGCACTTAAAATTTTTTTACCTTTAAATTCTGCTAAAAACTTTGGATTATAAAGAATAAGAAATCTAATGCGATTACATTCTTCGAAGCTTAGTTGTCTTAAATATAACGTAAAAGAATGTTTATGTAAGGCTCATTTTAGCAATATAAGTATAAACGCATTTTATTCGGAATTGTTTCCAGTCTTATATATGCTCTGCTAACAGTTTCATGCAGTTGTTCTATGAAAAATGAAACTTCTTCATCTAGTACTTTTTAAGTTCAGTATTTTTCAGAAACTTAATTGTTTGCGTACTTTAAATTGTTTTCTGAATGGAAAATTTAAAGTTAACGAAGCATGTTTTATGCTACAATTTTGTTAAAACAAATTGAACGATTTAAATAAATATATCTATATAGCTACAAAAGCATCGAAAGTTAAAAGTGAAGCTTTTTATACTATGCAGTGTAAAACATTTTTCAATCAAATAGTTTATATAATTTCAAGCAAAAAGAAAACATATTCGTATTAAAGAAAGTCTCACTGGAGGGTATTACACACTTTGAATGATGTGTGTGTATCTGATAACTAAGAAGAATACGTCAGCCACCCCTTCCATGTCTGATACTATTTATCGCAGATTAATCAGTTGATGAGTGTCAGTCTTCTCTCTTCCTGTAAACCAATCAGATGATGAATAGTCGTTTCCATCGGGCAGACTAAAATAGTATGAGGCTAGCGTTACTATTAGTTTTGGTTACATGATCCAGTGCACATAAAAAGATACCATTACTTACTCTACTTTTATATATGAATGGTAATGCTACGAAAACAGGGAAACACCTAAAAATACATGTAACCTTGCCTAATATGGTGTAAGAAAACCTCTGGCATTCAAATCAGCTTGCAGTCTTTTCGGAATGGATAAATACAATTCTTGTATGCTTTCCAAAGAAATCTTGTGCCATTCTTCCTGCAAAACGGTGGCAAGTTCAGGTAACGGTAATGGTGGTGGATAGCGGTCGCACGCACTTTACTCTCCAATGTAGACCACAGATATGCATTAATATTGAGGTCTGTTGAATGTGGTGGCCAGGGGAGATGTGGCAAATCATCCTCGTGCACAGAAAACCAGTCCTGGCCGATATGAGCTGTTTGAACAGGATCTTTGCCGTCTTGGAAGGCACCATCTCCATTGGGGAACAAAGTTTGTACCATGGAATGGACTTGATCGGCCAAAATGTTCACATAATCCTTGACCCTACGTGCCCTTGCAGAGTAATCATTGGGCCCACAGAAAACCATGATATGTCTGCCCAAACCATCACAGACCCTCGCCATGTTTCAATCTTGGCAACAAGCAGTCTGTATTATGGGCTTGGGATTACGTTCGCCAGACCTAAACTCGGCCACAAATGGGAAACAGTGTGAAACAAGACTCTTCCGACCAAATTACTGTCTCCCATTGCTCAATAGTCCAGGCTTGATGACTTAAACACCACTTTTTCCTGTTACAGGCATTAGCATCACTGATGAATGGTTTTGAATTACAACTCGGCCAGAAATACCCTGCTTTTAGAGCTCCTTTCTTATTGTTTTGGTACTCACAGAGTTTGTGAGCACGACATTCATTTCAGCAGTAATTTTTGCATCTTCTGTCTTTTTATTTTTAGTCGCAATCCTCCTTACTGATCGTCTGTCACGATCACTCAAAACACACTTTCATCCGAGCTGTGGATAATATAATGTTTATATTATCCACAGTGTTATGTGGAGCATATAATGTTTTTTTTTCTTTTCATATACAGGGATTGGACAAAATGATGTGAACACCTGTGAAAAGAGAATTTTTTTTTATTAATAGGCTGTTGGTCCTCCTTTTGCATTAATTACAGCTTATATCGGACGTGAAATTGACAAATACAAGTCACTTACAACATTCAGAGGGATACGCTCCACTCAAATTGCATATAAGTCCTTAATACAGAAAGTGTCCTTGGAGGGGCGAATAGACTGCTCAGCTTGTTTTCCAAAATACCCCACAAAAGTTCAATTATATTGAGATCAGGGACTGAATTGACCAGATGAGGTGCTCTTTTTCATCGTCGTGTTCATAAAACCAGTCTCGGGCAATTCCACAGGTGTGAATATGGGCATTATCATCTTGGAAGACTGGTCGTTTATCAGGAAACACAGTTTGGAGCATTGTGTGAAGATGGTCGGCCAGAAGACTGATATAAGCCTCTCCTGTAACACGGCCATTCAGAAAAACAAGTGGGCCAAGACCACGATGTGACCCCAGATCATCACTGAATCGCCGCCTTGCTTAACCGTAGGACAAGAACAGTCAACTTGATAGGCTTCTGGTGGCGTTCTTCAAACGTAAACACATCAATTTGTCGGGAATAATGTGAACGACGATTCGTCTGACCATATTACATTCTCCCATTGTTGTTGTGTCCAATTTTTATGCTCGCGACACCATATTCGTCGCTTCAAGGCATTGCATGGTGTAATCAATGGTTTTGAAATAGCCGCTCTACCATGAATATTTGCCATATGCAGTTCACGCCGGATATTTTTTAATGAAACTGCTTCCTGTATCTGTGTGTTCATCTCAGATGTTATCTGGGATGCTGTTGTCTTGTGTTTTTTTTTTTTTTTTTTTTTTTTTTGCCGCAATCCGATCAAAACCCTTGTATTTCTCTCATTCAGATTCGATTTTCGACCATTGTTGTGCTTTTTAGATGATGTTTTTCCCTGTTTCAAATATGCTGACATTACAGTTGACACTGTACTTCTCCCAATACCTAGAAGGGTGGCCGTTATCGTTACTGAGGCTCCAGCAAGACGGGGCCCAACAATCATGCCTCTTTCGAAATCAAAGAGGTCAGCCATAACGCAATTTTAACACAAAAATATCTAGAGTGCAGGAGTATATGAGAAGTTTTTTTCGAGTGCTATTTTTTCACAATTGTTCATATTATTCTGTCCAACCCCTGTATGTGTAATAAATCTTTGATACAGTATCTCTTGAAACCCTAAACACTTTGGCTGCCTTGCTTAGGGAAGCACCCATCCGACGAGCTCCAACAATTTGCCCACGTTCGTAGTCTGTTAGCTCTGACGTGATGCAATTACAACTTCACAGAACAGTGCCCCTACAACGACTGACCTGCACAGCGTATTTACGTCGTTATATAGGTGGCGACAGTAGGCGAAAACACAAAACAACTCACTTACTCATTCATTCTCTCACTGACTAACTCATCACTGTATCTCAAAAACTACAAATCCTATGAAACTGAAATTTCGCAAGGTGATTCTTCTTATACCGTAGGGCCGCACTAAGTGAGGATTTTGAAATTGACTCCTTGATTAGATAGTGTAGGATTTGTTTTGAATTCGACTCCTAAGAAGCCTAAAATTGACGTAAGTCCTAAGCCAAAAGCCATTTGAAATCGCCGTAGAAATAACATTGAGTACTTCTCTTCTAACTGACTTTTTACTTCTTCCCATGATGAAAATATTATTAATAAAATTTTTGATTGATGAAGAAAGAATATTTAAGGCCATTAATTTTACATAACTTACATTTTGTAATGGAACACAAAATCCTAAAAGAAAAGCTCATTGATCATAAAAGCTTTATTTTGCTTTTTGGTATCTGACAACGTAAGAATTAATGTTTAACTTTATAAAATTTGATTCAGAATTCTTTGTTTGGGTAGCTGAGTCGTCAGTGAGATGTTGCGGTCATATTTGAGGATTCCCAAGTATTATAAATATGTGTTCTTTTGCTTAGGAATCATTATTGTTTTTATCAATATTATTCGTCTTTTGTCGAATTGTTCGATTTCAGAATATATTCAGGAAATCAAAATAATACAAGTAAAACAAATTTGTTTTTTCAGAATTCTGCATTTTTTTCAAGGATTAGAATTTTGTTTCTGTTTGTATTTATGGGTCCGGTATATTACCTATTGCAGAAATATTATTCAGGTTAGATTTTAATGATTTATTTATTTCCTGCCAAATATCACTAGAAAAAGTTAAATCTTTGGTGGTAAATGTATATTTCGACCAACTTTTTTTAAAAACTGGTTTAATACGCAATAATGTGTAGATTGCTGTATCATAAAATAAATAAAATATACACATCAAAATATTTTTTTAACGGGTAATTTCTTTTTTTAATTAAAAAGTAAATTAAAAAAAAAAAACTTTAAAATAGGGTGGGTTGCGTTAAATTGAAACGTGCAGTCATACGCTGTAGTTCAAAGATAATTTGATAACGCTTTTCTTTGAAAAACGATTAAATCAATTAAATTTCATTTTTTCCCTCGTGTTTCATGGGTGTTTTTGAAAGCTGTACTTCAGAGTCAAGTAACTACATCTATTATTCTAAGTAGGTACGTGCTGTACATTTAGAAAGCGAATTTCTGTGAATTTATGTAAAAACGTACCATAAGGGTTCAATTTAAAACTATATGTATGTTGGAAAAAAAAGGGAATTTTAAACAAGAGTTTGTTATTATTGCAATAATATTACAATTAGTGATTTTTAAATGTTGAAATTTTTGCCTTAAGTGACAGAAATACAAAGTTGCTTATTCTACTTAATGAAGCTGTTCTTACACAACTTAGATACATGCGAATCATTCGTTGAATTCAGTGCGTTTTGTTTTGTAAAAACGCTGTAAAATCAACCTTTTGTTCTTTAAAAATTTGTTATCGATTGAATTTAATTTGTCTATACACTGATGATATTTATTTCTATCACAAGCTCCGTTATTCCACATGCCGCTTAGGATTTTCAGGAATAAATGCGTTTGCTTCGAATAAAATCAGTCACGAATGTCGTAAGTTTTTTGCCCACTTGAACAAATAGAAAGCGGGTTAATACGTAGGTTATCATACCCACATGGTTCTAGAGTATAAGTATACCAAATGTGGTGTAGATTGGTCAAAAGGTGGATTTTAATAAAGAACAAACGTCAACTCTACTTTATATATCCATCAGAAGTTCCGTTATTCCGCTGAATGGAATTTTCAAGAAAGATTGCGTCTGCTTAAACTAAATTACCCATCAATGCCGTAAAAATTTAATTTACAATCCTCTCATATTGATGATGAAATTCGAAAATATCGCATACTATATAGGTGCAATAATGGCACAAGTAAGTCATATTCATAAGAAAACTAAGTGCAAGACGACTATCCGCCAAAAATTCGCCATTTTTACTGAAGATGAATGAACGGGAATATTCGTAGTCGTTCGAAAACTCAAAATCAACTTTCTGTAGTAGTCCACATTAGAAAAAAAATACTTTCAGCCGAAGTGCGACGAATATGCAATGGATGGATACAACATATATGTATATATGCGTCCGAAGTAAATTGTAGAAGCGATGGAGAAGTTAAAATGAATATATATAATATATATATATATATATATATATATATATATATATATATATATATATATATATATATATATATATATATATATATATATATATATATTATTAATATTATTATATATATATATTATATAATACATTATTTCAAAAGAGGTATACTTAAATCATATAATTATTAATGAAGTAGAATTTGACTGAAATATTTAAAAGGTAAATATATAATGATAAATGAAATTTTAAGTCGTAGAACTGACCTGACTCTGACAAGTAGTATTTCATTTAGTGGTTTTATTTGACAGTAGGAGTTCAGCTTAAACATATGTTATGATTTAACATAGTTACTTCCCCAAGATCTTCTGCGTTCCCACTGGAATTTCACTACGACTTTCTGATTACTCCGTCATAGATGTGGATCGTGATTACTAGGATCATGATTCAAGTCACGAACTGAATCATGGTACAAATACATCCATAAGTTGCTAACCCTTAGACGAATATAATTCTTTGTAGGGAATAGTTGGAGACAAACATAGGACAGAAGTTGTTATAATTTCCCCATCAAAATTTCGGTCTCCAAGTAGAGGTTTATTGTTTGTTTACTTCGCACTGTTATTGGACGTGTAATAAGATGAATACCAATTTCCATCATGCTGTTATAATGGATGTTTGATTCTAATATACTTATGATAGTTTATGAGATTGATGTAAACAACTTTAACTTATGCACAGATGTGTTCTCGCCATTTGAAATACTTGTTTATAAAATTTAACTACCTTTTAAATAAAATATCTTCTTGACTGTCTATGTGTTGCTTTGCATATGATTGATATAAAGTCAATGTATAAGTTCAAATTAGTAAATTACAGTTGGTGACCCGGACGTATCCCCGAACCAACAAACACCTCTAAGACAGGCCATATACTGGTGTAATATCAGTCCTGCGGCGCTAATTTGATTTAAATACTCGTGAGTAATGATATATTTTAAGTGCATAATTGGAATACCCATGCACACGTCGTTTGTTTTGTAACATGTCGGATCAATATGTGGCTTGAATTACAGTGAAATGGAATTTAAGTATTATGCAATACATACCTTATGTCTCATAATAATAATTAAGAATTATACTTTATGTTTCATAGTAACAATTTAAAATATAGATATTTTATTTCATAATAACAATTTAAAATAGATACTTTATATTTCAAAACAAAATTTAGAATATATATTTTATTTCCGTAAAACTGGCCCGATATAGTAATTTAAATTATTTTACATAAAATACTAAAAAGTAGTATGTGTATGTTTTGAAATAATACTTGCAACGTTTCCCGTGCTTGTGCGATTTAAAAATTTCAACTATTTGCTTAAGATACCAAAAGTAATATTTGTATGTTTTAAAACAATATTTACAACCATTTCCGTAAAACAAATCGATTTAAAATAAAGTTGAGTGCATTTTGAAACCAGAATATACGACCCGCTTCCCCTGTGAAAATGGATTTTTCAAAAAACCTACCAGTCCTACTGTATACAATATATTCAAAAATTCCTAATCTCGCACAAAAATAATGGAGAGAGGAACACTCTTTTATAAATTTTGCGTATTGTTATCTTCAGTATTTTCAGCATTTTTGTCTTCATTTACTCTTTCTTATCGGAGTTTCACCTGCAAAAGTATGTTTATCACAAATAGAAAAATCAAACGCAGGCGGAACACAAATCCCTTTCGAGAAGAAAAAACCCCCTCTTTATTGAATTTGTCTGTGAAAAGACTCACGCATTTCCATTTTTAATATCGCAAACTGAGCGCATTCAAACGTCTTGCACACAATGGACTTACAACAACTGGGAATACTTTAAGGAACTTAACAAACACTTTATACTTCAAAGAACTTTCGAAGATTATATGCTGCGTCCCCTGGAACGATAATAGGTTTTCTATTTATCTGCTTTGCAAATCGGGGTGAGGGGAAAATAACACAAAAAAATCTCAGATTTTTGTCGTTCGCGCGATAAACAATTCCTTTACACGCGACATCATAAAAAATTAATTTCACTTACTTTTAAAAATCGAAAAAATCTGCTTTATTTTACCTCATTAAAACGGAGTCAAAGGCGAAAACGTGCTTTTATTTTCTCTCGAGGCATTTCACTCTTTATTGGTCTCGAGCACTAATGCCTCTTTTTTAGTTTCTGGATATTTTTAAATGCGTTTTTTGGGAGAGAGGAATTTGAACGAAACATTTGGAAGTACTTAAAGTTCGGAGTGGGGAATATAAATATAAATATCATCGCTTATATTTTTCCGAGTAAGCGGATTATGCTGTGAATGATTTTTAATCCGGGAACCGTGCTTCGGAAGGTTTTCATCGACACCATTTGCAGAGCTCAGTGGGTTTAAAGATAAAAGCTCTAGAAAGCTCTTACGCATTTTAATGTCGTTTCTGTCTGGACGTGGAGAGGAAGATGCTCAGTAAGTGGATGAAGATTTAAACTATACCGAAAAGGTTTAAGGGGTAGGAGCGCCTTGAGAACCAGAAAAAGTATTGTTCTAAAATTGAAAAGGGGGTTTTGTTATAAAATAATTAAATACTTTGAAGAATCTCTGTTATCTCGTTTTCGGAAAAACTCGAATCTCCGTGTCTTAGCTCTTGTGCCTTTTTCTGTGGATTTAAAATGCAGCAGTTTGATAAAGCTTTATTCCAAAACCACCTAATTCCGAGTTTTGCGAAGTACCAAAATTGCAAAAATTCGATTAAATGGAAACTTTCTATTTATACGACTGACATTTATTTTAATCGATTGAGTTGGCGACTTTCAGAGCAAACTTTTGATGTTGGTATTTAGTTGTTCTAAAATGTGCAGCAAATCTTTTTTTCTTCTACAAAGAACACGATGCAAAAATATTAAGCTGTGCCAAAGTTATGACGTTATACTTGGTCAAAAATTTAGCATCTGTAGATATGAAAGGTTTTATGCGCATTAATTATATATTTACTATTAAATTTTAACTCTCACACTAGTTTTTATATGCATATAAATCAAATAAACTTTACTCATAAGCATAAGCATAAAAAAAAAGCATAAGTTAAGCAACCTTAAAATCATCAAATTTTCAATATTTGAAAGCATGATGAATTTTTTACTTTCACTTAGATTACTTTTACAATAGATTACAAGAAAAATTGTCCCCCCTCCCTCAAAATGCTAAAAAAATCCTGAAGAAACCTGATCTGCAGAGAACAGTTCAAAATAGGAAGAATATCTAAAATTTTAATCTGAGAACAGCGTACTTATCTACTACCGTTTTAAGATATAGAAGCCAATGTATTTTTTGGATATTTACTCGTTGTTTCATTTTTTCTTCTTCAGAAAGCCCTAACTTTTATAGCTTCTGATTACGTTGTATAATAATTTCAGAAGCCATTGTGAACCAGTCCACTTTTTTTCAATATTTTTCTACATAAAATTTGAAATAAAAACTAAATTCTTCTTCTCCTTTTGATATGTGCGGTAACGCTGAGACCGCGTTCGCAAACAAGTATTTGAAAAAAGTGTAAGCCAGAAAATAATTCGTCAGGTGACCTCAGTTTCAGCAGTTCCGAAGTTTCATTTACGAACGCTTCCATACATTACAACAAAAATTAATAAAACACAGAAAAATCTCGAATAATATATTTTTACATAAATTTCTTACGTTTATATTTGCACATCCTGTACACCAGGGCTCGAAATACCCGGGTGCACAGGTGTACTGTGCACATGAAAATAAAATTGTGCACCTAAATTTTTCCCCCTAGGTGCACGCTGTGCAAATAACGTTAAAAAAAGGGAGAGGAAGACGTGTTTTATTATATTTTGATGTTTCAACAAAATATTACTATCAACCTGTCTCGCTATAAAGGAAGGTATTTAAAATTCCTAAATACACACTATGTGAAAACAAAATCGATGGGAAGTAACGGGTTTATACAGGAGGAGAGTTTACTTGTGTCACTGCTACCTGAACTTTCTGATGATCAAAACATTTTTCAGATGGCTCTGTTGAAGCGACTGTCGCGACAGCCGTGCGCGAGATACCTTGATAAAAAGAAAGTTTTGAAAGAAACACGACACATAATCCAACTATGCAGTTCGCCGATTGAAGACATATTTAAATCCATTGTTAAGGATTCACTTTTGTCTGCTTTTGCTGTCTTCGAGCCATGTTATTGGCGAAACAATGAAGAAATTGAGAGCTATGGGAACGAAGAAATTGAGAATTTATGGTCACATTTTCAAATTCCATTAGAAGTAATAACTTCGCAGCTAAAAATATGTTCAAATATTTTTATTTACTATCTACTATTAACCTATCTAAACATGCCTATCTAATAAAGTAGTTTACATTACATTAATGCTCTTCTATTACGTTTTTTTTATGTATACCTGATATATAATATGTGCACCTAATTTAAAAACTTGTGCACCTGCATTAAAAAATCTATTTCGAGGCCTGCTGTACATTTCTTCTGTTGAAGTAGAGCCTACACTTTGAAAAAAGACTTTATGCACTTTCCTGGTCAAATTAAAAAACCAATGTATTAAAAAATATTAATTTGCTCAATGTTTGCTTTCTGGTCTTAACCGTATTGGCTCTAAGACTTATCATAATTGAAATATTCCATTGTATTTAGTAGTTGCATTTACGTCACACTAGAACAACACAACGGTCAATTGGTGACTGTCCGGGATCAACACTAATTGTGTCGACTGAAAAAGTAAATTTGTTACTATTTTTTTCAAGAAGACGCAAAGAAGTTTTGAAAAGAGTACTTCTTTATCTGACAGTAATGAAGATTTTCAGTGCTTAACACATAGGGAAGGCCCAAAGGTAACACCTTTCGATTTTTGAAATTGAAAATGCTTAAATGATTGCATCATTATTAAAAACACAGCCGTAGAGTAATTGAATGCAAGACAGTCAAAGTAATTACCATGATCCGACGATTTTTAACCCAATGATTTTATGCCATCCACTCCTTGCATATAAATAATTTGCACTGATTGATTACGAAATACATGAACTGATAATAGATGTTTTATGACACCCACACACTGCAATAAAATATCAAATATTAAATTTTCTTCAAAATGCTAGTAACCAGACGACCAGACGACTTTTAACCCAACGACTTTATGCCATCCATTACTCTTCCTTGTATATAAATAATTTGCACTAATTGATTACGAAATACATGAACTGATAATAGATGTTTTATGACACCCACACACTGCAATAAAATATCAAATATTAAATTTTCTTCAAAATACTAGTAATCAAACGACTAGACGACTTTTAACCCAACGACTTTATGCCATCCATTACTCTTCCTTGCATATGAATAATATGCACTAATTGATTACGAAATACATGAACTGATAATAGATGTTTTATGACACCCACACACTGCAATAAAATATCAAATATTAAATTTTCTTCAAAATACTAGTAATCAGACGACTAGACGACTTTTAACCCAACGACTTTATGCCATACATTACTCTTCCTTGCATATAAATAATTTGCACTAATTGATTACGAAATACATGAACCGATAATAGATGATTTATGACACCCACACACTGCAATAAAATATTAAACATTAAATTTTCTTCAAAATGCTAGTAACCAGACGACCAGACGACTTTTAACCCAACGACTTTATGCCATCCATTACTCTTCCTTGCATATAAATAATTTTTACTAATTGATTACCAAATACATGAACTGGTAATAGGTGTTTGATGACATCATACACTATAATAAAGTATCAAATATTTAATTTTCTTCAAAATGCTAGTTTGTTTCAATCTACTTAAAGATCCAAAAGAGTTTAAAAAACAGGTCATAAAACATCAAATCTACTCTCTCCAATAAACAGCGTTGAAAGTTTTTTAAGCGCACCGATTTATATATTAAGACATTTTCAAACGTCATTCGGGTCAACTTTCAATCGAGACCAGGACTTTTTACAATCTTTTCTTACAATGATTAAGACATAAACTTTTATTAAAGGTTGAGACGTCTTAAAAAGGAAAAATTTACCATTCTCCCGTTGTTCACTTTTTTTCCCTTTTCCGCTTAGACATGAAAGTTCCCCCAGAAGGTCATTTGGGAAATAATGAAACGTAAAAATAACGTTTTTGCTGCGTAGTAGACAGAACGATTCCGTTCCAGAGTTACAAGCTCCAGTTTTTATTTCTTCCGATGTTGGCTCGGTCAGGAGTTCGCCCGAGAGCTTTTTGTCTGGATGTAAAAAAAACTAAATGTCAGACATGAGATCCATTTTCGTGATGAAGAGCTCATGATAGTTAACGAATCCGCTGTGATTGCTGGCTTACGTAAAAACAATAACCAAACGCTGCAACTTATGTCGGAGGATGGGTCTTAAAGGGATTTTGTTTTTGTTTAGGGTGATGATGAATTGCGATACCTTACAGACGTGAGTTTGCAATATATATCGGGGAAAATCGCCAGCTGCTGTTAGCTGAAACATTCAGTTTGTAGTAAATTGTGTATAAAATAAACTTTCATCACAAAATAAATTTGCTTATTTAGATCTAAACATTGCTTAAAATTACTTCAAGTTTAGGTTTTTTCTCTTTCTTGCATTATTTCTCTTTGATTTACCCCTGCTCTTTGCTCATTGATTTTTATTTCCTCTTACAAGTTGTGTGGGACCAAGAAAAAACCCCTTATATTTAAAAATCAGGTACAGAATCATGAAGTTTATTTTTATATAAAATAAAGTAAGTCGTTTTAACTTGCTTCATAATGGACATAGTCATTTTATTAACGAAACATGGGTGTATAGTGTCTCTTTTAAAGCACCTTTGTAAATTCAAATAAGCTAAATCGCTTTACGATCAATAAATTTCATACAAGAATACATAGCGTGTGAATAAAAAACATAATTACCCGTCTATTACTCATGATTATAGATTTACAGTATACTCTGTTTCACCTTAACTTGTCAGTAGAGTAAAGGCTACGTTGACCGCATCACAGCCGTTGTCGTAGAAACTAGGGTTACAATGTCAGAAGAAGTCAGCTATAAGCGAGGAAATTCGCCCTTTTTGGCAAGGAGAGATAAAATGCACGTGGAAATTCTATACGTTTCACAGATCTTTAATTTCTAATGGCTCTTGCATTACATTTGTTAATTAAACAAAAAGCTACTCTATGTTAATATAAATGCGTTTTGATTTTTCTAAATGAGTATTATTTTTAGTTATTTAAAAATATATATATTTAAAATTTTTTTACAATAAATGTTGTTTAAAAAAACAGTCTATTTAAAGATGTGATGAACCATAAAATTCATTTTTTGAATTTACTTACCTGAAAGCTAAACACCTTGATTAATACTTCTTTTTTCAATTTTAATAATTTTATTAAAGGAAATTAATCCAATTTAATTACTCCTTTGGTCTTACATTTGGTTGGACAAGGTAGGGGAGAGTGCGTCGTCTGCTAAAATATGTGTTTTTCTTAACAGCAAAATATAGTCTCCAAATTAAATCAAATTTATTCTGATATTAAAGAAAGTAAATAACAAATAAAAATACATATAACATAGAGGATATAAAATACATTCACAATAAATAAATAGAATATAAAAAATACAAATATAGTGAATACACATACAATAATAAAAAAAATGAAACCATTTTAAAAATTAGAGTTAAAAAAAATAAACCTTATATGTGTGAAACATATTCTGAAACTCGCGGAACGGTGTCGGGTTGATTAGTAGTAAATTATTAATTTTATGAATAATTTAAAATAGTTTACAAGAAAGTGTACAGAAGAAACCAATCTCTTTCATGAATAGTAGTTACAATGAGAAAACTATATTTACGTTTTACTTATTCATCACATGCATTTATACATCATCAATATATGTAAAACATAGCAAACATCATAACAAATCTATTTACATTATAATATACTTATTCATCACATGAATTTACACATCATCATCACTTAACATTTCCGAATCGCTATCAGACTCACTATTAAAAGAAATTACCAAGTTCTTACTTTCCCAAATATCATCCACAAGTCCATCTACTTCCCACATGTATTTCTCTTTTTCAGTAACATGGTTTATGCAGTTTTTCCAATTTTGTACAGAGACCTTTTCAATCCCTTGGATGACTAAATCCTTCACATCGTTCAGTTTAAAAGTCTTGTTTTCCCTGGCAACGTGTCCTTTTACTTGACTCCATATCATTTCAATGGGATTAAGCTCACAGTGATACGGGGGAAGTCTCAAAACCTTATGTCCAAATTTTTCGGCAATTTCTTCAACTCTGTATTTATCAAACATATGTTTGATTTCGCTAACTTTTTTCAACAGTTCAATCTTGATCATGTCCTGGTTCCACGTAATGTTTTTCAACGATAGCCATTCTTGAATTGCACTTTTTTTCCAAGATGTCGTCGGAATTTTTTCTTTCTTCACCGAGTGATAGGGGGCATTGTCCATCACTACAAAGCTGTTTCGTTTCAATTTAGGCATGATATCTTCAAACCACTTCTCAAAATGGTTACCATCCATTTCTTCGTGGTAGTCACCGGATTTTTTTCCTACAAAAATGTCAGCCGCATCAGGTACAAATCCTTCATCACTTCCGATATGGGTAATGATGAGTCTTCTTCCTTTTCCTTTTGGTGCAGCCAAGCCTGTTGTCAAACTTGAAGAGGAAGCTTCATTGGTGCTTTTGATGTTTTTGTCTTGCCATACTCGACTTTGTGAGTGTCCTTCATTCACCCATGTTTCATCTAAATAATAGATTGAAGCATTTTCATTCTTCAGTTCTCTAATTTTTCGTAAATAATTTCTTCGCCATAAAATTATGTCGTGTCTTTCTAAAAGCATAGCCTGCCTTTTTCGCTTTTCAAAGGAAAATCCCAAATCTTTCAGTATCCTGTACAGTGTACTTCGGCTAATGTTTGTCGAAAAAATATCCTTATCATTGTTAATTTCATTTAGAACTTTGTCCAATGTAGGAATTTCATTTCGACGAAAACAATCATGAATTTTTCGTCGGATGCACGATAAAGTAAAGTTGTCATATTTCATCATTCTTGTTCTTTTTCCAACGGCATAAGGTCGTTTTTTTCCTGGAGTACTCAAAGGACTTGTCGTCTTCTTTTCTTTTTTCAAACGAAAAACAGTTCTTTTGGAAACACCAGTTAGTTGAGACACCTTTCCGACGATTTGGTTAATGGAATCACTATGGTTTTCTTCTCGAAGTCTAGAATAAACATTCAATATGTTCCTGCGAGCTCCACTACCAATTGATTTTCCTTGCTTTGATGGCGTATACAGCTTGGATGGTGACGTTCCTTTTTCAGCCATGTTCAGAGTATCAAACACACTCCAATAAAATAGCACAAGAGAGATATGAACGTAAATACACACGCTAGCAAAGACGCAGAGCGAAATGGCGCAGACTTGGCCGGAAAGCGTATTTAGCTCGCCAGAAATGTTACCATGGAAACCGGTTTAGAATTCCGTTTCGGATATATTCATTCGCTTCGGTCAAAAAAAAATGCTTTTTACAAATAAATAACCGATTATAAAGGTTCAAAAATCACTCCTTCATTGTAGGACAATTTTTACACGTTTATATGCATTTTCTTTATTTTAAATTCCAAATCAAGTTGGAATTATTTTTCATGCGGATGAACATCATTTCTGCCTTTCCCAATACTGACAAGTTAAGGTGAAACAGAGTATAGTTCCTTCCCATTTGATGTGGAAGACTTTAATTTAAACAGAAATTGCTTGAGTTTTTTAAAGTTGCACTACTACTTACTAATAAAGGCAGTCTAATATAAACCTTAAATGTTGCTATTTAAGGTTTCGAAGCATCTCATAAATAACTGAGAACGAATCCCCTATTATCACTGTAAAAGCAAGCTTTTGCATCTATACAAACACTTGCACAACTAAATGACTACTTCTTCTCAATAAGAGCATAAACATAATTTTTTCTTCAACGCAACATTATATACAATGGCCGCTAGATTATTTTCCCCAAAAATAATTCAAAACAAATTAGTAATAGTTTTGACACAAATCATCTGAACTGATGTTGGATTGTGCAATGAAGAAGACATAGGACGTTTGAACGATTGTTGAGTGCAGGGGTGGCCAAACTGTGGCGCATGCGCCAAACGTGGCGCATTGGATGATTACAAATAGCGCATTGCATTGATACTTATTCTTTTGAAGTTAGGCGTCATAACTTAACCCATCTTCATATTTTCAACACCAGAGTGCTCTCAGTTCAATTCATACAGCCTTCACCAAACGAGACTCCGACAGCTGTAGCACCATCAGTTTGGTTCACGACAGCGATCGCCCTCTCGTTCAAGAGATCATCTCTCACTATTGCAGATTGGTGCTCCAATAAACTTGTGTTTTTTGAACTGTCATACATTAATTAATTTAGTCGGCGTGATTGAGTTATTCATCTTCCTCCTCCTAAGCAAAGTAGATCCTACCCCTATTCCTATTTTCCAACCCCACCCAAGAACGTAAGGAGGTAGAAAGGGTATTTTAGTTGTATTGCGCATCTGAACTCGTATGTGAAAAAAATTGACGCATGGTATGGGTTGATCACCCCTGGTTTAGTGTGTGAATACTCAGCAATTAATTTACAGTTCGAATTATTTAAAAGCATCTCGATATTAATTTTTATTGAAAGATTATTGTTATCCAACTTATTTGTAGCATAGTTCGATAGCTTCCGAATGATGCCACTTACGCAGTCCTAACTCCACACAGTCCAAAGTTACGATGGCCCAAATCTAGCCATATAGAGTTTCGATGCTGAACCCCCCTCCCGGTCGTTCAGTACGCCTGGGTAAACTTGGTGCGAAAGTCATACTTGGTACGGACGTTCTCTGTCTAAACAATGATGTATTTATCTTCAGGATAGTTCTTCTAGTTCTGAAATCATAATACAAACGCTGTAAATTGTAACGCTTTTTATATCGCTAGATATCATGCATGTTCTCAGTACCGTTCCGATTTCAAAGACGTATTCACGTTAAAAAGAATCTCCAGCAACAATGTGTGACGAAAATGAAACAAGTATTTGAACAAAAAACAAACACACTGAGCACATTTAAAATAAATTCTATAGCACTGGTTCCGAATCGTGCTATTTACGAACTGAACAAATACCAAAAACATTTTTGAATTCAACATAAACTCAACAAGGATTTGATATATGCTACTCAATAGCTAACCATTCTAGAAAAAGATAAACTATTCCATTTACGAAGAAACCAGTCACAATCCACATTTTCACTCCCAAAATACTTTTCAAGCCTGACGCTGGTAACATTTACACCCACACAAAACCAGCGGAGTCAAATAGCATGCGAACTGTATTCTGACTTTGAAGTACGAGTCTTTGTATCAGACATAGCAGCAAGCAACAATGAGAAACTAGTTTTGGAAAAACATCTCAAATGGAAACACAAATTGTTTCTGTTCAATATGCAAGGAAGAAAAAAATAATATGTACGACATCGAATTGCCATTTTGAGGTCACCTTCACAGGATGGTATGAGTATTGAAAGATGACGCTCCTACCTGTGTGTGTGTGTGTGTGTGTGTGTGTGTGTGTGTGTGTGTGTGTGTGTGTGTGTGTGTGTGTGTGTGTGTGTGTGTGTGTGTGTGTGTGAACGTACTATTTGTATCAAAAACACTGATCAAAAGTGTCACAGTAATACAGAGGCTGTTCACACATTTTTTAGACCAATATATATTGCATTCACAAAACTAAATTACATAAAATACCTGTGTTTTAAATGTAACGCTGATAGCCCGTATTCTGAACTATCTTTCGACACCGTATTTTCCAGGATAATAATGCCTTTTGAAGTGTCAGAAGAGGTATTCTGTCCCATTCTTCCTGAACAGCTTTCCAGAGTCCTGTAAGGGTTGTAGGACGACGTTTGGATAATGCAGAATTTAAAAGTCCCAAAGCACAAAAATCCATAATTGATACATCGGGAGATTTAGTAGGGATATCAGTGAAGGGTATGGCCTTGATACCGGTTTTTTGTTAAATTTCTTTTAGGAAATTTACAGTGGATTTTGATGTGTGACTGCTAGCTTTGACTTGACGGAGTTCCACAGATTGATGGCACTGTGGGTAAAGCGATGGTATTTCATTCAGAAAAATTGGCGATAAAATATGTTCCTGATAGTATTTGGAGTTTATCTTGACATTTTTGCCACTCTCTTTATTTTTAACTTGCATTATATGAAAAACCAGCAACAATCATGAATACCTTAGAAAAACTTTCTTTCGATTCTGTGAACCATGTACTTAAATTTTTTTCTCCCCTTTTAGGATAATAAATGGCTCTTTATTTTACTACAATCATTTAAATACACCCATGATTCATCTATTGTGACAATTTTCTTCCATTCTTCTTTGGATAAGTGTTTCTCTCATATAGAATTCGGCAGCGTGTCCTGCGATATGCTTTGGAAAAAGACTATGCACATTGCGTTTTTTCGCTTTCTTAAGATTTAAATCAACGTTTATCCTTTTGTTTACAGTGGACACCGAGCATTTTAATGATTTTGCTACTGTCCTTTGACTAGGGGGAATTTCTTTTAACATTAAAAACGTACCTTTGCAATAGTCGAAGATGTCCGTTTATTCCTTGGATACTTGTTTGGAATTTTTTCCCACTTGAGACTCCAATTTGACGGTTTTTTTTCCTTTCTTGTTGACGATATTACCTATCGACGCTTTAGATATCACAAAACCATGACTCTCATATCGTTTTTGGATAACGGAATATGAACATTTCTCTTCGGAAAGAGCATAAATATAGCCTTCGAACCACTGCTTCGTTAAAAATGCCATTTTGAATAAAAACATACCTTTCAAGCCGCAGACGATAATTTTGACTTTTAAAAACATAATACAACTGCAATTTTTTCTTTTGCAGCAAACGATTTTTTATTACCGCTAACCAAAATCGTCTAAAAAATGTGCGAACAGTCTCTGTAGAACCAACAAAGCAAGTGATCGAAAACACTTAAATGACACGGCACTTGTTTTTCAAATTTAAATAAGGTTTGCGCCATCAGTTTTATCCTAAGTTTGGAATCGGGAATTAGGCGTCTATAATCAGTATTTCGGAACTCAACACAGGTTCTACAAGGATTGGATTTATGTTTCAAAGAAGCGAATCAAATTGAGAAACACGTTAAATTGTTCCGAAGCCAAAAACCAGTTACGATACGGATTTTGATTTCAAAAATACCCTCAGATAACAGCTAGCAAACAATACCATAAAAAAATAAATCTTTGCATCATCTATAACGACAAACAAGAACATATGAACTAACATGAACCAAACAGCATTGAATCTGACACTGTTTGCATATTGATGAAAGACAACATACAGGAATAAACAATTTAAAATCATCCGTTTACATGATTCATCGCCAATTTTGATGATTCTCTAAAACGGGCATGATTTGGCAATGAAGCTATATTTTAATGACTGATTAAACTATCTGAAGTAGCAATTATAACTGATACAAAAGTGATCGAAAAGACCTTAAAGATCTCGAAGCTTTTTAGTTATATGTAAACATACATTTTCTGATGTCTATTGTATTCGATGTTTGGAATTGAGCGTTCGCAATTGTCTTCATGATTTAATACTAATTCTATAGATTTGATTTATATTTCCCAACAACAAACCCCAATTTCGCAAAAGATTTCTAAAATATCCGTTTTCAAAGCCAGAAACCAGTAACGATTTGGATTTTTCACACGAAAAAACACTCTGAATATCGTTTAAAAAGTAAAAACAGAATAAATTACGCAAACACCACTTTATGACTCTGAAGAAATAAGGCGTAACAAGCAACGACATTCAGGAAATTTGGCTACGAAGAATATCCAGAGGGAAATAAATTCATTCTGATCAACAAGAAATATGAAAAAACTTCATTTCTCAGCAAAACACTGCTAAAACTATTTGAAGTAACAATCATAACTGAAAAAAAGTGACAGAAAAGATCTTAAAGATAGCGAATGCAATTTTATAATTAGACATACATTTTCTTACAGCTGTATTCCAAGATTGGAACTGAACATTTACAAATAGCCTTCAGGATTCAGCACCAATTCAATAGATCTGAAATCTGGATATCGGTTTACCAACAGCTAGCATCAATTTAGAAAAAAAATTCTAACATTATCCGTTTCCAAAGCCTCAACTAGTCATGATCTGAATTTTTACTGAGAAACAACTCTTGGTAATATATACAAAACAGAATAAGGCAGTAAGGTGGGAGAATAAGGCAGCAACGACAGGAATATCTCCCCCAAAGCCATTTTTTATAATTAAACATGCATTTTCTGACAGTTCTCTATTATATTCAAAGCTCAGAATGGAACGTCTACAAATAGCCCTCAGGATTCCACACCAATTCTATACATTTGATTTATGTTTCCCAACAACTAACCCCAATTTAGAAAAAAAAAATTTAATATCCGTTTCCAAAGCCAGAAATGAGTCACGATTTGGATTACAGTTCAAAAGAACCATCACGAACACATATACCAAGCATAAATAACGTGCCATTTTACGAGTGCAGAATAAAGCTTAACACAACAAGCAGCGACATCCTGGAAATTTGGCTACGCAAGATATCTCAGACGGAAACAAATTCTTTCCGATCAACAAGGAATATGCAAGAAAGAAAGAAGGAAGAAAAAAATGAATACGGCTGTATCGTTTCCGACATAGGATTGCAATTTTGAGCCCACCAAGACAGGTGGGTAAGAGTTTTGAAAAATGACCCTCCTGTGTAGTGGACCATTGATGTAATAACGTCACACGAGCATCTAGTATATAGGTATAAAGAATGAAATATTAAGCCCCCCATTCACCTTGAGGAAAATGCGGGTCTGGAGTCAGGCGCGGCCGTCTGTCTTCTACTTGATGACAAGCGGGGAGCAATTGGAATCCAGAAGAAAAGGTGACAAGGGGGGGGGGGGTCGAGGGCTTAAAAAAACTGCGTCCGACTTGACACCTCGTCGTCTCGCAGAATTCGGTCGTTTTTCTTCCGTGCGGGAAGGGGTGTAGAAATATAAATTGTAATTCAGAATCGGGGGCGACTGTGCTTTCATGGGGGAGTTTTTTAAATGAGACGCCTGTGGCGGTATTAGGCAAACGGTTATGTCTTTTCTAAGAACACTAAATCTTGAGCGGGAGGTAAGTCTTTTTTTATTGAAATGCATCTGGCGGCTTTTTTTTTTTGGGGGGGGGGGAAGTTGAGTTGTAAAGTTTTTTCTGAAAGTAAAGGTGTTTTAGCTGGTTCTTTTAGACGTAACTGTTGTTAGCGTCGGGGTCGCAGGTGTAATCAAGCCATCCCACACAAAGATAAAATAATTAGCAACCGGCGGCTTGCGGGTTCAAAATTTGATACAGCAAATACCGTCGTGTACGCGGGGTCTGGTGCATGTTAAATGTGTCGTGACCTCAAATGTCCTCACTTTGGCATGGGGTAAAAGTTTGGAGAGTAGGGTGCCATCTCTGGTGTTGACCTCGTCATATGAATGTGGTTACAAATCGTCCTTTGGATGTTTCTATTCTGGTTTTATCCCAAACCGTCGTCAATAACCTGCAGTGTAACCAGCGTGTCCTTATGTACCTTCCTACATTTTAGGTAAGTTTTACAATACTGATGTAAATTCCATACTTAAATAACAACATTAAATTGGCATATAAGAAGCTGGGATATAAATTAAGCAATGAGATTACTTAAACTCTTTTACAAGTACGGATGAAAAACTAATTATTTTTGCAGAATTTAAATTATAATACTTATTTTGATCATATTGTTTCTTAACGAAATATAAATAATTTCCAAATATTTGGGAAAAATTATATGAAGAGCAGAAAAACATTCTATGTTGCACTAGAGCTTGGTAGAAATTATTTTTTTATGGTCCCAAATTACTACTTTCTGTATGGAATGTGTACATTTCAAACAGCCTTCCTCAAAAGTTCTTGTTTTAACACCTGTGTATGTAAAACTAAAATTTAGGAGAAAATAAATAAAACATATAATAAAACCCTTTGAACTAATACCCATATCTAAACGAATTTATTCAATTTTAAAATTTTGACATGTTTGATTGCCAAACAGTTAAATTTTAAGAAATTTTCAAATAAAAGTACTTTTTTTATCTGCTTTTGATAGGCAAGTAACACAAATATATGTTTTTTTTAATGACTAGCAAAATACCCGACCTTACTCGATTTGAATTGGTTTACTCTAGATTGAAGAGATGATCAAGATATATAATGACTTTCGTTTTTCGTAGAATAAAATAATATTTTAACACCTTTCGCCATCTTTATAATTTCTACCACTTACTTTGGACACAAATCCTACTCTTGCATATCCATTACATTTCAGATACATCGCACTCTAGCTGTATGACAAAGCTACAAAATGACGAAAGGTGACATTGAGGTTACTACTACGAAATACGATTTTGAGGGGAATTTATAATTCATGTTCAACTCAATTAATAAAAACGACGATTTATCGTAAGTGCTCTAGTTGTAATGTAGTCAACCACAACAACTCGTAGTCAACAAAATAATATTTTTTTACTTGTGGCACTTTTGCATCCGGCATACGAAATTGTGGAATTTCGAAATCTTCTGTCATTATGACAAATAATTTTTTAATGTTTGAAAGGTTCCAATTCGAATTTTTTTAATATTATTATTCTTTCAATAATGGAATAATTACACTAAAAATTTGCTTTATTCTGACTTACCTGCCACTTTATGTCGAATAATTTGTAATAGCGTGTGATGAAAAAGAAATACAATTATTAAAATAATAAATATGTAAAACAGAAAACAAAAGAAAAGAGTAGAATGAAACAAAGTAAAAGGTGTCGGGAAAAAGTTGTTCTAAAGATATTAATTTGTGATTCCTTTTTAACTCTTGATCTCGCAGTTGCCACAACTTACAACTAAAAAGTGCACAAAACTTATAAATGCGAAATTAATTCAGAGCGAAAGAAACACGAGTTTCCGCTTTATTCCCGTTCGTTGAAAAATATCGTCTGTCCCAAATATTCGGAAATCGTTTACATTGCGCAAATAACAAAAATAAGACTCGAAATAAATAAAGTATCAAAGCTAAAATTCCATTTTTTTTTTTTTTTTTTTTTGAAAAATGATTGTTTTTTTAGAATTACTTGTAAAGCAAATCAAAGTTTTCGTAATACTCAATATACATCCTAATTTTTTCAAAACTACTTAATTATGGTTGATTTAAGTATACTTACACAGATGTTTTAGCATGAAGCACATTTAAATATAATAAAGAAATGTTTAATAGTGCATTCACTAAACTAATAGATTATGTATAAAATACAAAACATTTCAATCCAATATCTGGAATAAACTTCATGTGATGCCTGCATAAACAAACAAACACAAAATCGAACATAGAACAGAAAGACGGACAGTCAGACTTTCGCAACCACATTCACTCACAAAATGAAGATAAGTACTCACTGTATGCAAATTTCCATTAAAATATACTAACCCGTGGGGATGTGTATAGGCACATGCATACAGACAGACAGACACCAAACGCTCAAGAGGCGGATTTGGCATTAGAAGGGTCTAAAATGGATAGAAAACTTGAAATGGGTCGAAAATATTCAATGAACAAACAAACACTCTATTCATTTTTATATAGATAAGCATGGTTTCCATTCAATAATTCCTGAAATAAAAAGCGCGTGCTCAACGAAATGAAGAGTCATGTTCTTTGTCTAAGCACAGAAATATTGTTTTCTAAATTTTTCTTTATGGATTAATTTTGCATTTTAAAATTCCCTCAGTTTCTTCTTGTAAGTTGTGACAACTATGCAAGATAACGAGATAAAACAATCATAAATTAATATCATTATAATAACCTTTTTTCATCGACTTTAGTTCTATTTGGCTTTGTTGTATGTTCTCGGTTTTCGATAAATATTTATTTTGTTTTAAGAAATTTGTATTCTTATTAATCAGATGCAACAACGCCACAAATTCTTAAATTTAAAATTGCATGTAAGTTAAAATTAAGGAAAATTTTAAATGGATCTTTGCCAATATTGAAAGAATATTAATTTTAAAAAATCCGTACTAGGACTTTCGAAAAAAAAACAAAAAAACATTTTTTATCGTAGATGTTGTGGTTGACTACATTACGAGTTGAAGCTATGTTTAACAACGCATACTTGTTAAATTGTGTTTCATACAAATATTTTCTTTTTAAAACATGTTTACAAATCAACCTACCATTTTTTGATAAATGGTAAAGCTACCTTTGCTCTGCTGTCTGAACTAAAGACATTTAATTTTTAAACAATTTTTGTGTTATTAACGTGCCTCTAAATGGAATTTTCAAGGACTTATATTTTACCTTTAAACAAAAGTAAGTACGTGGATATCTTACCAAAAATTAATTTGTCATCTTTCCCTTAAAGAAGATGAAATTCGAAGATATCACCTGCCTTGTACAAAAGTGCCACAAATAAAAAATATTAATAGGAAAGTTCAAAGCTAGAATACTTGCAATAGATGCGTCATTTTTACAAATTTAACTATGGAAATGTTATAGGAAATGAGCTGAAGGAGCATTCATAATCCCAAAACTCATTACATACTTTTGTAGTTGTCACCTTAGTACCACTTGGAATCGAGAAGTAATTTCGTAATTTTGTTTTACAACACCGATTATATGTTTGAAAAAAGTATATGATATACATGTACGAATAGACTTCCATTCCTTTAATGACACTGGGTGTATTTATCTCTATTTCAAAATTTAGCTTGGGTGTTTTTAAAGGAGTGTCAAATGTCATGGGATACGTCTCTCATATCGTGTGGGACCTCATTTAACTCGACCAAGTGTCGCAACTCGCTGTAGCATGGACTCAACTACACGGCGGAAGTCGCCAGGAGAGATTTTTAGCCATGATGTCTCAATAGCCATCCATAATTGTGTGATTGTGGCAGGTGCCGCATCTTGTGCTCTGTCGATTATATCCCATATATACTTCAGATATCCTCACAGACAAGCATCTAGAGCGTCCTTCATTTAATGTCAGTCAGTTTACTCTGTGTTTTCTATCTGTTAGCATGGACGCTTCAGCTTAGATGTCTGTGGTTTTCATCATTCAGCAGACGTGGCGGGTCACTGCGCTGTCCCTTTGTGAAAGCTAACGTTTTCTACTAAGTACTCTCGATATGTCCTTGACACTGTGAAGCTAGGAATCTCAAAAAAACTCAACAACTTCCGAAAGGCTATGCATCATGCGTTGAGATCCAACTATCATTCCACGTTCAATTCTCGGCGGGTATTCATTATCACATTAAACGGTTTACAAGACATTGAAGTCCAACAGACAGAACCGATAACCATCTAATTCTTTATACTCTTTTTCGTTTTCGTATATTGCAAACGGAATAAATCCATACTATTTAAAATAGAAATCAAATTTGTTACAAACACAAAGCATAATAATTTAACAACCTGATGAGCTTATCAAATGCACAAGAGACTTGAACTTCAACTGATAAACTACTTTTGTAAAAAAACATTCTCAATCCAAAGTTCACGTATAAAAATAATACATAATGCGATACCTATTGATCTACTCGTCTAATAATAAAGTCAGTCAAATAATTTTGTATACAAATAGTTCTGAATATGAACACGAATTCTGAAAATCCAACACTTATTTTAACGGAATGCGAGCGCCACTTGTAAATGTACATACTCTTATCCTATAACTTTTAGCACGTCAGTATATGTATTGATCTACTCGTCTAATAATAAAGTCAGTCAAAGAATTTTGATACGAATAGTTCTGAATATGAACACGAATTCTGAAAATCCAACACTTATTTTAACGGAATGCGAGCGCCACTTGTAAATGTACATACTCTTATCCTATAACTTTTGGCACGTCAGTATATGTATGTGCTTGACGAAAAATGTTTTGTTTGACTCAACCTGGATAGATTTGATTCTTTCGCCGTATAAAACCAACCAACAAACCCAGTTCTCATACTTTGATTCCGTCATTCCTTCCACCAATACACTTAAAGAGAAACACTGGATCTTTCGTATGAGGAAGAACTCTGATAAGGATATATGATTTATTTTTCAGTTCTTATGTAACATATGAAGATCAGTTGCCGTCGGTTTTTTGCTGCTCATATGGTCTCTTTTATACATTTAACAACTGTATATCCTTCTGATGGTTTTCCCGGCAAAGTATTTCGTCATTAGGGAAACTAAACTACATCGTGATGAACAAGATATCTCGTCAGTTGAAAAAAACTGACCAGATCGTGATCTTTGTAATCATAAAAAAACGGTAATATCTTGTTACAGGTACCTCGTCATTAAAAAAATTGGTTAAATCTAGATCAGGGCTCGAAATACCCGGGTGCACATGTGCACTGTGCACATGAAAATATAATTGTGCACCTAATTTTTTCCCACTAGGTACACGCAGTGCACCTAATTTAAAAACTTAGGTGCACAAGGTGCACCTATATTAAAAAATCTATTTCGAGGCCTGATCTAGATGCATGAGAAACCTCGTGCAAACCACTTGGTAGGTTCACTGTTGTCAGCATTTTACTTGGCAAAATGGAAGGAGTAAAACACTTTCCTTTCCAAGAAGTTAGGATGATAAGATCCGTTTTGAATAGAGGTCATTAAAGCTTTTCTTGCATTCCTTTCAGAGTTCTCAATAAACCTCAACTCTTTCCACTCTCCTAGTTAGACAATATCTTTAGGAATCCCTAAGGGATTTCACGTCGAGTGAATAGTCCGTTGGGGAAAGTAGTTAAGGTAACTGCTTGAAGAAAGCGAGTTTCTGCTGACAATTTCAAAGAAACAGACCACCGTCTGAGAATTTCTCTGCTTCGACAAACCAAAACGTCTTCGGGGAACAAGTAAAAACAATAAATTGCTAGGTTGTGTCAAGGATACAAACTGTAGCTTGATGGGACCTTGGGTCTGATATCAAATTTTGAAGCTAATGAAGCAGACATAGGAAGTATGAACGATTGTTTATTGTATATATTCGACAGTTAATTTACATTTTGAATGATTAAAGCGCAATTTTACATTAATATTAAGGGATAATTTGATATATTAGGGCATGTGATTGTATAGTGGTTCGGCAGCTTTAAAATGAATCCACTAATGCAGTTCTCACTCCACGCAGGTCAAAGTTACACTGGCCCAAAGCTCTCTCAGCACCGTAGAAATTCGATATGTTGCAGACACTCCACCAATGATCAGCGCGCTTGCGCACTTAATCTGAAGATTATGTCATGCACGGGCATCTTTTGTGTAACTTACGCTGTGTTTATCTTCTGGAAGTTTGTTCTAGTTCATCGCTCGACTTTTCATGCATGCCCCTGTATCAATTTTAAAGACGTATCCATTTCAATAAAGCGATACAGTCGAATATGCGATACAAAGAGGGGTTAACTTTTGTGTATGAAAATTAATTAACTTAAATAATGAAATATGGTAATATCAATCTGGAAACTTTCTTTCTTAACTGTATAGATGCTAGTAGTCATAATCCTGAAAAGTATTTTAAAAGCAATGTATTTGTAAGGAAAATGCATAGAAATTTAAATATCATATTCAATAATGATTCCGCACGAACATTCAAACTAAACTGCTAGCATAGCCAATTCGCTGTTCTGATTGGCTCTTTGGGGTTTACGGTGCAAAGGCCATATTTGGTTTCTCTGTGCCATCCACAAATAGGAACCATAAATTAATGGACATACACACAGATATCAGTTCTGAATTTCCTCATTCTTTTTATGTATGTTTTTCCATGTGTGAATTTTAAATAGATTTTACTCTTTTCTTGACATAATCTACAACTATACTTTTTTAATATCCCAAAGGAAAATCAATTTTTTTTACACCATAACCACTTTTCAAAATAAGGTGAATTAGATTTTCGTCTTCACTTTTTTTAATGAAAATTTAATACTTCGATCATTTAAGGAAAAATTTCCTCCAAATTTTTTCCTTCTATAGTTGGGATCAAAATACGTTCTTAATCATGGAAGCAAGCTGGTGCAGAAGAACATTAAAAACATTTCTATATTCCCTAGCTTACGATAGGAATATAAATTATACAACTCTCTTTAACTCTATGTTATAAAACTACTAGTGAATGCGACAATAATCTTGGAAAACTTTTCAAACATCTGAGAGTATTTATTTGTTTGGAAGAGTAATTTTAAGCAGGTGCCATTTAAAAGACAAATATATATATATATATATATAAGCTTTTTAGTTATATGTAAACATACATTTTCTGATGTCTATTGTATTCGATGTTTGGAATTGAGCGTTCGCAATTGTCTTCATGATTTAATACTAATTCTATAGATTTGATTTATATTTCCCAACAACAAACCCCAATTTCGCAAAAGATTTCTAAAATATCCGTTTTCAAAGCCAGAAACCAGTAACGATTTGGATTTTTCACACGAAAAAACACTCTGAATATCGTTTAAAAAGTAAAAACATAATAAATTACGCAAACACCACTTTATGACTCTGAAGAAATAAGGCGTAACAAGCAACGACATTCAGGAAATTTGGCTACGAAGAATATCCAGAGGGAAATAAATTCATTCTGATCAACAAGAAATATGAAAAAACTTCATTTCTCAGCAAAACACTGCTAAAACTATTTGAAGTAACAATCATAACTGAAAAAAAGTGACAGAAAAGATCTTAAAGATAGCGAATGCAATTTTATAATTAGACATACATTTTCTTACAGCTTTATTCCAAGATTGGAATTGAACATTTACAAATAGCCTTCAGGATTCAGCACCAATTCAATAGATCTGAAATCTGGATATCGGTTTACCAACAGCTAGCATCAATTTAGAAAAAAAATTCTAACATTATCCGTTTCCAAAGCCTCAACCAGTCATGATCTGAATTTTTACTGAGAAACAACTCTTGGTAATATATACAAAACAGAATAAGGCAGTAAGGTGGGAGAATAAGGCAGCAACGACAGGAATATCTCCCCCAAAGCCATTTTTTATAATTAAACATGCATTTTCTGACAGTTCTCTATTATATTCAAAGCTCAGAATGGAACGTCTACAAATAGCCCTCAGGATTCCACACCAATTCTATACATTTGATTTATGTTTCCCAACAACTAACCCCAATTTAGAAAAAAAAAATTTTAATATCCTTTTCTAAAGCCAGAAATGAGTCACGATTTGGATTACAGTTCAAAAGAACCATCACGAACACATATACCAAGCATAAATAACGTGCCATTTTACGAGTGCAGAATAAAGCTTAACACAACAAGCAGCGACATCCTGGAAATTTGGCTACGCAAGATATCTCAGACGGAAACAAATTCTTTCCGATCAACAAGGAATATGCAAGAAAGAAAGAAGGAAGAAAAAAATGTGAATACGGCTGTATCGTTTCCGACATAGGATTGCAATTTTGAGCCCACCAAGACAGGTGGGTAAGAGTTTTGAAAAATGACCCTCCTGTGTAGTGGACCATTGATGTAATAACGTCACACGAGCATCTAGTATATAGGTATAAAGAATGAAATATTAAGCCCCCCATTCACCTTGAGGAAAATGCGGGTCTGGAGTCAGGCGCGGCCGTCTGTCTTCTACTTGATGACAAGCGGGGAGCAATTGGAATCCAGAAGAAAAGGTGACAAGGGGGGGGGGTCGAGGGCTTAAAAAAACTGCGTCCGACTTGACACCTCGTCGTCTCGCAGAATTCGGTCGTTTTTCTTCCGTGCGGGAAGGGGTGTAGAAATATAAATTGTAATTCAGAATCGGGGGCGACTGTGCTTTCATGGGGGAGTTTTTTAAATGAGACGCCTGTGGCGGTATTAGGCAAACGGTTATGTCTTTTCTAAGAACACTAAATCTTGAGCGGGAGGTAAGTCTTTTTTTATTGAAATGCATCTGGCGGCTTTTTTTTTTGGGGGGGGGGAGTTGAGTTGTAAAGTTTTTTCTGAAAGTAAAGGTGTTTTAGCTGGTTCTTTTAGACGTAACTGTTGTTAGCGTCGGGGTCGCAGGTGTAATCAAGCCATCCCACACAAAGATAAAATAATTAGCAACCGGCGGCTTGCGGGTTCAAAATTTGATACAGCAAATACCGTCGTGTACGCGGGGTCTGGTGCATGTTAAATGTGTCGTGACCTCAAATGTCCTCACTTTGGCATGGGGTAAAAGTTTGGAGAGTAGGGTGCCATCTCTGGTGTTGACCTCGTCATATGAATGTGGTTACAAATCGTCCTTTGGATGTTTCTATTCTGGTTTTATCCCAAACCGTCGTCAATAACCTGCAGTGTAACCAGCGTGTCCTTATGTACCTTCCTACATTTTAGGTAAGTTTTACAATACTGATGTAAATTCCATACTTAAATAACAACATTAAATTGGCATATAAGAAGCTGGGATATAAATTAAGCAATGAGATTACTTAAACTCTTTTACAAGTACGGATGAAAAACTAATTATTTTTGCAGAATTTAAATTATAATACTTATTTTGATCATATTGTTTCTTAACGAAATATAAATAATTTCCAAATATTTGGGAAAAATTATATGAAGAGCAGAAAAACATTCTATGTTGCACTAGAGCTTGGTAGAAATTATTTTTTTATGGTCCCAAATTACTACTTTCTGTATGGAATGTGTACATTTCAAACAGCCTTCCTCAAAAGTTCTTGTTTTAACACCTGTGTATGTAAAACTAAAATTTAGGAGAAAATAAATAAAACATATAATAAAACCCTTTGAACTAATACCCATATCTAAACGAATTTATTCAATTTTAAAATTTTGACATGTTTGATTGCCAAACAGTTAAATTTTAAGAAATTTTCAAATAAAAGTACTTTTTTTATCTGCTTTTGATAGGCAAGTAACACAAATATATGTTTTTTTTAATGACTAGCAAAATACCCGACCTTACTCGATTTGAATTGGTTTACTCTAGATTGAAGAGATGATCAAGATATATAATGACTTTCGTTTTTCGTAGAATAAAATAATATTTTAACACCTTTCGCCATCTTTATAATTTCTACCACTTACTTTGGACACAAATCCTACTCTTGCATATCCATTACATTTCAGATACATCGCACTCTAGCTGTATGACAAAGCTACAAAATGACGAAAGGTGACATTGAGGTTACTACTACGAAATACGATTTTGAGGGGAATTTATAATTCATGTTCAACTCAATTAATAAAAACGACGATTTATCGTAAGTGCTCTAGTTGTAATGTAGTCAACCACAACAACTCGTAGTCAACAAAATAATATTTTTTTACTTGTGGCACTTTTGCATCCGGCATACGAAATTGTGGAATTTCGAAATCTTCTGTCATTATGACAAATAATTTTTTAATGTTTGAAAGGTTCCAATTCGAATTTTTTTAATATTATTATTCTTTCAATAATGGAATAATTACACTAAAAATTTGCTTTATTCTGACTTACCTGCCACTTTATGTCGAATAATTTGTAATAGCGTGTGATGAAAAAGAAATACAATTATTAAAATAATAAATATGTAAAACAGAAAACAAAAGAAAATAGTAGAATGAAACAAAGTAAAAGGTGTCGGGAAAAAGTTGTTCTAAAGATATTAATTTGTGATTCCTTTTTAACTCTTGATCTCGCAGTTGCCACAACTTACAACTAAAAAGTGCACAAAACTTATAAATGCGAAATTAATTCAGAGCGAAAGAAACACGAGTTTCCGCTTTATTCCCGTTCGTTGAAAAATATCGTCTGTCCCAAATATTCGGAAATCGTTTACATTGCGCAAATAACAAAAATAAGACTCGAAATAAATAAAGTATCAAAGCTAAAATTCCATTTTTTTTTTTTTTTTTTTTGAAAAATGATTGTTTTTTTTAGAATTACTTGTAAAGCAAATCAAAGTTTTCGTAATACTCAATATACATCCTAATTTTTTCAAAACTACTTAATTATGGTTGATTTAAGTATACTTACACAGATGTTTTAGCATGAAGCACATTTAAATATAATAAAGAAATGTTTAATAGTGCATTCACTAAACTAATAGATTATGTATAAAATACAAAACATTTCAATCCAATATCTGGAATAAACTTCATGTGATGCCTGCATAAACAAACAAACACAAAATCGAACATAGAACAGAAAGACGGACAGTCAGACTTTCGCAACCACATTCACTCACAAAATGAAGATAAGTACTCACTGTATGCAAATTTCCATTAAAATATACTAACCCGTGGGGATGTGTATAGGCACATGCATACAGACAGACAGACACCAAACGCTCAAGAGGCGGATTTGGCATTAGAAGGGTCTAAAATGGATAGAAAACTTGAAATGGGTCGAAAATATTCAATGAACAAACAAACACTCTATTCATTTTTATATAGATAAGCATGGTTTCCATTCAATAATTCCTGAAATAAAAAGCGCGTGCTCAACGAAATGAAGAGTCATGTTCTTTGTCTAAGCACAGAAATATTGTTTTCTAAATTTTTCTTTATGGATTAATTTTGCATTTTAAAATTCCCTCAGTTTCTTCTTGTAAGTTGTGACAACTATGCAAGATAACGAGATAAAACAATCATAAATTAATATCATTATAATAACCTTTTTTTCATCGACTTTAGTTCTATTTGGCTTTGTTGTATGTTCTCGGTTTTCGATAAATATTTATTTTGTTTTAAGAAATTTGTATTCTTATTAATCAGATGCAACAACGCCACAAATTCTTAAATTTAAAATTGCATGTAAGTTAAAATTAAGGAAAATTTTAAATGGATCTTTGCCAATATTGAAAGAATATTAATTTTAAAAAATCCGTACTAGGACTTTCGAAAAAAAAACAAAAAAACATTTTTTATCGTAGATGTTGTGGTTGACTACATTACGAGTTGAAGCTATGTTTAACAACGCATACTTGTTAAATTGTGTTTCATACAAATATTTTCTTTTTAAAACATGTTTACAAATCAACCTACCATTTTTTGATAAATGGTAAAGCTACCTTTGCTCTGCTGTCTGAACTAAAGACATTTAATTTTTAAACAATTTTTTTGTTATTAACGTGCCTCTAAATGGAATTTTCAAGGACTTATATTTTACCTTTAAACAAAAGTAAGTACGTGGATATCTTACCAAAAATTAATTTGTCATCTTTCCCTTAAAGAAGATGAAATTCGAAGATATCACCTGCCTTGTACAAAAGTGCCACAAATAAAAAATATTAATAGGAAAGTTCAAAGCTAGAATACTTGCAATAGATGCGTCATTTTTACAAATTTAACTATGGAAATGTTATAGGAAATGAGCTGAAGGAGCATTCATAATCCCAAAACTCATTACATACTTTTGTAGTTGTCACCTTAGTACCACTTGGAATCGAGAAGTAATTTCGTAATTTTGTTTTACAACACCGATTATATGTTTGAAAAAAGTATATGATATACATGTACGAATAGACTTCCATTCCTTTAATGACACTGGGTGTATTTATCTCTATTTCAAAATTTAGCTTGGGTGTTTTTAAAGGAGTGTCAAATGTCATGGGATACGTCTCTCATATCGTGTGGGACCTCATTTAACTCGACCAAGTGTCGCAACTCGCTGTAGCATGGACTCAACTACACGGCGGAAGTCGCCAGGAGAGATTTTTAGCCATGATGTCTCAATAGCCATCCATAATTGTGTGATTGTGGCAGGTGCCGCATCTTGTGCTCTGTCGATTATATCCCATATATACTTCAGATATCCTCACAGACAAGCATCTAGAGCGTCCTTCATTTAATGTCAGTCAGTTTACTCTGTGTTTTCTATCTGTTAGCATGGACGCTTCAGCTTAGATGTCTGTGGTTTTCATCATTCAGCAGACGTGGCGGGTCACTGCGCTGTCCCTTTGTGAAAGCTAACGTTTTCTACTAAGTACTCTCGATATGTCCTTGACACTGTGAAGCTAGGAATCTCAAAAAAACTCAACAACTTCCGAAAGGCTATGCATCATGCGTTGAGATCCAACTATCATTCCACGTTCAATTCTCGGCGGGTATTCATTATCACATTAAACGGTTTACAAGACATTGAAGTCCAACAGACAGAACCGATAACCATCTAATTCTTTATACTCTTTTTCGTTTTCGTATATTGCAAACGGAATAAATCCATACTATTTAAAATAGAAATCAAATTTGTTACAAACACAAAGCATAATAATTTAACAACCTGATGAGCTTATCAAATGCACAAGAGACTTGAACTTCAACTGATAAACTACTTTTGTAAAAAAACATTCTCAATCCAAAGTTCACGTATAAAAATAATACATAATGCGATACCTATTGATCTACTCGTCTAATAATAAAGTCAGTCAAATAATTTTGTATACAAATAGTTCTGAATATGAACACGAATTCTGAAAATCCAACACTTATTTTAACGGAATGCGAGCGCCACTTGTAAATGTACATACTCTTATCCTATAACTTTTAGCACGTCAGTATATGTATTGATCTACTCGTCTAATAATAAAGTCAGTCAAAGAATTTTGATACGAATAGTTCTGAATATGAACACGAATTCTGAAAATCCAACACTTATTTTAACGGAATGCGAGCGCCACTTGTAAATGTACATACTCTTATCCTATAACTTTTGGCACGTCAGTATATGTATGTGCTTGACGAAAAATGTTTTGTTTGACTCAACCTGGATAGATTTGATTCTTTCGCCGTATAAAACCAACCAACAAACCCAGTTCTCATACTTTGATTCCGTCATTCCTTCCACCAATACACTTAAAGAGAAACACTGGATCTTTCGTATGAGGAAGAACTCTGATAAGGATATATGATTTATTTTTCAGTTCTTATGTAACATATGAAGATCAGTTGCCGTCGGTTTTTTGCTGCTCATATGGTCTCTTTTATACATTTAACAACTGTATATCCTTCTGATGGTTTTCCCGGCAAAGTATTTCGTCATTAGGGAAACTAAACTACATCGTGATGAACAAGATATCTCGTCAGTTGAAAAAAACTGACCAGATCGTGATCTTTGTAATCATAAAAAAACGGTAATATCTTGTTACAGGTACCTCGTCATTAAAAAAATTGGTTAAATCTAGATCAGGGCTCGAAATACCCGGGTGCACATGTGCACTGTGCACATGAAAATATAATTGTGCACCTAATTTTTTCCCACTAGGTACACGCAGTGCACCTAATTTAAAAACTTAGGTGCACAAGGTGCACCTATATTAAAAAATCTATTTCGAGGCCTGATCTAGATGCATGAGAAACCTCGTGCAAACCACTTGGTAGGTTCACTGTTGTCAGCATTTTACTTGGCAAAATGGAAGGAGTAAAACACTTTCCTTTCCAAGAAGTTAGGATGATAAGATCCGTTTTGAATAGAGGTCATTAAAGCTTTTCTTGCATTCCTTTCAGAGTTCTCAATAAACCTCAACTCTTTCCACTCTCCTAGTTAGACAATATCTTTAGGAATCCCTAAGGGATTTCACGTCGAGTGAATAGTCCGTTGGGGAAAGTAGTTAAGGTAACTGCTTGAAGAAAGCGAGTTTCTGCTGACAATTTCAAAGAAACAGACCACCGTCTGAGAATTTCTCTGCTTCGACAAACCAAAACGTCTTCGGGGAACAAGTAAAAACAATAAATTGCTAGGTTGTGTCAAGGATACAAACTGTAGCTTGATGGGACCTTGGGTCTGATATCAAATTTTGAAGCTAATGAAGCAGACATAGGAAGTATGAACGATTGTTTATTGTATATATTCGACAGTTAATTTACATTTTGAATGATTAAAGCGCAATTTTACATTAATATTAGGGGATAATTTGATATATTAGGGCATGTGATTGTATAGTGGTTCGGCAGCTTTAAAATGAATCCACTAATGCAGTTCTCACTCCACGCAGGTCAAAGTTACACTGGCCCAAAGCTCTCTCAGCACCGTAGAAATTCGATATGTTGCAGACACTCCACCAATGATCAGCGCGCTTGCGCACTTAATCTGAAGATTATGTCATGCACGGGCATCTTTTGTGTAACTTACGCTGTGTTTATCTTCTGGAAGTTTGTTCTAGTTCATCGCTCGACTTTTCATGCATGCCCCTGTATCAATTTTAAAGACGTATCCATTTCAATAAAGCGATACAGTCGAATATGCGATACAAAGAGGGGTTAACTTTTGTGTATGAAAATTAATTAACTTAAATAATGAAATATGGTAATATCAATCTGGAAACTTTCTTTCTTAACTGTATAGATGCTAGTAGTCATAATCCTGAAAAGTATTTTAAAAGCAATGTATTTGTAAGGAAAATGCATAGAAATTTAAATATCATATTCAATAATGATTCCGCACGAACATTCAAACTAAACTGCTAGCATAGCCAATTCGCTGTTCTGATTGGCTCTTTGGGGTTTACGGTGCAAAGGCCATATTTGGTTTCTCTGTGCCATCCACAAATAGGAACCATAAATTAATGGACATACACACAGATATCAGTTCTGAATTTCCTCATTATTTTTATGTATGTTTTTCCATGTGTGAATTTTAAATAGATTTTACTCTTTTCTTGACATAATCTACAACTATACTTTTTTAATATCCCAAAGGAAAATCAATTTTTTTTACACCATAACCACTTTTCAAAATAAGGTGAATTAGATTTTCGTCTTCACTTTTTTTAATGAAAATTTAATACTTCGATCATTTAAGGAAAAATTTCCTCCAAATTTTTCCTTCTATAGTTGGGATCAAAATACGTTCTTAATCATGGAAGCAAGCTGGTGCAGAAGAACATTAAAAACATTTCTATATTCCCTAGCTTAAGATAGGAATATAAATTATACAACTCTCTTTAACTCTATGTTATAAAACTACTAGTGAATGCGACAATAATCTTGGAAAACTTTTCAAACATCTGAGAGTATTTATTTGTTTGGAAGAGTAATTTTAAGCAGGTGCCATTTAAAAGACAAATATATATATATATATATATATATATATATATATATATATATATATATATATATATATATATATATATATATATACATTGAAATAATATAGTCAAAAAATGATTATAGCACTCATATATTCGCATTAAACTTATTTTTTAATGTATAGGAATACTCGATTTTCAGTTCCAAATTTCCTTTTCTGCATTTTTAATCCCTTCGCAAGAGTGTACTGTAGTTATATTTGACTTTTATATATATTGTCATAATCTGCAGAGATACTTGTTTAGTACTCTGGAGCGAAAACACTGTTTTCGCTGTTTTTACAACATTGCAATCACTAAGAAATACGACGAATTTGAGTTTTTGTCAGTAATATTTTTTAGTGTAAATTTTAATAATATTTATGAAAGTATTTCTTAGATGACGTTTTTTTGTTTTCAATTGGGCTTAAAAGGCGTTCTTCCGCGAAATAACTCGCCAGCTGTCCCTTTAGTTTTAATCAACCCTGTCAAAACTGTTAAAAAGTAATCACTCTGACAAACAGAAAAAAAAACAGAGAACAGATATCATATCTGGTAAAAAAAGTTCATGGTAAAGTAAGCCATTTATGTTTTTAAGAGATAATTTTACTGTTCGTTTTTTCTGAAAGAGTAGAGAGTTAGAAAGAAAGCACAAATTGTGAGGCAATTATAGGATTAGAAAACTTTAAAAAATACAATCTTAATTTCGTTACATCTTTCTCAGATCTAAGTTTTGATAAAAAAATTGGTACTTTTAAGGTTTATATTTACTAAAACAGGATAAAAACCAAAAAGGTAATTATTTGTGTGGGTGAAAATATCAAGTAAAGCTAAACAAGTGAAAGCTAACAACTAAATAAAGCTAAACACGAGGAAAAAAAAATCATGTTTTTTAAATTTTTTTATCAATAAAAACACTTTATTTTGTATACTTACTGCACAATTTAAGAACATGCATTATTTTAATCATTTTGAATCTTTTTATGTTGCTATAAATAAGTTACAAACTATCCAACAATATTTTATTACTTCGATCGGTTCAAACGTATTTCTCAGTTCTACAACCTTCAGTCTTCCCTGTATGACTTAAAACAAGTTTTCATCTTCCTGACTAATACGATGTTGATTGATTTTTGAACTGGTAGAAGTATTTATTTGTCCATTTTTTCTGTTGTGGGGTTAAAGCAATGCCACATCTTGTGGAGCTCAGACGGTTAAAATACACAGTTGCTATGTTTTGAATTAAAATTTAAATAAAAAACATAAAGTGCCATTCTTCGGAACAGCTACACTCTACGTTTATGAGTGATGGCAACAGCCTTGGCGATTTTTTTTGGCGCACTTTTAAAGTCGCCAAGGAAATATTTATTTCTTAACTATTTTTCGTTACAAATTTTTTTTCTTTTTACAACACATTTTTTAAACACATTATAGAACGTTTTAAAAAGTATATTTTTTAAAAACTTTCACAAAAAGCAGTAAGCTTAAGCACATATCAAAACACATTTGTGAACAAGCAGAGAAACTAAGCAACTAATGTTGGTTAAGAATAACCTGAAACTTATCAATTACACTAAATACAGTAGGCATGTTCAAAAAGAAAAAGATTTACAAAATAAAAAAGCAAGAAATAATACAACCTGATAACGTCCGAGTTCTTTCGTAAAAAAATAATGAAAACGAAAATGGTCAAAAAAACCAAACTCTTAATCCTTTAGTGAAAACTATTATAATAAAATAAAAATTCCACAACTGTCAAAATACAAATAAATGGACCAATGGTATCACAGAAAACGATTTAAAAGGACCAATGCAATTAAAGGATATTTTAAAAACAAAATAACCAATTGGAGGAAAGAAAGATTTCAAACGAATCAATGAAATCAAACGACTTTAACGGATTTTGGAAGAACTTTCTAGAATATTCAAAATGAAAATTGAAAGTTTCCGTTTGCCGAGGTTGCCATGAAAACCACAACAACAGTAACGAAAGATGGGTTGCCTTAATTTATCGTAACTCGCTACTAGAAGTGCGCCAAAAAAAATCGCCAAGCCGTTGCCATCACTCATAAACGTAGAGTGTAGCTGTACCCATTCTTCTCTCTCACACACATTTTTCATTTTTCGAAAGTAAAAAATTAAATTTTAAACAACATTTTGAAAAATCATCCAATATACATTTTAGTAGTTCTATAACTTTTTTAAAACTGAGTTTTTAACTTCTCTGGTTATATTTTGACTTATTTCATCTGGTTATAATTGATGAGATGAGGTATATATATATATATATATATATATACACTTTATTTTTTTATTTATTTAATTAATAGTTTCGTGTTCACTTGATGAAGTCTATGTTTTATACTTGTACTGGTACATATACTTGTCTATTACATGTCCTGCACGCTTGATCTTATTTCGCTCTCACGTTAGTAGAGTTTTTACTCTACTAACTCTCTTTAAACTCCACTTACTTTTGTACGTGGAGTTTAAAAAATACGAATAAAATAAAATTTGCACCTTGACATTTTCATTGACATTTGCTAAATTGAAAACAGTTCCTCCGATGAGAAGTTATTTTTATTTATAATGTTTCATTATCCGATGAAGTGGAATCAGATTTACCCCTTCCTTATTCGAAGATCAAATTTCCACATTACTAACCCATCCTATAGATTTTTTGATGCGTAACTTAATATTATTTCGAGTATTAATCAAAATATATTCCAAGTGTGCCATTTTGAGAAATGTTCCAAATTTAAATCGTAACCTCGACCTTTCCAGACCAAATTGTGGTATTCTAAGATTTATTTCCTGGAGGAAACTTAATGCATTTTCTTTGTCAAGAATCTTTGGAATACCAGATGTATTGAAATATCCAGAGTCCAAACAAAAGCTACTGGTGCTATATCTTAGTTAAGCATTTGAAATTTACCCCCGCTTCTTTCAAACTTAATTTTCTTCTTGGCTTTTTTATATAAGACTGACTTTTTCTATCGATAACTTCACACTGAAAAAAGAAATTTTTTCCATAAAAAAAAAACGAGTGGTAGATTTCTAGAATGCGAGAATAAAAGAATTCTTCCTTCAAAGCCGTAATGGAATTATTTTTTCATCTTCTTTTTTATTTATTTATTTTTATCTTCGTGGGGGGCTCGCTATCTTTCTTATCCAATCACATCCCCTGCACAAAACATCTTTCTTTACTTTCGTCTAATGCGAATCTAGGATTTTCCATCTTCAACAGTTATCTTGTTCTTCGGCTCAGTCTTGATGGTTGTGGCTGGAAGATTTGAGACAAATTTTCGGTTCTGCTTAATAGTTTTAAAAGTTTTTGAAACTTTCCTCTTATCTTGTTTAGCTTTAAAAGAAAACTACTTATTTATCCGCAAGATTATCAAGAAGAATGAGATGGGAGTCAGCAGCGTATCCAGATTTGATTATTTAGGGTTAACGGTCTTTTACTGCTGCATATATAAGTATCAGACACTTAAGAATAGATTACAACATGATCACTTAAACAACTGTTGATTGAGTGGCTATATTGTAATTTAGGCCATCCCCAATCAACTGTTGATTGAGTGGCCATATAGTACTATATTAATCCATAATCAAGTTTTGATTGAGTGAGTATGGCCATATAGTAATCTATTCGTCCATAATCAAGCATTGATTGAGTGGCCATATAGTGATCTAGTCATCCTCAATCAGCCGTTGATTGAGTGCATAGTAATCTAGTCATCCCCAATCAACTGTTCATTGAAGGGGGTCATATAGTAATACATAATTTCAAATCAACTGTTGATTTTTTGATCATTTAGTAATCTAGTCATACCAATCAATTATTGATTTAATGGCCATGAAGAAATGTAGGTAATTTCCAACCAACTGTTGATTTATTGATCATAAAGTAATCTAGTTATCCCAATCAGCTATTAATTGAATGGTCATATAGTAACCTAGTCATCCACAATCAATTGTTTACTAAGACACCATACTGTTTTCTAGCACACACACATTTCAATGAATACAATATTTATTTACACATAGCATTAAACGATAGTAAACTCAATGAGCTCAGATTAGGAGACTACTTTTTTTACTGAAACGGAATTGGCCCATAATATAGTTCAAAAGTTATGTTTTAAATGTCCCACATTTTCAAAACAGGGATAGAACTTAATGAAGTTAATTTCAATAGATGCCAACGAGGAAAATGTTCATGCATATTTTACTTTTATTAAATTTTTAAATTTGGATAACTCTTTAATCTTTTTTATATCTTTGTTTAAAAAAATAATGAGCATATTACCTTAATTTATCTCAATAGCTTAAAAAAATGGGTTGATTAATGGTTAAAATTAATGGTAAATAACAAAAAATGTAAATTTCATTTTAAAAAAATGATGTCAACATTTTCGTTTTTTGTAAATTTTAGTAAAGAAAATTTATATTAATTACAAAAACAATAAGCAAATTTAAAAACGCAGTAAAAAAAAATGAAGAATCGTTGGTGGATCAGGACGTCTTCAGGGAAGAGCCTGGTCTATCTAACAAAAAATAAGGTAAATTAGGTTAGGATAAATTAGGTAAAAGGTCATAGACACAAGCCAAAAAGGTAAATACACTTCAGAATTTTAAGAACTAATTATAGCATTAACAATACAAACATACTGACAGAGGAGTGCACTAAAACTGCAAGTATCTCTGTCAGGTAAAACATTATAACATTCAAGCACATAAAATCTATATGTATAAAAAAGGATATGGGGTGTGTATGTGTGTGTATACATTCTCTATAAAAATCTACACCGTTTGACCAATTCACACCAAATTGCGTATACTTATACTTTAGAACACTGCGGAAAACAAAAGCTATTACTTTTCTGTCTTTAGATTAGTCTGTAGCCCTTACGACCATGAAAATTGTCCCTCGAAGCCCCAAATTTAAATTTAAAGTTTGTTTTCTTTCAATAATTGAATATTGACAAGGAACTAACACAGGAAAATATAGCGGTCTTATTTGACCATACTAAATTTCATAATTTCATAAATCATATTTTTCTAATGTCTTTAACAAATTGCACAATTTTAGCTCACAATGTCGAAATTCGACACTTTGCACATCTTTCGCTTTCCGTTTTTCAGAAATCCCTTTTTTTTCATCGGAATTTTGTTTCTGCTTGCATTTATGTCTTAGTATTTTACATATATATATATATATATATATATATATATATATATATATATATATATATATATATATATATATATATATATATATATATATATATATATATATACCCGATCTCCATCGATTATTCAGCTTAGTAAGTATAGAGCAATAAGAGAAAAGGATTAAATATCCGGGGTAAATTCAATCTGAAAACGAAAGTCAAAATGAAAATTGAAACTAACCATGTTTAGTATTAGTGTGTTTCTTGTGTATGTGGTGCTAGGTATTTGTTAACACTGATCAAGTTTTTAACAAAACTTAACTCTGGAATTGAATTGAGTTGTTTCGTTGGTTTTTTGGGTTACATGGACAAGGGCTATATTTGGGCAAGTTGCGCCTAACGCATAACAACAAGATTGGGATAAAAGCCGAAGGGTAAAACAGAAGGGAGAACATATCTCCCCGAAACATTGGGGTTGAAACTGAATTTGAATCTTACAGTTTACAAGGGATTAGTCAGGAATCGAAATCGAGAATCCATAAATATAGTGTTCCTATTAAAATAGCTATTAGCCGCACTCAGTCCAAATAATTTACCTAAATTAGAACGGAAGTCCGGATTTCAATGGTTCAGGATTCCTTTAATTCTCAAAATGGTCTTGATATCGATTATAATGTATACGTATATTTAATGTGAGCACTCTCTTTGAGTACTTGATGACTCCATTTGGTTTGATGGGACTTTTGTTCAAAATTATCAATTTTGCAGTTTATCTCTTTTCACAGCATATATATACAGGGTGGTCCCGAATTCATGGTACAAACTTTAATGGTAGGTACAGGACATTGTAACAATGATTTATTGTATAGGAATGTATAGTCGCAAGTGACGCGGTGAGGCGTAAACAGGGGAAATAAAAGGAAAGAGAAATGGAGTGATCGGTTGGGCGTTTCAACAACGTTTCAGTATTAATGTGTGGGCTGGTATTGTGAACGACTTTTTGATTGGCCCATACTTACTACCCACGCGGCTCACTGGCGGAAGCTATCTTATTTTTCTGAAAGAAGTGTTACCACAACTGCTGCATGATGTTCCGATCGCCATTCGTAACCGCATGTGGTTTCAGCACGATGGGGCGCCAGCACACTTCAGCATTGATGTACGGAATTACCTGAATGCCACGTTTGGTACTCGATGGATTGGGCGTGGTGGACCAGTCCCTTGGCCACCCCGATCTCCCGATTTATCGAGCCTCGATTACTTTTTATGGGGACATCTAAAGCATCTTGTTTATGAGACTCCAGTTGACTCAGATGAGGATCTCGTCGCTCGCTTATCTGTAGCTGCTGCAGGTGTGCGTGAAATACCAGGCATCTTTGAACGTGTACGCCAATCGCTCCACCGACGCTGTCAAGCATGTATCGATACTGGTGGACGCAATTTTGAACAATTACTGTAAACATGACACTTGTCAACAACGCTTTCAATAAAATCTTTGTTTTTCCTTTCGGCCGTTATTTCCCCTGTTTTCGCCTCACCGCGTCACTTGCGACTATACATTCCTATACAATAAATCATTGTTACAATGTCCTGTACCTACCATTAAAGTTTGTACCATGAATTCGGGACCACCCTGTATATATATCTCTCTATATTAAAAAAAAGTTACCGCCGCCGCCGCCGCCGCCGCCGAAGAATTGAAATTTTTGTTGTTTAGCTCCATTCTTAGACGGTTTCCCGAGAAAGTACTGATCGGAAAAATATGAAATTAACATGCTTTGTTCTTCATCGTATTCCCTGGATAATTATTAAGATTTTTTTCCGATGCGGCTATTAGTTTAGGTTTTATTAAGTGTTAAAGTTGAAGAAGTGAAATTTCTTCCGCGAGTGAGCAAAACACATTCAAAATTTCAGTCTTCAGTCGTGAGTTTTTTTTTAAGAGTACCTCTCAACGTAAATTTTTGCAGCTCGTCGAGTTTTTTTGGAAATTTAAATTTGGTTCTTGATAATATTTTTTTGAAATTCAGGAAAAATCGGGACATTTTTGTTACTTTTTTTTTAAACTGCCATATCTATATCTCATTACTATTAGTTTTTAATTTTTAAAATATAGCAGTATACCTCAGAATATACTCTTTCTTACCGTACTATTATTTTTGAAATCGGTTAATAATTAAATTGGATGCGATCAAAAGTTCGTCATACAAAATTCGGAATCTTTGGATATTTTCGCTACTTATTGTTAAAACCGTTTTGTCTACGGCAAAAGCCATTATTTTTTAAATTTGAAAACATCACTGAATACATTACATTACACTCTTTCTTATGGTACAGTTATTTTTCAAATTGGTTAATAAATAAAATCCATGCAATTAAAAGTTGGTCATACAATTTTCGGAACTTTCAGATCGTAACTTCCGATACAAAACTAAAATGGTCATATCTGTATAGTATTACTGTTAGTTTTTAATTTTAAAAATATTGCAGTATACCTCAGAATATACTCTTTCTTACGGTACAATTATTTTTAAAATTGGTTCATAAATAAATTCGATGCAATCAAAAGTTGGTGACACAAATTTCGTATTTTTCAGTTCGCATAGCTGCTTCCGAAAGCAGTAGTGGGTTACACTTTTGACTATCGGGTTTGCCAGATATCAAATTTATCGTAGCAACAATTGCCATAAAAACGATTTCTTTTTATTTGGCGAGGAAAAAGGCTCGCTTTTTCCCCTCTGTTCTCAAGACAGTTTACCGACAAAGTACAGAGTAAAGTTTGGATATTAACAATGTTTACTTAAAGTTGTACAGGGAACAAGATGCAGAAGATTTTTTACTGATACGGCTATTAGTTTAGGGTGCATTAAGTGTTAAAGCAAAAAAAAGTTAAATCACTTGCGAAAGAAGTATTGGTTTGAGTAAGCAAACCAAACGGATTGCGTAGCAATCCCCGGTGTCGGCGAGCGTAAGCGAGACGCAGCGAAGCCCTCGCTGTGACGTCATGAACCGGAAAGTGAAATCAGCATAATACGAATTATTCAGATAGTTTCACTCTGTGACAGGAGTGTTGGTTTGCGAAGCAAACCAAATGGGATTGCGCAGCAATCCCCGGGGGTTGGCGAGCGTAAAGCGAGCAGGGGGCGGAGCCCCCTAGTATATATATATAATTCAAATGCCACTCACTCACTGACTGACTCATCATTGTATCTCAAGAACTACAAGTCCTGGGAAGCTGAAATTTGGAAGGGTGATTCTTCTTATACCGTAGTGGTGTGCACCGAGAAAGGAATTTTGAAAAATTCGAATCCTAAGAGGCCTAAAATTGACCTTAAGCCTAAGCCAAAAGCCAATTTGAAATCGCCATAAAAATAACATTCAGTATAAAATGATCGTTGTACGCATCTCAGATTGCTTTACCAGTATGATCGAAAAGCAATTTTCTTAAAACAAATTAAATTGTAATGTTAATGTTTGAACTGAATTTTTACTTCTTCCCATGATCAAAATATTATTTATAAATATTTGTGATTGATGAAGAAAGAATATTTAAAACATTAATTTCATATTTACTTAAGGTGCCTGCCTACGTTCGGAGACCTTTTTTTTTAACATTTCAAAAATTGACTTGTTATGTGCATTATACTATCAAATACATCTAAAAACTATTAATAATATATAAAATAGCTATTTATGTTTTTTTAATTTTCATTTTTTGCTAAAAATAGACAAAAAATCTCAATACATTAACAACTAAGCAAAACAACAAAACTCGAATTCAAATTAAGATATTCTATTTTTGTAAATTGTATTGTGTTATCAAAACCCACTTCTGGGATCTCTACCCATTTTATAACTGAAACTTTGTATTAAAAAGGTTTATGCAAATGAACCTTTTGACATAGAAAAAATCTTAAAATATTATTACAACTCTATACTTATGTAATCAAAAAACTAAAAAATAATGCATAAACAATTAAAATAAAGGTAGGTTACCTGAATTGAACCCTTTACAATATTCTACCAAAGTTTAAAATTATTTGAAGCATAATGTTATGAGTTATGATGTTGTGCGGAAGAGCAAAATGTAAACAATCTGATTTTGAGAAAAAGCATAAAATAAAAATAAAACTTCTACACTTACACATTAGATGAAAAACCTGACATTAAAAAGCTCCTGATTTGTAAAGATCACCTTCTTGGTCATTGGAAGCTGATGTTTTTTTCTTCCGAATGGCTTTTAAAAGTTTCATGCGCTTCTTTGCAACAAGGGTGGAATGATTTTTCGAATCTCGAATCCGCCCAAGTGTCTATAGCCTTCTACTGTAAAACACCCAGGATTTGTCAAATTAAGCCTATCGAAAACATTTAGGCAACCTTTAAAACCATGGTTAAATTGAATTATGGCATCATAGGCTCCTAACTTGACAGTTTTGAGGCTGACAAACACCTCTTTTGGCACTCGTTGCCAAATTACGCCATTGAAACACTCGTTGACGTTTTGAGTTTTGCCGTGGAGACATTTCTCTAACAAATCTTACTAAAAAAACTTAATTAAACAATTACTTAACCTTTTTTTTTAAATATTCAATGTGAATGAACAAATTTTAATATTCTATGCCGGTTTTTCCTCCCACTTCCGTTAGCAGAACACTACTTACGGTTTGAAAATCTGTCAACATACTAGTATTAAAAGGTCAGAAACTAGAGTTCTAAGTAAGATAGAAACAAAATTTAAACTGATTTGGAAAGCTAAGAAACTATACTTTCAAAGTTAGGCAAAATTAAAAAAATCGTATTTTTCTCCACAATTGCGGTTTTATAGGTAGGCAGGCACCTTAAATTTTATAATGGAGCACGAAAAGCCCAAACGATTAACTGATTAATCATAAAAGCGTAATTGTGCAACTCGGTATCTGGCAACCTCAGAATTAATTATATATATATATATATATACATATATATATATATGTATATGTGTATATATATATATATATATATATATATATATATATATATATATATATATATATATATATATATATATATATATATATATATATATATATATATATATTTGGTATTTGAGTTGATAACGAGATGGTTGCGGTCATATTTGAGGATTCTCAAGTATTATAAATATGTGTTCTCTTTTGCTATTAAAACATTGTCTTTATCAATATTGTTAAAGTTTTTTTTAGAATTGTTTTACTTCAGAATATATATATATATTCAGGAAGTCAAAATTCAATACGCTAGAACAGATATTTGTTTTTTTCAGAACTCTGCTTTTTTTAAGAATTAGATTTTTGTTTCTGTTTGCATTATGTGTTCCGGTATATTACCTATTTCAGAAATATTAGTTAGGAGTTGGATTTTACGTAATAGTGTGTAGGTAAAAAGAATAATAAAATTTACAAATCAAAATATTTTTTAAGTGTGTAATTTGTTATTTTTAAATGACGTGAAAATTTTCAAAAATAACTTTAAAATAAGATGGGTTACGTTAAGTTAAAACTAGTAGTCATACTTTGTTGCTCAAAATTTATTTCAACATTTTAATATAGCATTTCATTGAAAGACGATTAAAATAAATTTAATTTCATTTGTTTTTCGTTTTTCATGGGTGATATTGAAAGCTCTACTCCATAGTCAAGTAACTACATCTATCATTCTAAATAGAAACGTGATTTCCATTTAGAAACAAATTTCTGATCTTAAAAAGTTCCATAAGGGTTCAATTTAAAACAGTATGTGTGTTGTAGAAAAGGGAATTTTTAACAAGACTTTGTTAATTTTGGAATAATATCACACTAAGTAACTTTGAAAAATTGAAATTTTATGTCTTAAGAGGAAGTAAGTCAAGGTTGCTTACTCTATTTATTGAAACTTTTCTTACACAACTTAGATGCATATGAATCGTTCGTTGAAAGTGATTTTCTTTTTGTAAAAGTTCTGTAAAATCAACCTTCTGTTTATTAAAAAACTGTTATCGATTGGGTTTAATTTGTCTACTCTGATGACATGTATTCATAACTAAAGCTCTGTTATTCCACATGCCATTGAATGGAATTTTCTGGAAAAAGTGCCGTTTGCTTCAAATTAAATTAGCCAAGAATGCCGTAAATTTTTAGTCCCCTTAGACAAATAGAATGCGTGTTAATATGCAGCCTATCTTATCCGCAGACTTCTAAAATATAAGTGTACTAAATGTGCGGATTGGTAAAAAGGTGGATTAGTGTAGAGAACAGACAAACGTCAGCTCCGCTTTATGTATCTCACAGAAGTTCCAATATTTCACCTGCCGCTAAATGGAATTTTCAAAGAAAAATTGCGTTTGCTTCATACTAAATTAGTAACGAATGCTGTTACAATTTAACTTACCATCTTCTCATATTAATGATGAAATTCGAAAGTAACGCATACTAGGTGAAAGAATGACACAATGAAAACATATTCATAGGAAAACTAAATGCAAGACTATCCATCGAAAATTCGTCATTTTTACTGAAATTGAATGCACGGGAATATTCGAAGTCACTCAAAAACTTAAAATCAACTTCTGTAGTAGTCATAAAAGAAAAAAAAATTTCAGCAGAAGTGTGAAGAATATGAAATGGATTATATGGTTGCATACAAAATCTATGCATGTTTGCGTCCGAAGTAAATTGTAGAAGCTATGGAGGAGTTAAATTTGTATGAAATTTTTCCCCCGTACTCTTAAATGATGCTAACATTCTTTTATGAAAAAGAATTGATGTTGACTTTCAATCATATATATATATATATATATATATATCAAATTAAAAAATTAAACATTAATTCTGAGGTTGCCAGATACCGAGTTGCACAATTACGCTTTTATGATCAATCAGTTAATCGTTTGGGCTTTTCGTGACAATCAATTTCATCATCAATTCTTTTATGAAAAAGAATTGATGATGACTTTCAATCATATATATATACCGCTGCGAGACGTGCAGGAAGAGAGTCAATTAGGTTTATGAAGGTGTTCACTGAGATGTCGTGCCATGCCTACTCCAGTGCCGTGGCCAGCTGCGCTAGATTACGCGGTTGAGGATCGATGGCGCGTACAACCCGATCGAGGTGGTCCCACAGATTCTTGATTGGGTTTAAATCAGGTGAGTTTTCTGGCCAGGGGAGTACGGTAAACTCATCTCGGTGCTCATCGAACCACGCACATACACTGCGAGTTGTTTGACACCTCGCATTGTCCTTCTGGTAGATGCCATCATTCTGAGGGAAAATAATTCGCATGTGGGGGTGGACATGGTCCGAAAGGACAGATGCGTACTTGTGCTGATCCATCGTGCCTTCCACAATGATGAGTGCACCCAGTGAATGCCAGGAAAACATTGCCTGACCATAATCACGCCGTATACGCCAACGTCCATCTGTCCGATGGAGCATAAAACGTGATTCATCGGAAAAAGCCACCTGTCGCCAGTCTGTGGACGTCCAGTTGCGGTACTGGAGCACAAATTCCAGCCTTCGTCACCGATGAACAGCAGTCAGCATAGGTGCATTAATCAGGCGTCTGCTGCGGAGGCCCATGAGCAGCAACGTTCGCTGAGTCGTTGTTGAGGATACACTCTTGGTAGCCCCTTGTTCATCTTTGCGGTCAGTTGCTCAACAGTTGCACGTCTATTCGCCCGAACGCATCTCCGTAGCCGTCGTTCGCCTCTGTCGTCTATAGCCCGTGGTGCACCACATGTGCTACGCCGCTGATTTTGGATATTGCCATTTTGCCATGCACGGTATACTTTTACCACGGCGGCACGCGAACAGTTCACAAAATTAGCCGTTTCCGAAATGCTTCCACCCTTGGCCCGAAAGCCAATACTCATGCCCTTTTGGATGTCGGATAAATCGTTACGTTTCTGCATTACGGGTAATGCCTCCTTTTGCTTATATTACAGCTGCAACACGTCGAGGCATACTGTCCACAAGTTCCCTGTAAGTCTCAGCAGGAATAGCTCGCCATGTACTCGTACTAATTTCTCCAGTCGTATACAAAGCGGGCTAGTGCAAGTTAATCTGTCATGGCCTCAAATGTTCTCACGTTGACGTGATGGGGAAATTTGGAGAGTGTGGATTCGTCTCAGGTGTAACGTCGACATCTGCCTGTTGTTCAAAATTAAGTGGTTGTCATCAGTCTTTCCCTTCTTGCTTTATATCAGACCGTCGCCTATAGCCCGTTGCGTTGCTCCAAAGTGACGTTAATTAAAAAACCTACCTGATTTTACGCAGTTTCGTTGCTTTTGAGCTACGTCAGCTTCAAGTGCTTAAGTTCTTTCTTCTTTCTATTTTGATAGTATCCTAGGGACAAATAATAAAAATTCAATAAGCATAAAATGTTGCAACTTTACCAGCTCCTGATCTCAAATAAAGGTCATGAAATGCATTAAGCAATTGCAGATTTTTTAAGTCTAGGATTGCATGATACCTCTGATGAGGGTAAAAAGAATTTTTATGTATAAGGAAAGGAGTTCTTATAAACTCTATTGTCTTCTTGTCTTCAAATCTTTAATTTATTAATGATTTACATAATTTCTTTTCGTAATTACAGTAAAAAATTACACAAATAAAGGTCATGAAATGCATTAAGCAATTGCAGATTTTTTAAGTCTAGGATTGCATGATACCTCTGATGAGGGTAAAAAGAATTTTTATGTATAAGGAAAGGAGTTCTTATAAACTCTATTGTCTTCTTGTCTTCAAATCTTTAATTTATTAATGATTTACATAATTTCTTTTCGTAATTACAGTAAAAAATTACACAAATAAAGGTCATGAAATGCATTAAGCAATTGCAGATTTTTTAAGTCTAGGATTGCATGATACCTCTGATGAGGGTAAAAAGAATTTTTATGTATAAGGAAAGGAGTTCTTATAAACTCTATTGTCTTCTTGTCTTCAAATCTTTAATTTATTAATGATTTACATAATTTCTTTTCGTAATTACAGTAAAAAATTACACAAATAAAGGTCATGAAATGCATTAAGCAATTGCAGATTTTTTAAGTCTAGGATTGCATGATACCTCTGATGAGGGTAAAAAGAATTTTTATGTATAAGGAAAGGAGTTCTTATAAACTCTGTTGTCTTCTTGGCTTCAAATCTTTAATTTATTAATGATTTACATAATTTTTTTTTCGTAATTACAGTTTTTCTTGTATTATTATCGTAAATTTCTGAATAATTTACAGATTCAAGGGTTAATTATGACGTTTACATTTGAGTGTAAGTTTGCTCTTTTCTCCTAAAGAAAATTTCGATTCGAAACAACGCAAAAACCAGATTTTACTCAAAATCTAATGCATTAAATTCGTACTCCACACATTACACCATTTTTTCCCGAGAATCATCATTTCTTTCTCATTTCTATCATCTCATGTGATGTTCTCTCTTTTATAACTAATTTATAAGACTCCATCGTGAGTATGAATTTTTTAGGTTCTTCATGCAGCGAAAAAATGGATTCCCTACGACATGGCCACTCAGTAAATCCATCAATTTCCTACGATAACGCAAAATATCGAACTCTTGCCAATTCTTCAATCTCTTCCTCGACACCTGTTTGAGACTGATAAGAAACTGTTGGACCCGAAGTAATGAAATATCATTGAGGATTCTGTCTCACTTTCGTATCGTCAGTTGTTTTCCTACTTTGGGAATCGATTTTTTTGAATACAGTTTTCTTTTTTTTTCATCTTCATCGGGAAATCGAAGCGATGAAGTGAAAATTCACCAGTCAATCTCGGCGGGAACTTGCCAACTGCTGTGCCGAGATAGGACAGTCCAAAGACAAAAACAAATGCAACGAAAAAACATCAGTAGCAAAACGATTGCTGTTGGACTCTTTTTTGGCTTGGAAATAAATATATATGACAGCATTTCTTTAAAACAACATAGTTGAATGAAAACAGTATTATAGTATTCTTTCAAGTCAATGATTCATCTTAACTAGGACATTCGCTTACAGCATCATTGAAGTCTTTTTATTGCTTAGGCCGACTTCTGAAAGAGTTGTTCGAACTTTTCACACCTACGGAAATCAACTTATGATGAATAAACATCGATATACATTTCTTGGAATAGAATAAGGTTGATTTTAGTACATTGAAAATAATTTCGTGTTCTTTTATTGAGGTTCTATATTGTAATTTCCAATGCCAGAACTTCTAAACTCGTCCATTACCTTTCCATTTACTTGTTTAATGTTGTATGGAAATGTGTAAAGTGGGAAGCCTGCTCAGATGTTGACCTCGCGATCTGATCGTAGCTTAAAATTATGAGGTTTTGTCCTCGTATCGCTACTTTTATGATTGATGCCGGACTGTGGCCTACAGTCAATTACATTGTTTTAATGTCATGTTAATTAACTATCTATCTATTCATTTTTAAAGATGATTCGGTATTAACTTTAAGTCGCAAATAACATTCATTTACGTGTTCAATGTACTGCGTGATACTAGATTTCTTCTCCAAGAAACTTTATGATTTCTTCAATAATCTTCAAGATTTTTCAATAATCTTCAAGATTTCTTCAGATATCTTTATGATTTCTCATTATCTTCTGTCACCAGACTGCTAAATAATTCCATTCGAATTGAACGCTCTGGAAAATACTATAATATATTCTCCTGTACATAATATGATCTATTTTGTACCAATTACTTCTTATTGAACTGTGTTTAAAGGGAGCATTCAAGACACGGTCCCATGAGATTCACTTCAACCTCGAAACTAAGTTATCTAAAAGTACACTGATAAAATATAATCATATTGCTTTGTGATAATATTGTTGAAGCAATTAGTACTAATTATTGCATTTTGTGTCAACTTTATTGTAAGAATCAGCTGAATCTGAAACAATTGTGAAACTTAAGAAATTTGGTAATTATTGCTTAGATCTTAATTGAAGACATGAATCTGATATACATCCCAGACATATTTTACTGTTGAAACTTAAAATAATTTATCATCGTTTTTGAAAACCTAGGATGAGTGTAAGAAATTAAACACAAATCACAATTTTATTATCCATGCACATGTACATTATGTACAATTTTATGCAGTTTTATTTCAGATTACTATGCATGGAACACTAAATTATCGGACCAATAGTGGATAGCTCCGTATTTCTTTGAGAGTAGGGCTTCCTTTCTAGTGGATTTACCCACTGTGCTAACATCCTGCAATCTGTAGGTGGCTTCTAAGGATTCATATCCTTAAACATATTTCTCTCCTCTATGGCAGCAATCAAATTCTTCTCATAACACTTGGAAAACTGTATAATAACATTTCAACAACTCTTCACTGTATTCCAAATTATTTTAAGACTAAAGTATCTACTAAATTTGGCCAGATAGTTTATCTCAGAACCATCTATCAAAGAAACAAAATTTTATTATTTTCCATCTTAGATGTTCTCCGATCATTACAAGGCGAAACAGTTGAGGAGTCCCGTTTGTCTATCTAGGTGTATAATAATGTCGTGCCACGTTTGCTACATAATACTTTATGTAAAATTTTCAGTTTTTTCAATGACTATAATCTGTTTGACAAATGAGCTGTGGTTTTAGTGACCTTTTAAATATTTGACTCTTAATATAATGCGTCGACCATCTTATCTGGTTTTGGGCCATTTATCTTATAGAATTTAAGTAAAATCAGTTGAATCAATAATATACTAGCATAAATACTAATTTGGTCTAGAATCCATTTAACTTCGTTTCATCATTTGTCATCTGTGACAGAACATTTCTGATCATTACAGTACACTAAATTATAATGGAACTGCTCTTTTGACAAATAACATTCTTACATTAACTGATGATTGATCTCAGATATACATATATATATATATATATATATATATATATATATATATATCTGTAACAAAATAAATGTATTTCTTTTTACTTACTCCTTCAGATCTCTACGAATGCTTTAATGCCGATATACTTCGTAAATACTTTCTGTGTATTCATATGAACCAATACCTTAGTACAGGATTTCACACGGTTTTATCTGGAAGATAATTTTTCGAGATATTCTATCTTTCTTGTTGTGCTACTTGGATTAAGGACTGGGTACACTTCATTTCTCATGTCAATAGTCCCCTGCAATTTATTCAGGACATGATGCTTTCGAAGTCTGTTATATCTATTCAGATGTACAACCAATGCTTGGAACATATGACATCACACAGCACTTCGTGAAAAATGCGTCTTAGTCAAACATTTTTATCTACATAAAATGAATTCAGGATTAAATGACTTCAATCTTTGGCAGTTCATAGATATTTGCGCCATTTCACTGCAAATGGGATTTGACTGTTGTGACAGAAAATTTAACTCATCAATTTAACTACAAAGGCTCTAATATAAATGCAAATTATGTCTTCTCACGGATCATTTGATTACCTATCATACTATTTGCAATGTGAGCTTGAAAGCGTCTAAATTACATTCACTATATCATTCTAAAGCTTACCTTTCCTTTGATGTTTTGTACCCCCCCCCTCACTTACATTGTTCTATTGATCTCTAATTTATATATTATTATATAAATTATTTTTCCCTTACATTTGTATATAAGCCATAAGAGAGGGATCCTTGACATGTATTTTCTAATGATATTAATAACTAATGTCTCATCATTAGTTATGCCACTTAAAACGTAATGAAAAAATTCCCTTGTTCAGTAGAAACTCATGTGTATGGTCATCTAATTAATGGAGAGTTGTGCGTGAGAGGATTTCTTCAATCCTGTATTCTCTTAGAACGAGTCAGTCATCATACTAGATATGGTGGTCTACCATTGTGTATAAGAAAGTAAATCATATCAATAAAATTGTAAACGTTTCAGAGTATAAATACCAATGTTGTCATCACACGAGTCATTTAATTTCTTTTCATACCATTTGTAATGTCTGTCATGCATTTCTGCATATATATATATATATATATATATATATATATATATATATATATATATATATATATATATATATCATCACATAAAATTATTATAAAACTCAACCTTCCATTCATGTTTAATACCACTTTACCTTAACCAATTTATCTCCAAGACGTTGTTGTAATACAAATTATTATTTTTTCATAGACATTCCCTAGTAAAGTCCTCAAGTCGCGATCTTTGGCATTTTCCTTTTGGGTATTCAGACAATGGCTACTATCGAATCAAATGTCCTCATGTAGAAATTTGAGGGAAAGGAATGTCGTCTGGATTGAACTGAGGATTGAATAAAACTAAAAAGGTTCCAATATAAATTCTAATTTTCTCACTCATGAGCCATTTGGTGTCCGTCACACCATTTCCAATCTGCCAGCAAGTTGCACGTTGCGCCCAACAGTTAGCTGACTTGTTACTGACGTTTAGTACCGCTCATGACTTATGGATCTCGAATCCATCTGTTATAATAATAAAAAAGATAAGATTAAGATAATTCCTTCACATTGTGTTTAGGATAAGAGCTATGCCATGTCCCGGTTACTCAGATGAATAACCTAATGTCTATGGCCTCATGTAGAACTTTATGTACAGATTCTGTTGTTCAAACAAATCTCTGTATAGACATTTGAGAATTGATGACAAACGACGGGATTTCTTCAATTTGTGATATTCTTAGGGTACGTTAGCCATCATAGTCCATATGTAGTCATTCAATTACGTTATAAAATCTAAATCAAATCGGTAAAATTGCAAACCTTACCAGTATAAATGCTAATTTTGTCGCCAAAGGAGTCATTTACTTTGGCCTCATAAAATTTGCAATCTGTGTCATCGTGCTTCTGCAACTCATCACATTACAACAAACTATTATAAAGCTTAACTTTCTATTGACGTCCCACAAACAAAGCTCGCAAATAAATCCCCCTCGCGTACAATCATTCATTAGAGGAAAATCCACTTTGTCCCTCATTCTGGCTCTAAGACGAAGACGGATACTCTTCCAATCACCCGACCCCCCAAAACGCCACCCTGCCCCACCGTCCAATATCAATAGATGCAGTGGCGTCTTCTTATACGGAAACAATAATGAAATAAACCTAATGGCCCATCACAGACGTAACACTACATACTAGCCAGCGTTTCCTTCTTTTTTCTGTAATGTTTTCCCCCTGCCCAAAGAATCCCTTTCTCTTAGTTTATTACTTTCAGCCATGTTTTGTTTCCCTTTTCCCTCCAAAGAACAAGGCGAGTGTAGATCTGTATGTATTGGAAGAATTCCAAAAGTTGTCTAACGGTCCACTCTGTGTAATGGAGAGAATTTTATTACTTTTTTTGGTACCTCGCCACTGCTTCCAGAGTTAAGTATAGAACGGGATCGATGGCAAAGATGGAATGCCCTTCCTTGAAGGATGGCCGATATTTCAATAGGAGTCTGGAGGAGGTTACTGGAGTATCGATGGCTCCCCTTCATTGGCACGTATTTGGGGAGGAAATTCATTATAATTATGGTCCATTGAGGGATTCGAGTACCTTGGCCGTGCTTGAGGTGTGTTCGTGGGGATGTTATCGTCTTTTTTATGGACTCGGTATGAAGTGTCTGGAATTAGCGGGTGAATGAAAAAACGCGAAGTCGAGTGCCGTTGGAATTAATCGATGTCGTTAAAAGTTCGTCAATGGTGTTGATGGATGATTGATCTACTTGCGTCTTTTCAACAAGGCTTCTTTTCATCGTGTGAATGGAGGGAGAGATTGGTTTTTATGTCCGCTCGTTGACATAGGATGCGCTTATAAAGTGGATTAAGTTTTTGTGGAAAACAATCTTTGTAACAAGTGCCGAGTGTGGTCACGTACGTTGAGGATCTTTTGTGATTGAAGTGGTTTTCAATATTTTTTGATTGATCTAATTGGATGCATGATAACGATAGAAAGGTTCAATGCCGAGTAAAGCGTTTTGAAAATATCAAAATACTATTTGAGGTATCTTGAATATTCAGACTTTAATTTCCTCTATTTTTTCCAAGAATTAAAATAATTTTTAATAAATCTGAAATGGTTTACTTAGTAATTTCGGATTCAGTTCCTTTATATCGTTGGACAGCGTTTAGAGCTTTATCCACTTCACATGCTTGTATTATTTCCACTTTCAACTGCCCAACTTCTAACAGCTTTTGACATTTAGTGTTGATTCGAGTCAGATCAGAAAATTAGTCCCTTTATATGAAAATTTTAGATTAAATTTTACTTCTATGGTCTTAAGAACAATCTTTGTAACAAGTGCCGAGTGTGGTCACGTACGTTGAGGATCTTTTGTGATTGAAGTGGTTTTCAATATTTTTTTTTAGATTGATCTAATTGGATGCATAATTCGATAAAAAGGTTCGATGCCGAGTATGGCGTTTTGAAAATTTCAAAATACTATTTGAGGTACCTTGAATAATCAGACTTTAATTTCCTCTCTATTTTTCCACCAATTAAAAAAAAAATTTAATCTGAAATGGTTTACTTAGTAATTTCGGATTCAATTCCTTTACATCGTTAGACAGCGTTTTGAGCTTTATCCACTTCACATGCTTGTATTATTTCCACTTTCAATTGCCCAACTTCTAACAGCTTTTGACATTTAGTGTTGATTCGAGTCAGATCAGAAAATTAGTCACTTTATATGATAATTTTAGATTAAATTTTACTTCCATGGTCTTAAGAACAATCTTTATAACAAGTGCCGAGTGTGGTCACGTACGTTGAGGATCTTTTTGTGATTGAAGTGGTTTTCAATTTTTTTTTTTTTGATTCATCTAATTGGATGCATAATAACGATAGAAAGGTTCGATGCTGAACACGGCGTTTTGAAATTATCAAAATACTCTTTGAGGTATCTTGAATAATCAGACTTTAATTTCCTCTCTATTTTTTCCACCAATTAAAAAAAATAATAATTTTTAATCTGAAATGGCTTACTTAGTAATTTCGGATTCAATTCCTTTACATCGTTGGACAGCGTTTTGAGCTTTATCCACTTCACATGCTTGTATTATTTCCACTTTCAATTGTCCAACTTCTAACAGCTTTTGACGTTCAGTGTTGATTCGAGTCAGATCAGAAAATTAGTCACTTTATATGAAAAGTTTAGATTAAATTTTACTTCTATGGTCTTAAGAAATTGACGTTGAGCTGAAATATTCACGTTGACCCAGAAATTCAAGATGCAATAAACTGGAAATTTCATAACGGCAGATCTCACAAATCGAGAGTTTTTGTTGCTTCAGACAATTCACGTCAGACCTCTCTTTCCGTAGCAGTTTCTTTGCACCGTTAATAGCATTTTGAACCTTCTCCGCTTCATGTGCTTGAGTTATTCCTCTTCCAATTACTGTGCTCGTGACAACTTTTATTAGTATAATTAATTTGACCTTGAAATTGCAGATACGATAAACTCCGAAAATTTCATGACAATGTTTGTTTGTGCTGCTGCTGACAAACAGACTTTCGTCTTTATACGCTACTGTTAGTGAAAATTGCAACACTATGAAAGAATAATCCTAATAAATTAAATTTATTCATCGTTTTACTTATAGTGGTTTAAAAAAGCGATTAAATTTACAGAACAATGAAACAGAAATAACGCTGTAATCTTGTTCAGCCGCCACGTGAAGCGATGAGAACTTATACACATTGTGGCATCGAATCATACAGATTCTGAATGTCATGCTGAGGAATGGCATTCCAGATGTTCTCTATCTGATGTCAGAGTTCAGCCGCACTCTGCCCGACGAGCGGTAAGAGCGAGTTGCCGACCGATGTAATCGCAGACATTCTCAATGGGCAACATATCTGGGGAACGTGCAGTCCGTGGAAGAAACAGAACCTGTATTGCACTGAACAATATTTGTACATTCCGAGCAACATGTGGACGGGCATTGTCTTGCTGAAATACAGCTCCGGGAATGCGCTGCAGGAGGGGTAGGACCTCGGGCACCACAACTTCCCTGATATAGCTCCCGCTGTTCAGTGTCTCTACAATTTGGAGTAGGCGGAATCGCCCATGACATCCAATAGAGTGCCAAACCATAACCCCAGGCGTTCGTCCACTATGATGCTGAATAAGACACTCCGGGAGAAGTCGTTCACGTCTGCATCAAATGACGAGTACGCCTCCATTGATAAAGTCCAGATTGTAGCGGGACTCATCTGATAAGACTTGTTGCCAATCGGCATGCCATTGGCTGCTGGTGTGCCCATTGTAGCCGGAGACTTCGGTGGTTCGGCGTCAGGTGAATCCTGCGCTGTTGAATCCTTGCACATAGCCCATGGCGCAACAGACGTCTAAGAATCTGACACACCAGTAGACATGCTACAATGCTGTGCCAACGTGCGAGAGGACACTGTAGAGTCCGTCACCCCAATGCGGATGAGGTGTCTGCCAATGCGGATGAGGTGCCATGGTGACGTCTTATTGCGTGGCCCACTGCCAGGGGTCTTACTTGACCGGTTCTCCATGATCCATCTCTTTCACACACGTATCACTGTTGTGGCATTACGTCCTGTTCGAGTCGCGATTTCACGATAAGAAAGTTCACCCTCACTGAGGCTGATCATGCGACCCTGTTCAAACTCCGTTAGTTGATCGTATATCACTCTGCGTTTTTTGGCCAGGCATATTGGCTTCTAATCAATCATTTACTGAAGTCAAACGACGATGCACAAATTTCAACGCACCTTTACAGTGCTTTTTATACACGGCTCACTTAAAAGTTTATAGAGTGTTTCTCGGTTCACACACGCGTGATCGCTTTGTAATTCTAATCATCTGAATATACTAAGCTTCTCTGCATTTCCAGCAAGTTTCGTTTAATTTACACGACTCCTTCATGGTGTTGCAATTTTAATAAAAAATTGTGTATGTAAGATGGTTTTTATTTTGAGAACTATTTATTTTATATGGTGTTTCACATGGATAAATTGTACTTGTTAATTAATAATAATTGTAAAGTGATGCGCAGCGCTACTTTAACAGGACATGATCTATATGGCTTAAGAATCTTTAATAATCATACGATTTTTCAAAGTTCCTTGTAAGAGTGTAAATATAATAATTGGCTCGACAATCATCGATTATCGCCCACAACAGAGCCTTGACAAATCTTTTGTGCACAATCACTGACAAGATCTTGAATGCAAAGTTTTGAAATTGTTTCATTGATCACAAAAATCACTGGCAAGAGCAAGAAAGTACATTATTGAAAATGTTTCATTGATTTCAAAAAACAGTATCCAGAAATATCTAAACCTTTTAGTGATAGTGCCAGATTGTTGACAACCAGATCATTGAATTAGATTTTTGGTTTTAAGGCTCAAGGTCCAAAAACGGAGATGTTTCATCTCTCTCTCTCTACACTGCCAGAGTAAGAATAGATCCATATAATCTAATTATAACGAAAACCACAGGCACATGATATAACTTTGTATATTATCATACTACTGAAATGAAAATATTTACAAGAATATAAAATTGTCCTCAAATTATTATCGCAAAAGTAGTTTCGAATCTTATTTGTTTGAATTGTCTGTTGGGCTTACAAACTAGAAAAATTCTTGTCAAATAATTTGAGTAATAACATAAATAATTTGATTTACCACTTCCATCATTAAAAGATGCTACGTAACACTAAGCATTTTGTATAGATTCACTTTAAGATTCGATACATTAGATTCTAATGTGCTGTCTATGCCACATTAGAATAAATTACTTTTGAAGTGTTAAATCTGAACGCATATACTGCACTGCTATATTCAATAATTATCTATTTTTGTTTGGAGTTTATGTATAAATTTCATCGCTCAAAGTTACTTGACTGATTCTTAAAGGAATTAAGAAAGTGAGTAGATAACAAACATTTCGATTTTGATATGAAAGAATTCATTTCTTAATACACTTGAGACAATCTTTTAGCTGTCATAGTAAGAATGTAGGTCATAAGGAAACAAAATTTGGAAAATTCACAAAATGTAATTATAATTATTAAAACTAAATAGCAAACGAATAATTCATTTGTAGAAGATTTTACAGAACTAACATAAACATAACTATAGCACATCTCATCTAAAGTTATTTAATTAATTATATCTATGAATAGCAGTAGCATTAATCCGATTTCATACTGTATTAAATCTCATTTATAATGACTAGAAGCATCAATATGCACTCAACAAAAACTAAATTCATCCAAAATATAAAATTGCCTTTAGTTTTAATCCTCAAATGTATATACTGATTTTAATGCTTATTTCCATTAAAGTACATGGCAAAATGTTTACTTCTTGGTCATCTTACCCCCACTTAGCTTGGGAACATACACTCAAATTCATCCCATTCACTTGTTCAATCGCAATATGGTATATATTTACCATTAAATCAATTTTTGCGATCGTTCATATAACTATCATCGTACAATATCATTTTTCCTGATTGCTTTGTGTCATCTGACTACTGAAGAATTTCACTAGAGCGGCAAGCTCATCCATGCATATTAAGCCAAATCAAATAAATTTAAACTAAGACGTAAAAAAGGCGAATGAATTCCATATCGTTTAATATTGTATTGTTTTTTATTTCCAATGGCAAGGCTGGGTACAGATTGCAAAGACAAATACAATACATAATACAATACAGAATTGACCGAAGTCATTGTAGCCTTATACAAGGTCCAGAAGTAATGGTCACTTGTGAAGGACAGCACAATTTATATCCATGCCCTGACCCGGATTCGAACCAAGAACCTTTCAATCCAGAGGCCAACACCTTGACCACTAGACCGGTTGGTCGGTATATTGTATTGTTAATATACATTTATTGTAGTTATCAAACTTACGAACAACTTCATTTACTGCAGAAAACGTTTCTGAAATACACTATATATTTACATTATATCTAATACAATAAGTATTTGGACACCCATGCAAATGACTATACCTGCGGTCCTGATATACGTCACGCCCTCCGCCGTTACATATCGTGTAGGAAACAACATTGGCATGAGTCGCATGCAAGATGCCACGAAGTGCAGAGTTATCTGATTTCGAGGGAGATGTAATCGTCGGGTATCACAGAAATGGCCTATTCTTAAGGGACATATCTAGCGAGCTAAATTACACAAAATCAACAGTGGCTATGTTATTCAGACGTGGAAGGTGAGTGGTGATTGTTCGAATATGCCGGCAGACCCACGAAACTGAGAGATAGATTACGACGGTTGCTGTCTAGAGAAATTAGGAAGATCCGCACCCAACCGATAGCCCACATACTCTAGGAGTTTCAACAGCATCCGGGAGTGTTTTTCGATTAAAAGCATCCGTAAGGAAACACATCTGCTTAGGTTTCATGGTACTGCCGCCCATAAGCCTTTGATCACAAAGTTCATCCGCCCTGCTCGGTTAATGTTGTGCAAAGCATGTCGAAAGTCGACCGTAGATCAGTAGAAACGGGTTCTCTGGAGCGACGAGTCAAGGTTCATCCTCTACCGTTCGGATAGCAGGTTCTGGATCTGGCGTCTGCCTGGAGAACGCCTCCTGCCAGATTGCATTGTGCCCACAGTAAAGGTCGGCGGAGGTGGAATTATGGCCAAGGGTGTTTCTCCGTGAATGGACAAATTGCAAAATGGACAAAATCCTTGGTACAAATTATTTGTAAGCTCAACACCGAGGCCAACTGCACTATTTTGGATGACAGTGTGCTTACTACGTTGTGGCAGTTTTACGGGTTGGACCCATGTTACTTCCAGGACGACAATGCCATTTGTCATGTTGCTAGGTCCTTTCATGGATTGTATGGTTACAATGGGGTCAACCGAATTGACTGGCCTGCCCAGAGCCCAGACCTGAACCCTATCGGATTCGCTGGGACGAATTGGATCGCCGAATTGAGGGGTTCAACAACCGTCCAAAATCGGTGAAGGAACGTGCATGTCTTCTCCAAGCCGAGTGGAAGAAATTACCACTAGCCGTCATACAAGGACTTGTGGAAAGCATGCCCCGGAGGTTTGAGGCTGTAATTGCCTCTTGTAGGGTCTCTACTAACTATTGAAAATGAATAAATTGGTGTTTCTTTTCTATCACAGGTATCCAAATACTTATTGGTAGATGGTGTATATATCTGTACCCCACAGGTAAGCATTCGTAGCTCCAATTTAGCATTGGAAGAAACATTGAAATACACAGTTCGTGCATACAATCTAATCTAAATTAATCAAAAATATGAAGCAGCATTTTGTTTGCTTTTTTAAAAAGTATTTACTATTTTTAATTCTTATTTCCATTGAAGGACGTAGAAAATGTTAATTCCTCAGTGAGCATTTCAACAACTTGGATACAAACATACACTGAGGAGCCAAAGCATTATGACCACCTACTCAATAACGCGTCGAGCTTCCTTTGGCCTGCAAAACAGCTGCTCCTCTCCCGGGCATAGATGCCACAAGTTCTTGGTACATGACTGGAGACATGTTGTACCAAATGTCTAAGCAGCGGTCACGCAAAGTCGAGATATAACACTGCTTGACAATTGCTAAGGAACAAACACAATTTAAAAATAATTAATAATTTTCATTGATTAAAGAAACGAAACTTAGTATATATTTAATTAAGATACTATGGCATTAAGTATAATGCAAAATGTTACAGATTTTGGCACATGGAAAAGAAAGTTAATAAAAAGAAAAAAAATCTGCTCCTTCGAGCAATTTCCAAAGTCTCGAAAAATGCTCTTACTATCTGAAGTCATGACAGATATAGACACTCAGTAAGAACTGAGGCCTCCTTGCACACTAAATCACATTTAGCATCTGCTATGCATGCACTCCACTAAACAGTCAAGGAGTGCTTGGGGGATATTGTTCCATTGCTCTCTCAAAGCAATTGTGAGTGCCTGCACAGTTTGGGTTGAGTGATTTCTTTGTGAAACACGTCTACAAATATCACCCCAAGCATGTTCAATAGGATTTAAGTCCGGTGAATACACAAGCCATTCCATACACGCAATATCTTCGCACTCTAGTGTCTCAGAGACATCAACTGTCCTGTGTTGGCATGCATTGTCACCCATGAACAGAAAGTCTGGACCCACTGCACCACGAAATAAACGAATATGACCCAGGAGAATCTCCGTACAATACCGCTGCGATGTATTGGCACCAGCGTCAAAGATGTGTTGCTGTGTTCTGCCACTATGCATAATGCCTGCCCACACCATGATCCCTCTGCCATAACGATCAACCTCAAGATCATTATGTGGTGTGTAACGGGTGCCCTTTCTCTCCACAGTAGTTGGTGTCCAGAATCCCTCTTCACGGTGAATTGGGATTCGTCGGAGAACATGACTCTGGACCACTGTTGATGATTCCAACTAATATGTTCCTTACACCAGCGTAACTTTCCCCGACGATAGCGTGGTTGTAACGGAAAGCACTTAACAGGCTTCCGTGCATACAAGCGAGCTTGATTTAATCTCCAAAAAATTGTTTTCGCAGATACTTAAGTGCCACTAGCGGTTACAAGCTCTAAACCCATCTGTCCTGGATTGAGATATTTGTTCCTTATTTCTGTTAGGGATATGTGTTCATCATCTCTGGGAGTGGTGCTCTTATCACGACCAATAACATGCTTTCTCAAAGCATTTACACCTTCCGCGGCTCTTTATTAGAGCGAAATAACGCTTTTTAAAACACATTGCTGCGGCAACTTGGATGACGATTTGACCAGCTTCGAGGCACCCCAACTGCTCGCCCACGGTCAAATTCACTTAAATGATGCCTTACGGGCATTCTCCACTTGATACTTGCACTACAAGATGGAATTTATCTGTACGGCTTTCAAAACCTTAAATCGTGATTTTCTGTTGATATTTATTGTTTGAAATTTCAATTAATAAACAGATCGTGTGCGCTGTCTTTTATACAGATGAGAGTTCTTGCTCTACAGCATCCTCTGCACTTATATTTTCTACGATTGAGCGGCTTTCCGATTAGCAGTTTTGCATAAATCACTTGTTCCTTAGCAATTGTCAATCAATGGAGGACATGGTAGTGTTTGAGCTCTGAGCTGCCACTCCATGACACCACAAATGTGTTGTATCGCATTGAGATCCGGTGAGTAAGTTGGCCATGACATTAAGTGGAATTCTTCAGTATGGTCCTCTAACCACTCCAACACAATCCGAGCCTTGTGCCATGGAGCTTTGTCCTGCTGAAAGATTCCTTTTCCAGTTGGGAAGACAGACGCCATGTAAGCGTTCAACTGATCCCTAATGATGTTCAGATAGTTCGTAGCGTTCATGGTCTGTTCTACCACAGGTACGGGTCCCAGAGTCGCCCATGAGAACGTCCCCCAAAGAATAATACCGCCATCACCAGCTTGTGTATGACCTACTGTACAAGAAGGGAGCAACTGTTCGCCTAGCAAACGGCGTACACTGACACGACCATCGACGTGATGAATGAGAAATCGGGATTCATCTGACCAGGCAACTCTCTTCCCCTCATCCATGGTCCAGTCTCGATGTTCCAGGGCCCACTGTAGACGTAGTTGACGATGACGCTTAGTCAACAGAGGCACACGAGTGAGGCGTCTGCTGTGCAGTGACATATCCAACAGTGTCCGCTGAACTGTATGTTCCGAAACACTTGCGCTTGGACCTGCATTGTATTAGGCTGTCATCTGAACTACTGTCTCGCTCCGATTTTGCTTAACCAAGCGGGACAGTCTCCGACGTCCTTTTTCTTTGATGACGCATGGACGACCAACACCTTGGCGTCTACTGCTGGTGTCACCGTCATTTATCTTCTTTGCATTAATACTAACAACGGCAGATCGTGAACAACCTACCAGTCGTACAGTTTCGGTGATACTCATTCCTAGTCTTCGAGCCATTACGATATGCCCTCTATCAAATTCGCTTACATCAGCAACCTTTCCCATCACTCGCAAAAGTAAGTGCAAGAATGATTACTTACCTTCTCCAGTTGCAGTTAAATAACATTCTCACTTAATCACATGCCCTCCACGTCAGCCAGACTAGTTCGTTGAAAAATGTGAGGATGGTCATAATGTTTTGGCTCGTCAGTGTAGATATACACTACCTAAAATAGTGAACCGGGTGGCAGTGGATTTGCATTAAATCCGACTACTAGTTTGGGGGTGTTTTTCGTGGTATAGCCTGGGACCTTAGCATGTTGTTCCTGGTCAATTGAACGCCAACGCCTACTTGAACATTTTGGACAATCAGGTTCTTCCTACGCTCTGGTAATTTTATGGAACGTACGAATGTTACTTCCAGGATAACTACTTTCCATGTCATGTTGCAGCCTCTGTCAAGCAGTGGTGTCAAAATATGGATGTAAAACGTCTTCCCCGGCTTGCTCAGAGTCCCGACCAAAACCCCATACAACATTTATGGGACGAATAAGAAATACGCTTACGGAATGGGAACCATGTCTGAAATCTACAGCTGATCTGACGACATTCTTGCAGCTGGAATGGACACAACTACCCATAGCTGTGTATAGAAACCTTGTTGAAAGTATGCCCTGAAGGGTTGCTAGTGTAATTGCAGTACGTGGGGGACCATCCCCCTATTAAAGCATGCATTATTTCCCTCCTACCATCACATCTTGTTGTCCGGTCCATTATTGTATTCACTATATGCTGTGCATTCTTCTGAAGCATATAGTCATATAGTATAAAATATGAAGCTGTATTTTGTTTGCATTTTTCAAATGTATTTACTATTGTTAAATCTTATTTCCATTTAAGTACGTAGAAAAAATTCTCTCTTCAGTAATTTCAGCAACTTGGATACAAATATTTAGATATTCACTATATGCTTCATTCTCCTTTTGCATCTCCTCCTTCATTCTCCTTATGCTATAAACATATAGTGGCCAGGTGGTTGGTTCATCGGTATTTCATAATTAGCAAAATTTACGATATATTGCTGATACATCTCGGTCTTTATCATCTAATAATACCTCTATTTCGTCCTCTTGAACAGATATTTCTTCCTTAGTAAAATAAGTCAAATCTTCATGGTCGAGATATCGCGTCAAAACCACTTAGATGGTTAATTAATTATTTTTAAGGCAATGATCGAAGAAGGGGTTGAAGAGCAATTGTAAACATCGAGAATGGACTTCCTTAAATAAACATTTGGATCCTCTCTTTCAAACGTACTAAACCTAAAATCCAAGACCATAACAAAACGAGGCGTAAATAATTAAGCAAACACGCAAGATACTTAAAGTTGTACCTCGCATTGTGATGATACTCGTTCTCACTTCGCGACGAAATATTAATTACACAAAGTCGCTAACTTTCCACAATTTCTCTTCCCTACTCGCAATGGAAAGTACCATCCCGAACAAAACCAAATAACAGGTACTTGACGCAAAGCTGAAGTACCGCAACTCTTGCTTGCGATGGTCTCTAGAGCGAAGCTGTTGTCCTTTACGTACTTGGTGACGCAGATAACGTCATTAATCCGGCCGAATAAGTTCTAACATTAATTAACACAATATATAATTCCCTCGGATGACACTTAGGGCAACTTTAGGAAGTTGGAGTGTGAAAAATAACTGAAAAGTTTAACCTTCTGAGCGTCTTCCGGAGTAATCTAGTATTGCGTTTACCCCCAACAAACATACTTAGAGTCTAAATAACCATTTCTATTTGCTGAAGGAATCCGTGAATTATTTCCTTTAGAAAGAGTTCTTATTAGCATTTTCTTTGCAATATAATCTTTGGTATGATCCTCTCATTACTTTTCTCAGAATATAGTCCTTTGGAAATAGATTATATATATATATATATATATATATATATATATATATATATATATATTTCTTCTTTCTTTTCAATAGAGAGAGAATCCTTTGTAGATACCATTTCTCATTTTAATAGAGTAGAACCATTTGGAACTATTCGATTGCTAAATTCATTAAAATAGCATCTTTTGGAAAAGGTATATTGCTTCGTTCCATAGAATAGAATTCTTTGGAAGCATCCTATTGTTCATTGGTTGCGATAAGCATCCTTTGGAGAGATTCGATTGCTTCTTATCTTCGAATAGAATCCTTTGGAAGTATTCCATTGCCCCTTTGCTTAGAATAAGACCTTTTGTTAAGATCTGAAGGCTACAAGAGTGGAATTATGGTACTCTCATAGAATTAAACACGTGCTCCAAAAGATGCCATCCCTTAGAAGTAATTTTATAATAATGGATGTAATAAAGTGATGCGTTAACCAGAAAGACAACGACACGGCATCGACCTCGGGCGACATTGTCGAGGTATCAGAAACATTTATCAATTTGGTGATTTTTTTTAAACGTATTCCGTAAATATTATTTTTGTAATTTCTCTTCTGAATACACCGAATGCTAAATGATTATAGCACTTCTGTTTGCATTTTAATTGACTTTTTAATTATAACTGTCAGGCTAATATTCTAAGATTCAACCAACCAATTGATCAGGGAGTTCGCTGCTATATCAAAAGGTTCCTGTTTGGAATCCAGGGAAAGGCATGGTTGTTTGTCCGTCTGGAACAAATACGTGAAATTTAAGTAGATCAAACATCGCTAGTGAAAGGAAAGCGTGATCAACATTTCGACTGCTCTGTGAAAAATTGATTCGTTTGACCGATTTTGCATCGTATCGTCTCGTTTGGCGATATACATATGATGTGTAAATGCGTGGAGAAATTACCAAAGTCTACTACTATGTAGCACGGACCAATAAAATGATGAATAAATGGATAGGTGTCTTCTCTCTTCCTGTGGAACAATCAGATGATGAATGTTCGGTTCAACCCGGAAAACTAAATCAATATAAGGATTACGTTACTACTAGCTTTGGTCATATCATCCTGGGCACATAAAATATACCATTTCTCAATCGACTTTAAAATTTCCTCTGTGGTCTTGTATAAATGTGTCACCACTCTATAAACGGGTTGTGCCTAGAATGTGTGGTATGAACTAGAGTTGCAATGTCTACCCACCCAGGGTGCACCAGAGTAACGTGAAGTCATTCACAAATTCACCCTTGTACTACAGATTTGTGAATATTACGGTGCGACTGTTATTCGATTGGTTGAGCATTAGAAAAATAAATGTTTTAAGATACATGCACTAGATAACATACACAAAGAGGACCATTGTTACCATGGACTTGAGGACCGAATTTGATTTACAAAAAAACAGTGTTTATTACTAGTTAAATCAACAAAAAAACACATTTAAAGTATCTAAATTAATCAAAGTTCTACACATGTAGACAAACTTAATTCATGTGGGATACCAGAAAACTTGAAATCATGCAGACATAACATCAGAAAGGATAAAACTTGCTTTACTATTACATATTTACGACTCCAGAAAGCTATCGTCACCCAGTGAACGCTGATTTCGGGATAAAGACACTTTCGTAAGGATAGGAAGAAGGACGAAGAACATGACTGGTGGATGATTAATCAAGACGTTGCAGCAGACAACTCCTAAGATATGTACTGGATTTAATCGTTCGGGCATCAGACGTCCCAAACCCTGTCAATTAATCTGAAATCGTTAAATAGTTTCCATTTAGTTTATATTAAATTCCTCCGAATTTTAATCCATCTGTTCATTTATTGAATTATAGTCTTCGTGTCTCACATTCACACTTGCTTAATTTTAACCCTTCGAGGGGTTCACAGCATATATCCCATCTGTAACCTGCATTCCTCGATTTATGACTTCTAATCCGTTTGACCTTGACGAATGCTATGCTACATTACTCGGAAATATTATGACGCTCAAGGTTGAAATTGTATGAGGGCAGTCTCGTTTTGCTAATGTAATTTATCTGCCCTTAGAATTCATATAACAATTATTATTTATTTAATATGATCATAATTAATTACATAATACGTCTGGAGGTTTGTTTGTACCAAACGCCAATTTTGCGTAAGACATGAAATCATGTAGACATGACATCAGAATGGATAAAAATTGCTTTACTATAACATTTACAACTCCAGAAATTAGCTTATTCACATCAACAAGAATTTAAAGTAATTCTACAGTCAGCACGTCCGAAGCCTGCGCGACAGAAAGCTAGCATGAATCTCAGACTTGAAACGAACGTTCCTTCTTTTTCTTCTTAATTTTTGCATAAGTTTGTATCTCACAAGAAGTTCTGAAGATCTGAACAGAACGTCAGAATACAAAGAACAGTTTCCATTGGTGGTCAATTTGGAGGCCATTCCGAAGAATGAAGCATCTGACGTTACCACGTGGTTTTTTTTTTTACTTTGCAGGTTTTGAGCTATTTTCTGGATATAGTCTTTGCCTCTACATACGTATAAACACTTTTGTGAATAATAATTTATTAATCTAAGTAAATATTGTATTAATGTGGATAGAAAAATTAGTGCTGTTTTATGTATTTACCTTTTCACATTGTAATGTATAAATTTTGTTCCAAACGAACCACCATTTTTTTCTGTCCTAAAAAGTCTAGCTTCACCTCAGGCATTAAAGTAATATTCTCTGTACACATTCTGATAATAAATTCTTAAAACTCCCCATTAAAACTAAAACAACCATATTGATTACAGCAGCGTTTTCTGACTTTTTTGCTAACGGAAAGTTAGGAAGATAAGGGATAAAGATTAATTAGAGGCTTTTAACTCATTTATTTAGTCTGCTTTTATTAATGTCTTTCCTTAATGATGCTTTATCATTGATATGAGAGGGAAATTTTCTTCTTGAAGACTGACTGCGATATGTTACACAAAGATATATTTCAGCTTTCTGTTCCATTGTAATAAATGATTCGAGAGATGATAGTCAGCAATGTGACATAATAAGTAGAAGATAAAGGTTGTGAAAGAACCATTTATTAGTTTTGTAGTTTTTGTACTCTTATTTATGAAGCGGTACAATATGTCATCCTTTTCTATTTCGTTACAAGGAACACAAATCAATTGTTAAATTATAGCCTAACGCCAAGTAAAAAGAGAAGGTATGAGAGGTATGTTAAAGATATTGAACGCCTTTGCTGATGCTTAAGAAGAAACTAAAAAATACTTTTTCTCGCATGAAGTCTAATAGATTAAAAGATACTGAAATAAGCTGATGTAATAGCAAAATGAGACTGATCTTTCAAATTCAAATGTAATATTAGCTATTCGAATATTTCGGCACGTTTTATTTGTGTGTTTTGTTGTTATTTATTGTTTTTAATAGTGGCTTTATATGTAGTCTACAAAAGCCTTTCATAGTATTCATTGATAATTTCTCAGATAAGTATGTTTTAATTTCACTGTTTGGTTGTATTTTATCGATCCCTTTTAAAGGTGAGCTAGATATGTTATAGATATGCTAGATATGAGCTAATATAAATTATGAGGTTTCAAATTTTTGACTGCCAGAGAACAAGAAGCAAATATTTTATTTTATGGCATGACTAAAAAAGGCGAAGCTATATGTATTTTATAAATGTCGTTTTTTGTATAACGTCTTTGTATATCCATAGAGCATGGATGATTCTATAAATAAATATTTTGCAATTGTGGATTCCTGTCTTTTTTACTTATAAATTTAACAAACTAACACGTACTATGTATAATCTGTTCGCCATACACAAATATACAAGGTCTCGCTTACACCTATAACTGTAAGTTTATTTTCCTAACTGAGAGTTATATAGAGTTGGAGTTGTGACTGTGTATATTTCCACTCGCAGGCGCAGCGTCGTTCATACAATTCATACATGTGACAGCATGTAGGCTGTGCCATGAATCATGTAAGCCTTTTCATAACATAATTTTTAGAATAATTAAATGTTGTGTGTGTCACTCCTCAACTTCGTATCATCCAGCTTCATACAAGGTCTGTCCAGAAAGTAATGAGACTGATTCCATTCAGTTCGTTTATTTGAAGATAATTTTACACACTAAATATTCATCAAAATAGTTTCCTCCTGCATTAATACACCGTTGCCAATGACTCTCCCACCCATTGATGCCAGCCTGGAAGTCTTCAACTGGAGTTCAGAACGCGCGTTACGTTTTACTGCAAGTTCTCCAGATTGTCAAAACGATAACCTTGTAAACTGGATTTAAAGAGGGAATAGGAAAAAGTCCAGCGGTGATAAATCGTGGCTGTACAGTGGTTGGGGCAGCTTTTTGACGTTGTGTTTTACCCGAAACAGTCACTTTGAAGTGTTTTTCATCAATGACATTCTCTCTTCCGTCTTTGAAGGCCTTGTGCCACCTAACACGTGAGCCTTAGACAAAGAATCCTTCCCGTAGGCTACTTGTAACAAGGCAAGCGTCTCAGTAGCAGATTTGTTTAGTTTTGCACAAAACTTTATCGTGTGCCGCTGCTCAACAGTCCACTGCATTCTGAAAACCTAACGCTAGTTTCATACACGTATCTACTTCACGAGCGATCTGAGCGCTGCAAAGGCTCAAGGCCAACTGACTTCCACCGGACTCTGCAGCTGACAACACCCACCATCCGAACCGCGCGCAAACTCCACCCCTTTGGCATTCTGCTGGGCGACAAAAACTCAGTCTCATAACTTTCTTCATAGACCCTATCATCAAACCTTAAACACCGTAATAGCTACACGTATAGTTAGCTACTTAATTCTACTCGATAAAGAAATATGGCATAGTAACGCAGAGCTACAAAAATTGGCTTATAGAATGTTTCTTGTTTTGTAGAACGATTCATCCGTTTATGAAACGATTATCTTAAAATACTTTGAACTTAGCCCTATATATACCATACCGCCATCAAAAACACTTGCTTTTAATCAAGCGATGGTTGAAGCTTCGACATTTTATAACTTAAAAAATATTGGAGCCAAGTACTACTTATACAAGGATCATCTTTTGACAATATGTCTCTAAAAAATGAGAAACATTCTATAAATAAATATTTACAATGGTGGATTCCTGCGCCATTTCGTTATGGTTTAGTTACGTGCAAGTAAAAATTTTTATTACGCAAAAATATGAATACTTTGCTTTCAATGCATGCTTACTAAACAAAGTATGGTTAGCATCCAATTCAAAATATTTTGGCCCAACTTTTTCCAAGTCAAGGGAAAAAAATTATTAAAATTTATTTTTCTTGAACGCATGAGCATTCAATTATGGTAACCATTTATATAATATCCAGTCAAGCAAACCCCATAAAAAGGATGCATTAAATCATTCAATGGGTGGAGTTAAATCTTCACCCTCTGCACTATAAATCTCGCGCAACAAAAAAGTCAGCATGACAAATGCATTCGAAAATGCGCTTGTCGCTGCTTTCTACATAAACTGTTTATCAAATTAACATGCGCAACTTCCCCTGCAAAGGAGCATATGACCGAGTTAACTTTATCAATTTTTGCTTACTTTCTAACGTCAACCCTGCTGAAAGTTGAGTACTTGTATGAACAAAATTTTATGTAGATATACTGTCAAAATGGCTCAAGATAACAATTTTAGTGAATGGTTTAATGAACGCGAGGCGAAACTTTATTAACTCGATTAACAGAACTTTGGAACTTTGTTAATGAAATCGGAAGTTTAGAAACAGGATGCTACTTTAGTTATTAAGTGTTCATGCGAATATTTCGAACATGACAACTTCTGAAGCAACCTTTCTTTACTTGTTAACTCGTTTCTATTTTATTGTTCACTGTCGTATCGGTGGGACACTACCATATATTTTAGATGTTTTTAAGATTTAGTTAAGAGTAATTTTGTCAATTTCTGCTTCCTACTGGAGTTTAAGTGATTGTTAACAAAACATTATAAGGTAAAGCGAGGAGAGATTGCGCGGTCGGATAGATTGTGCACAAAGAGGGTCGGATGGGAAAGAGTTGAGTGTCCGTGCAACGACTCCATATAGTCGTACAACAGCAGTAGTGGAGTGTCTACCTGAAAGTGCAGGTTGTTTGTTCCGAGCGTTTAGGATAAAACATCGCTATTTTGCATTTTTTTCCCAAGATAAGAGCTTGAATTTTCGTATCTCTTTCTCTAAATTCTATAGAATGGCAATAGTACAAAATATTTTTTAATTAAACGGTTTCTCATGAGTCTAATAACCTAGACGAACATTGAGAACACCAACGGTTCTTTCTAGAAGCGGCCATGTTTAAAAAAAAAAGCCGCGCAATCTCTCCTGCCGAAATGGGAGAGTTTGCGCATCTGCTACTTAGGAGGGATGACGCAGTGTTCCCATTCGTTTTTATGCTAGGAGAGATCACGCAGCTTATTGGAAATTTTGCATAAATTGCAAATTATATGTAAAAACAAAAATGAATTAATTTTGAAAAAAAAAAACATAATTTTTTAAATAGTTTTGTTAATAAATTAATTTGCTGAAAAATAATTTTGTAAAAAAATAACAAAGTTGTTATTAACCTTTATTGTACGGCAGATTAACTTTTGTTACCACTAAAATATCGCTTACACCAGCGGCATGGTGGATATTATCCCCTTTAGGGTAATTATTATGGTTAACAATTTAATTGTAGTTTTTATTTAGAACAATCTCTCCTACCCTTGTGCGCAATACCTCCGACCCTATAAGGACAGATTGCACAAAATAGAATTCTTGGTTTTATTACAACTGTTGTATTATATTAAAGCATAACAACAAAATAGCAATGAAAATGCATAAAAAAACAAATGAAGTCACAATTATTCATGAATAGTTTAACAAAAAATTGATAGTTAGATTGTTTTTAATTATTATGTTCAATTGTTCGTAGACTCTCCTAGCTTTACCTTACAGCTATACTGGCATAATGGGGAGTAATATAACAATCTTAACAAATGGGTTTAATAAACACCAGAAAAAAGTTTACAAACTCGGTAGTTAAAGCGGATTTGGGTTTTGGATTGATGTTTCAATTTATTTCCTCTCAAAATTTCCCAAAATTGCCGAGTTGAATTCGTTAAACAGATTGGAGAAAAATTATCAAAATATACAATCACTTTTGTGTATCGTGGTATACGATAATGTTTTAACACCTTTTCTCGAGATCTTTATGATTTGTTCAACTTACTTTAGACACAAATCCTACACATGTATATCCATACATGTAGTACATTTTACATACATCGCCGGGTGGCCTGGTCGGTAGGACATCGAGCTCGTGACTGACTGATCATGAGTTCGAGCCCAGCTGACCGAAAACTCTCTTGTACGCTAAAGGTGACTGGTGCACGAAAATCCTGTCATGGTCACAGAGTCCTCTATGTTCCCATAATAAATGGGGATGGGGGTGCCAAACCATGAATTAGTTGGTCTCTGGATCAAAATTACAACCGTGTGCCCGAGTATGATTGAATGTCGTGAAAATGTGACCTCTCCGTAAAAACGAGACGTCTCGATGTGCTGCCATCTGTTGGCTAAAAATTCGAGCTAAGTCGGACTTCCTCCCAATGGGGCTCACTTGCATGGAAAGGTGCACCCCCCCCCCCCTCGCCTCTTGCCGTCTTCGACGGGCCTGGCATTCCTTTGGTCTGTCAGTGTAGGCATAAGAAACAACAACAACACACATCGCAGCCATGCTCATAGTCAACATAACAATATATTTTTACTTGAGGCACATTGTCAAATTTCGACATATTTAAGGTACAAACCAACAAACAGAAAATCAAACATAACGGTAAAACGGACAGACAGGCTAACGCAACAAAGTTCAGTCACTAACGGAAGTATTTACAAACCCGAGTTAAACCGCGGATCAACGACAATCCCCGGGTTATCGAAAAAACCGTATTCACAATGCCTGATCCTAGATTTAAACCGCCGTTTCGGTGTTACATTTTCATTCTCCGAAATCGGCGAACTAACTCTCGGTTTATTGTTACTCATTCGCAGTACTATCTTTTTTCGAAAGAAGCAAGATACACCGTAAACAAAACAAAATGGACGACACACTTCATTCTGTGCTAAATTACAGAATTCTTGCTTCGGCACGCATTCAATTGATCTTATATGAATCGGAACAAGAACGTGATTACATCTATATATATAATTCTCTTACGTGGCACGCAAAAAAGACGTTATTTGTAATTGCGTTTTGGCAACACTGTACGATTGTTTGTTTATCGCGAAGTCTCGCGCATCGATTGAATTTATAGCGTTATCGGATGAAATTTTATTGAAAAAAAAAGGAAATTTTAATGAGCTGTTGCAGTTAGTTTATAATAGAAATCAAAGAAAGCGGAGGATCTTTTCAGGGCCATTTAAAAAACGGTCCTTTTCAGGGCCAACAATTATAGTTCAACAAGACGCTTGCACTACAACTTTCGGCAACAAACTCAATGAAAAAGTGTGGGTCGTTTGAGTGCTGGGAAAATGTACACACAAACAACATGCTGGGTATTCAATTTCCAAAGCAACGCTCACATTTCGAGTCAAAATTTGCACAACGTTTTCATTTGAATTCAGATTTTAGAGATAATGTATATATTTTTTCTGTCATACAGCAAATTTAGATTTGAAAAACATTTTTTTGGTAACATATTTTGTAAACAATCCCTTCTGCTAGGACACATGTCTTCATTGAGGCGAGCGAAGCGAGCATAGGTTCGCGCAGCGAACCAATGAGGATTGCGAAGCAATCCTCCGGGGGTTGGCGAGCGTTAGCGAGCAGGGGGCAGGCCCCCTAGTTTTATATAAAATAGATATGCCCATATATATTCTGGTTCGAACTATATTCTGGCTTGCCAGAGTAGAATCTAATGAGAGAGCGAACTTTAGTATATGACCATGGTTGATGCAAATAAACTCGTCGTGAAATAAAGATTACTAGGGGGCCCGCCCCCTGCTCGCTAACGTTCGCCAACCCCCAGAGGATTCCTTCGCAATCCTCATTGGTTCGCTGCGCGAACCTATGCTCGCTTCGCTCGCATCAATGAAGACATGTGTCCTAGCAGAAGGAATTGTTAACAAAATATGATATTCCAAAAAAATATTTTTCAAATCTAAATTTTATGCTGTTTATCAGAAAATATATTTACAGTACCTCTGGAATCAGAATTCAAATGAAAACTTTGAGCAAATTTTGACTCGAAATGTGAGCGCTGATTTGGATATTGAATACCCAGCATGTTGTTTGTATGTACATTTACCCCTGCACTTGAGCCAACCACGCTTTTTCATTGAGTTTGTAGTCGAAAGTTGTAGTGCAAGCGTCTTGTTGAACTATAATTGTTGACCCTGAAAAGGACCTTTTTTTAAATGTCCCTGAAAAGATCCTCCGCTTTATTTGATTTCTATTATTAACTGCACAGCTCGCCTAAAATTCATTTTCTTTCAATAAAATTTCATCCGATAACGCTATAAATTCAATCGAAGCGCGAGGCTTCGTGATAAGCAAACAATCGTACAATATTGCCAAAACGCAATAACTAATAACGTCTTTTTTGCGTGCCACGTAAGAGAATTATATATATAGATTTTGTTGATTTAGTACGAAAATGAAAGAAAATTGACAATACAAGTTACTTTACATTACATTAATACACCCATACTGCAAGTACAAAGATAATCGGATTACATTCATTTGCCAAGGAATTTTAATTAAAATTCTTTCTTGCAAAATTTAGGTTTCCATAAAAATCAAATTGAAATTAAATACCTTTGCATTTCTTTTTCCAAACCGAAATTGGAATTAATTCTGCGGACAGGTGATTCTGGCGTCGTAACAAATGTAAACAGTATCACGTGATAGTGAGGTGACGGTAGTAGCCAATCACAGCAAGCTTATCATTTTAATCCGTGGATCACTTAACCAGCCGTTTGAGAATACAGTTTTGTTGATCCGCGATTTAACTATGACCCGAGGATCAACTGATCCTCGGGTTAACTCGAGACTTGTGAATATGGCTGTACATGAATGTAAGTGCTTACAGTATGTAAACTTTCATGAAATGCTATTCTCATAGCGCACACATATTGACAGACAGCAAATGCGCAAGAGAGGGATTTTGAATAAGATAGATAGAAAACTTGCCCATAACTGGTATAAAACTTTAAAAGGGTCAAAAATATTCAATGTTTTCAAACAAACATCCATTCTTATTTATATATATTAATTGTGCGCGCAATTTTAAGCGGAATCGGAATTATGTTTTAGTGAAACAATAATCGGGGTTAGTTTTCAAAACAGAGTTCGTGAATTCAGAACAGTCGGTGTCATGCAAATACGTAATTCTAATAAATATCCTATTTGGTTTTGTAATTTTGAATTTTATTGTAGCTTCTACATGGACAATTTTGCTTTTCATTTCACTTTAGAAATTCGTAGGACACTTGAGGCTTTACGTAGAATCAATTGTGGATTAGGATTTACAGAACTTCTGAACTAAGGTACACATTAGAAACATAGTGTCATTTTTGTGTTTAAGTGATCATATAAATTTTACGGCAATGGCAGCACATTGCTTCATGATTTGTTGAATTTTTTATTGTTTGGGCCGTGGTAGCCTGGTTGCAAGAGAACCGGATTGCGACTTCCAATCCAACCAAAGACAGTCGTGCACAAAGAGGGCAGCTGCACGTTAGATCTGTGGAGGTCTTAAATGTGATAACGTTGGAGTGGTGTGGAAGTTTGGAGAGTGGGATGCCAGTTCAGGTTTGACCTCGTTATCTGACCATGGTTAGAATTACTTTGTGTTTTCTGCGGATCTTTTCCTTCGGGTTTGGTCAGCCCAGTAATTGGTTATTAGGAATTTTTAACTAACGTCGTACTAGAGCTACACAACGGACAATTGACGACGGTTCGGGATCAATAGCCTAAGAGAAAGAACCAAAGAAAACACCAAGTAATTTTGAACCACGTTCAGATGACAAGGCAACACCTGAGCTGGCAATCTCGAAACTTCCACACCAACCCAACCGTGAGGACTTTCGCCACAACAGAATTAAGGTGCACCAGCCTTCTCTATACCATACGCTTACAAACATCCATGCACTGACCCGGATTCGAAGTAGGAACCTTCCTATCTAGAGGCTAACACCTGAACCACCAAACCGGTTGGTCGGCTTACTTCAGTGTGAGACACAAACCTCTGAGCGTCATCATATTTCTTTGTAGTCTATAAATGTTTTCCCCTATTAACACAGATAATGCAAGTGCCCACGTCTATTGGTTGACAGTACTCTGAAAGTCAGACTGGTCAAAGTCAAACTTTTTTAAAGTCATAAAAAATATTCAGGTTCCGGAGCATATATTTGCTCGTGAACCTCCCAAACGGTTAAAAGGATTTTAGACATTTTAACGATTCAGTTAAGAGATATGTGATTGTCGTATTTCTAAGACTAATATGAGCATTTCTAAGCAGAAATGTAGAGATGTTTCTCAACTAATAGATACTTTTTCCTATTTTAGAGCTGTGCATTGCCGCGCTAGTCACGAAGGACTAATCTCCAATATACCGAGGCTACGCCTTAAGTGGGTTCCGAGCTACGACGTACATCAATACCAAGACTTCGATCAGAACCCAAAAGAGGTTGAATCTAGGTCTAGAGAGAAAACCAGAGCTATCAGATAGACCAAAATGTAACAATCTTGAAAATGCTGTTTGAATGACTATTTATACCTCACTATCCACTGCGTGGCCAGCACGGTGTTGTCCGTGACAGTTCTTTTCGTGGGGTCAGGTATGATCACTGCTCGCTGACGCTCGTCAACCCCCGGTCATTGCTACGCATTCTCATTTGGTTTGCATCTTAAGCCAACACCCCAGGCAACGTCATGATGACCTCAAATTGGCTAGTAATAAATAATTTCCAATAAATAAATTTTAAAATATTTTAGATTAATATTTTAAAATCGGGTTGGACACATTCCCAAAACTATTGCAATAGTCCATCTTTCCTTCAAAAACAATCGCGAAAAAGATTCCAAAGACCAGAAAGACGTGATTGTCATTGTATAATGCGCCCATATTCGTATTGCAAAATTAAAAAAATTACTATTGAAAAATTCTTTACTTAAAGAAAGTCAGATGCAAGGTATGGATCTGGTTTAGAATTTTCCACAGATTTCAAATCCGTTGAAATTTGCAATCTATCTTTAACGATCTCTACTTTACTAAAAAGAACTAAACAATACCAGTCAAAAATTGTTATTTGTTTTGCTTTTCTTCTCTCGAATCGTCTTAGCGCAGGAAATGAATCTGTGACCTCTTTACACTCTTAAACGATGGCAAAGATCAAATTTGTATTGGAAAAAATATAAAAGAATATGTTATAATTATATACTGTTATAATTGAAAAATTATTTATTTAAAGAAAATTCCTTATCAGGTATCGATCTGATGTAAAATTTTCCGCCGATTTCAAATCCATTGAACTTTTTACTTTATCTTTAACAATTCAAGAGATAGAAAAAAGAACTCCAGTTAAAATTGTTTATTTGTTTTGTTCGTCCGCTAAAATCGTTAATCGGAAAATGAAAGGGAAAAAAATTTTTGAATCAGTGATCTCTTTATACTGTTACCATTCTAAGGAAAACATTAATAATTAAATGACAATAAATTAATTAAAAAATGTTCTAGATTAATTTTTAAATATCGTGCTGAACACAAAATTTGAAAAAAAAATATGACTACCTGTGTCCCAATTTCATTATTTAAGTGCCATATATTCGTTAGTATACTGCATACAGAGAAACACTTCCTTTTATAACAGTAGAGATAAAATAGCAAACACGGCACATTCAATCAACAGTTGGTTGCATGCTGTTACCTGCTATTCTCATCTGCAATTCCCATCTCTCGAATCTCAAATTTGTATATGCAGCATGTAATTAATACCTATTAACTGGCGATAGCCGAAATTTGGATGTTGAGTTTTATGGCACAGTGCCCATATTTAGCCAAGCTACGTCAAATACATAACACACGACGTATGCTAAAGAGTACACATTCACTAGGAGATTTGCTTTTAAATTGTAACTTTAAAAATCCAGTTTTTTTTCTTTAAGTTATTGGCTTTTGCTTAATATAATTTCATCGTCCAAAAAAATAGTATAAAGCTAATTATAAACATTATCCAATTTAGATGTAATCAGCTAATTAGCATGTTATTTAACAGTGATGTCTCTAATTTTATTGTGTTCAAAAAGATAGTAGGACATTATTTATAATATTATTTTTCATGTTGTGGATCTGAATCCAGTTGATAGAGTGAATAGTTATATTTTACATTTGTTTTCACCAAAAAAAGTCTTAAAACTTTTTTTAGGAATTTTACCATTTAAAAAAATCAACTAAAAATAATTTCTTAATTAAAAAGTCTTATTGAGATTCAGAACAACATCCACTGTATTATAGAGATTTTAATCATATCAAAGTAGTAATTAGAAAAAAATAAATTCATAGTTGAGTTATCACCGAACACAAACCATCGTGTTGTAAAAAAACAGCTATTCAGAAATTGAATTTAAAGTTTTGGAAGCATGTTTGATATTGTTGACAGTACCTAATGATAAAACCTATTAACTATTATTATTGAAAGTATTCCAAATGTTTACAAGATTTTAATATTGTTTAAAAGCTCTGAAATTGGGAAACATTTCAAAGTAATAAAAAAATCCATATTCTGGGCAATTTACATGATTTCTAGTGTATACATACACCTTAACCTTTACGCTGCTGAAGGTAGAGAATGGTTATCGTTACAGTTTAGTTACATCAGCGGCATGGTATAGATCTGTGTATTGTGGATGTTGTTCTCCTTTTAAGTGACCGCTGGCATCGATCACCATTTACGAGCTGTCAGCGACTTACCTCCTAGACGATTCCTCCATTTGTTCGATTCCCTACCCTGTCGACCGTGAGGTGTGAACGCTTTGGGGGAAAGGCATAAGGTCGCTTCGGTGATATCTATCTAACACCAAACGATACGCAAAACAATACTATGAAAGGAAAGCGTCAGTCGTAAATTCAGACCGTCAGTCGTAAGTCAGACCATTCAAGGCTCTATTGCTCAAGTTACGTATTTAGGTAAGGGGTAGAACATGCAGGCCAAAGAGCTGCTCTGTGAGACGATTAAAAAAATCTAAACGCCGCTGCGTAAAGGTAAATAGTAGTACACACACAATGGATGTTCTACTGATGCACAACAGGGAAATACACCCAAGGTGGTAAGTTGCTGGCGAATTTTGAAGGTACTGTCATTTGGACACTATCACCTCACCTACAGTACAGCGTTGACTATTCTGGGGAAAGAAGTACCTGTTCCTGCATTTCAATAATCTCATGTAACATGTGATAGTATTATTTTATTTTAATTTCCAATTTTCTATTGTACATTTATTATAACCGTACTTACTAAAAGTGTTTATTAGGAAATATAAAGCTGCTTATTTAAGAGTTGGTAAATATGTGTTGTACAAAAGATGGAAATACATTCATATGAAGTTTATCAACAAACTCAAATGTATACAGTTTTCAGCGAAATTCAATTCTCCTTCTTGTCATTGTTGAATAACGTTACTTTTTAAGTTTGAGTTGGAGTAAATAAATGTTATTTTCGTAAGACGAAAACGTTTTTCTAATTTATCGATTTATAAAACTTACTCCAAGGTATTAGCTATCCAAAACGCAGTAAGGTATACATAACAATAGATTCTAAGGAATTTCGGTACCCGTACGTTTTTTAACAGAATTTAATTGTCGACGCAAGTATTATTTCATCCTCCGCCGTTAAAATAAATGAACATCTTTTTTTTTTATACATTAAAGACAATAATAGCGTTCGCCGTTTATTCTGAAATTAAATTTTTCCTGAATGCTTCGTCGATGGTAAGGTTCCATTCATATTATCGTCAGATTTTCATTTAGGAGGGAATGGATTTTGATACAAAAAACTTTGAGCGAAATTGATATTGGTGAAGTAAATGATAATGAAATTCGAAGCAAAGGATAAAAGTAATGTGATTGGATTTGGAACGATATGTTGTTTAATAAAATAATCCGGAAACTTCGGGGCACAATAGTGTTTAAAATAATCATTGAGTTCGGTGAGCAAAACATGCATCCTATGCAGTTTCTGTTTAATGGTTATGGCGAAGCTGTGTGATAGGAGATAACAGAGAAGAAAGCTTTATTTTAATCAAAGTATTCATTTTATGGAACATTTTAATTTCAAGGGAAAGAATGGAAATATATATTAGATTTAGCAAATATTGCAGTCTGAAAAAAATTGTTTTTTAGACAAATTAAACAAGGACTAAAAGGAAAAGATTTAAAATGCTAGAATTGAATGGAAGGTTATATTATTCCGATTTCTTGGATGGGACAGCTATATTAATGAATTGTATTTGAAGTTGGTTTGGTTGACGGAGCTGCGTGATAAGAGATAAGAGGGAAGAAAGCTTGTCTAATCAAAGTATTCATTTTATTCAACATTTTAGTTTCAGTGGAAAGAATGAAAATATATATTATTTTTAGTAAGTATTGCAATCTGAAAAAAAAAATTGTTTTTAGAAAATTTAAATGGGGGGGGGAGAGTGAAAGAAAAAACAATTCAAGTTAAAATTAAATGGAGAGGTATGTTTTTCAGTTTGTTGGATAGATAGCAATCTAACGTATTTGAATTTGGTTATGATGACGGAGATGTGTGATGGGAGATAACCGTAGAGAAAGCTTTAGTCTAATCAAAGTATTCACTGTATGAAACATTTTAATATCAAAGGAATGAATGAAAATATATATTAGATTTAGTAAATATTGCAATTTGAATTAACATAGTATTTTTAGAATAATTAAATGCAGAGTGAAATAAAAAGGTTTTATAAATTTTTTTTAATTAAATAGATGAAAGAGTTCGATTTGTTGGATGGGCAATTAGCGTATTTGGATTTGGTTTGGTTAATGTGATAGTAGAAAACAAATAAAGCTTCAGGCCCGATGCACACATCCGGTTTTTCAACGTGCGGCGACGCTGCAAGTGCGGTCTGAGACACATAGATCCATTGTAGTAATGCACACATGCCTCCAGCACCCCTTGGACGACGCACGTCCAACTTGCGTGCAATTTGTACAGCAGTTTCACACGGCGCCGCACAATCACCGCATATGAGTCTCCGTTCTGAAGTACCTTGTTTTCATAAAGAAACGGAATATAAATAATAATTAATGAATGGTTGTATCCTCAGTAACGTCTATTTTATTTCAAAATATACTTTTTTTCACACCAAGTAAACGAAATAAACACGTTTTCTTCGATAGAATATTTTCGCAAATGGCGCGAATTGAGTACATTCGTCATTTCACGGTTCTGTGTGCATAGTTGGGCTTCGGTGCCGCAGCGGCGCCGCACGTTGAAAATCTGTTGTGTGCACCGGGCCTTAGACTTATACAAATTATAATTTTATGCAATATTTTAAAAACAATGGAAGAAATTGGAAATTTTATTAGATTTAATGAGCCTTTGTTATCTGAATAGAAATATTCTTTTAGAGAATTCAATTCAGAGTGTTTGAATATTAGAATTGAAAAGAGTTGAAATATTAAAACATGTTTGATTCATTGGATATAGACGACAATATTATTTAAATATATTTAGTTATGGTTGACGGAGCTATGTAGTCTGAGATATTAAGAGTTCACCCCACCAAACATTCCTTCCAGCAAGTAAATGGTTATACTTGCTCACAAAAGAAGATAACAGGAAGGAAGCCTTATTTTAATCAAAATGTGCACTTTATGAAACATCTCAATCCATAGAAAGGAATAGAATTTGTGAATATGTATATTAGATTTTGTGAAATATGTTCAATGAATAAAATGGAATTTAAAAACCAAAATTGGGCAATGCATATTGAATACTGGATGGAAAAACTTAAATTTGAATAGGAGACTATTCCTTTTGTTGGGTCGATGCAAATACTTCAAAGAATTATATTAGAGTAGATTTTAAATAACCTACCGTGTTTTTATTTTGTATGCTATAATTGTAATATTCTAATTTTCTTTCATTGCTTCATCTCTGAAAATTTTATAAAAATATATTTTTTTGTTCGTAAATCTGAGAAAATTGTTTACTTCCATCTTTTGAAAGAACGTTTAATTTGGTTAGTTGGTTTTGAGTTTTATAGTGAATGGGACGTATTTGATGATCTGTGTCACACACAAGACATTAATGAGGTAGAAAAACCAAAGCCAAACGTGGAAGGTTCGAACAGGGTTAAACAGAAGGGAGAAAATATCACTTTAACTCGGATTTTGTGATGCCCATAAACGTAAAGCACTCCTCAGGACCATTAGTTTTTGGAATTAGCTCTCACTGACATGAATATGTATATAAAATATGGTGACGTTAAATCTGCAATGACCTTAAATGTTATCACGTTGGCTTGGCATGAAGTTTGGAGAGTGGAGTTTCAGCTCTGATGCTGACCTTGAACTTGAGACCTCGGTTCAAAATTCTGAGGTGTCTTTGCATCTTGCCTTCGGCATTGATACTGGAATGTGTACAACGACCAGTTGGGTTTCTCCAGTAAGACGTACATTCAACTACTGATCAACTTTTAAAAAACCATTTTTCTTTACAATACATTCAAAGTGCAAATTTCCTTTCTTGTAAGACCATTACACATGAAGCGTTCATAGTTTCATTTGAAGATATCAAGATAACCTAAAATAAGTAGGTTTCGAGGTAATGTGATTGCTGAAATCGGAAGACACTGTTTTGTAAAGATTCCAAATTCGAAAACCTAAAAAATGCTGTTTCAAAATCGAAACAGAAATATCAACGACTATTTAGTCAAATTGGTTTTGTAACCTCTAATGGTAAGCCGACCAACCGGTATAGTGGTTAAGGTGTTAGCCTCTAGATCGGAAGGTCCCCGGTTCGAATCCGGGTTCGGGCATGGATGTTTGTAAGCGTATACCAGCTCAGGCGTTGCTTCGTCATCTGAACATGGTTCAAAATTACGAAGTATAAATTGTTAGGGGCAAATATGGTCCTCCCACTGGGTGCTCCTTCACAAATGGCCATCACTTCTGGCCTTGTAGTGACCAATTGAGTGTAGTAGCCAATGACTTAGGTCAAATGTGCCCGCCATTAGAAAAAAAACCTCTAATGGTAATGTTGTACGAAATTCCCCGGACTGATAAGAATATCTGCAAACTATTGTAGAAAATCTACTAATTTCACCACCACATTTTAATGTTATATCTGACAATAATATACGTTTAAAAAACATTACATGTAAACGGGTGGATAGTAGCTGTTTGTAAGTCAGTAACAATATCTCTTAAGATAATATCTCGAAATTTTAAGACTGAAAAGGACAGAGATAATTATGGAAATAGCTAAAGTACTGAAACGTGTCTAATCTATAAGATTGAAAACTCCGATTAGCTTTTATTGAAAAAGATTCGCGAATTTCATAACTTATAAACAAATTTTATCCCATCTCAATTTGGCAATCGAAGTAGGCTGCTGCTCCAATCAACTCTTGTCAGATTTATTTATTCAAGAAGTGAGAATCCTTGTAAATTAATGCTCGTTAGATTGGATAATTAGTTATACCACACATAGAATCTTATTGCAAAGTGACGTCTCATTACATTAAATTTGCTACTAATTAACTATGATACTACGAATGTTTATGACAACTTCGAAGTAGTGAATAAGTAATTACGTTTTCGTTACCTAATACCACAGTTAGTATCTCATTTTAATTATGCATCGAGTCCATTAATAATAAACAATTTGAGTAGTTTCATATAGCAAACTTTAATGGAGTGTTAACTATATAAGAGCTCATACGAAAATTCATGTTTTCTTTACTCGAAACGTAACCCTCCAATAGGTTTCCTCGATATATTTCGTCTCCATAAATATTTAATCAATTTATGTTTCAATGACGCGGTATCTCACCATCAAGATATTACCGATTTTTTTAATCATGACGAGATCAAGATCTGGTCAGTTTTCTTCCAATCCCGATACCTCGTTTATCAAGATCTGGTGAGTTTTCGTCTAATCACGGTACATCGTCTATCAAGATCTGGTGAGTTTTCTTCTAGTCACGATACCTCGTCTGTCAAGGTCTAGTCAGTTTTCTTCTAATTATGATACCTCGTCTATCAAGATCTGGTTAGTTTTCTTCTAATTACGATACCTCGTTTATCAAGATCTGGTCAGTTTTCTTCTAATTACGATACCTCGTCTATCAAGATCTGGTTAACTTTCGTCTGATTACGATACCTTGTCTATCAAGATCTGGTCAATTTTTTTCTAATTACGATACCTCGTCTATCACGATCTGGTCAGTTTTCTTCTAATCGCGATATCTCGTCTACAAGATCTGGTTAACTTTCGTCTGATTACGATACCTTGTCTATCAAGATTAGGTCAGTTTTATTCTATTCACAATACCTCGTCTATCAAGATCACGTCAATTTTTTTTCTAATCACGATACCTCGCCTATCAAGATCTGTTCAGTTTTCTTATAGTCACGATACCTCGTCTATCAAGATCTGTTCAGTTTTCTTCTAATCCCGATAGCTCGTCTATAACTATCTGGTCAGTTTTCTTCTAATCTTGATACCTCGTCAATCACGATATGATCAGTTTTATTCTAATCACGATACCTCGTCTATCAAGATCTGGTCAGTTTTCTTTTAATCCCGATGACTCGTCTATATTTATCTGGTCGGTTTTCTTCTAAACATGTTACCTCCTCGTCTATCAAGATCTGGTCAGTTTTCTTCTAATCACGCTACCTCGTATATCAAGATCTGGTCAGTTTTCTTCTAATTACGATACCTCGTCTTTCAAGATCTGGTCAGTTTTCTTCTAATTACGATACCTCGTCTATCAAGATCAGGTCAGTTTTCTTCTAATCACAATATCTCGACTATCAAGATCTGGTCAATTTTCTTCTAATCACGATACCTCGTCTATCACGATCTGGTCAGTTTCCTTGTAATCGCGATACCTCGTCTATCAAGATCAGGTCAGTTTTCTTCTAATCACAATACCTCATCTATCAAGATTTGGTCAATTTTTTTCTAATCACAATACCTCGTCTATCAAAATCTGTTCAGTTTTCTTCTAGTCACGATTCCTCATCGATCAAAAGCTGGACAGTTTTCTTCTAATCCCGATATCTCGTCTATAACTATCTGGTCAGTTTTCTTCTAATCCTAATACCTCATCTATCACGATCTGGTCATTTTTTTCTAGTTCCGATACCTCGTATATCGCGATCTGGTCAATTTTCTTCTAATATCGATACCTCGTTTATCAAGATCTGGTCAATTTTTTTCTAATCACGATCGGTTCAATTTTCTTCTAATCCCGATACTTCGTCTATCAAGATCTGGTTAGTTTTGTTCTAATCCTTATACCTCGTCTATCAAGATCTGGTCAGTTTTCATCTAATCCCGATACCTCGTCTATCAAGATCTAAACAGTTTTACTAGTGACGAGAAACCTCTTCTTAGAGAACTACCTGGAAGATTAAATAGCACTTCCTTATGAGACCACAATTCATTTCAAAACGAACCAAAAGTTCCATTTGTAGAACATACGAAACTGATTTATTTCTTTAAATGCAGTTTCAAAATCTTTCTTTAGAGTCAAACTGAATACTATTTATCCGAGAGAAACAATAATATTTAGTTAGCGATAGAAAAGTGTATTTAAATTATAAGCAAGAAAGCATTACATTAAAGCCGAAAATTTATATCCAACACTTTAATTTGTTCGTTATTATTTGTTTCTTCAGTGGTGCAGTTTGGCCAAATCTGGCTCCTGTGCCATATAAAATTAATCAATCAGGCATGAACTGTTTTAGAACAAAAAATTAACATCAATAAGAAGTACACGAAATGCTGCTTTAATGTTTACATTTTACTTTTTTTATTTGGAGGTTATGAATTATTAATATAGATGCTTTTATTTATTAGCAATCTTCGACGAGATATTTCGCACATCATGTTCTGACCAATTTTTCTAAAATGAGTAAATTGGTCATCAAGATATTATAGACAGTGTGTTTTGATGGCGAGAACAAGATCTGGTCAGTTTGCCTGCAATGACGAGGCATCTCGTTCATCAAGAATTGGTGAGTTTATCTAATGAAGGAGATGATTATTTTTGATGATAAGTTATGCTAATCACGAAGGTTAAATGGATTAAAATAAATTAGGTATCACATGTGAGTAATGATGCTGGTGAAAGCAATTAATAAACTTTATCGCTAATGGTATGTCAAATGGTATTATTCATTATAGATATATTCATATTCTGTAGTAATTCAAATTAAATTTAATAATTATTTCATGCGAAAAAGTTTACAGTGGGACTTATAAAAATTAACTATTAAATTTATTACTTGTACTTAAGATCTGAAATCCGCATCCATTTATGTTGTTGAAGCAGTCCTGATAAAATCTGACAACAAAACGGATTGGCTGCTATGATTATGAATTCAAATGTGCCAATCTACTTGATAAACATATGATGTTCTGTTCGCATTGTAGCACAAATAGTGTAAACCGTTGTGTTGCTCTAGTGCGACGTTAATTAAACTACCCTAACGCTGCTAACAAATACAAATCGCAATTTACAGTCCAATTTTTCTAAAAGTAAGTACTGCTCTTCAGAGAATTGATTTCCACAAATCAGATCCTGCTTATTGTGGAGAGATATAAGCCACATTGAAAATCGGATAACTCTAATTGAGAGGGTTGGAGAAAGATTGTGCCAATCCGCATTTTCGCTTTTTGGGGAAAATTCAGTTTGAAAGTTTGAGAAAATCCTCAAATGGCTCTAGACTAAAATAAAAGCAGTGTAATACTCCACCATGACCCCACTCATCAAAATGGATTATGGCCTATCAATTCTAGGTACAGAGGCAGGTTGGTATTTGTTGTAGATTTCCATTTATTGAGGATTTTGATAAATTCTTTTAGCTGCCTGTAGTTTATGTTTTGTGAACAAATTGGCCCATTTTGTTTAGTTCTACGAGAATCGTTCTTTAGCATTATCTTTCAGGACCCCAACAGTACACTATCGATCACAACCCAATAGTTCTTTACTGAAGTTCAACTTCAAATTTCATCAATCTCAAAGTTCTTCCTTTCATCCCTACACTTAAGTTATGGCTTTTCATAAATTCACAGAAGTTTCGATTTTCGAATAATTTTTTGCTTACGTAACATGACTTAGTTTCAGCCAGTAAAGAACCCTATTCAAACCATCAAAAGGTGCATTACGTCCATTCTATGAGTGGTACGGATTATGTTGGTCAGACTAACTGGGCGTTACAATTCCGCTTACAAATGCCCAAAAAATATGCAAAAAGCTCCGAACAATTTTAAAAATCTGCCATTTCTTTAAATTTTGTTCAGAATTTCCACATCAGTTTAATTTTTGCTCACAATTTCCCGATTAATTGAGCACTCATAATGACATTACAGGGAAGACATTGAGTCACTTGGCATAACTCTAGTACACAGTGAGATTAGAGCTCACGTTACACCTCACATACATAACACGTTATAAGCACTAGTTTATAGAGGCCACACATTAACTCCAAGTCATACAAACATCCATGTCTTAGCCTGATACGAACCAGGAACCTTTCTATCCAGAAGCCAGAACCCTGACTTCCAGAACAATTGGTCGGTTCAGTCTAATTTTGAAAACATTAAAATATTCTAATCTCCGAGATCTATTCTTGAGTTAAACATTAGAGAAGTTTTATCATTTAATTTGTTTCCATGTCTGTAACACTAGTGAATGATAGCATTTCTTCCTTGACTTTTCACAAGCGCACTCAAAGAGGGCTTAGTTGAAAAAGCCAATGTGAGGAACATAGTTCAAAGTTAATAAATATAAACTCTTGTTTTTCCTCTTGTTGGCTAACGTAGCTGCTGTGCAAAAGTAACGGATTATCAACCGGATAGTTTCCGAGTTCAAATCCAACCAAAGTTTCTCCTCGTGTGCAAAGGGAATTATTGCACGTTAAATCCGTCATGGTCTCAAATGTCCTCTCGTTAGCATAGTGTGTAAATTTGGAGAATGGGTTGGTGATGTTGCCTCGCCATCTGATCGTGATTCAAAATTATGTGGTGTTGTCCTCCGATATTTTCCATTGGGATTGATCCCGGAACATCACCAATAACCCGTTTTATTGATAGTAAATTAAAATGCTTTCCTACCTCTTGTTTATGGGGATCATGTTGTCACTTTTAAAATTTCTTAGTTGGATTCCAGTTTGCTGAAGTTTTCCTCTTTTGCTCTTTTTTAATTGCAATGACACATCATTCTAGATTGGAATGCATATTTGAAAGGTTTAATTTATTTAAGAAATATTTAAGAATCATGAAATGACCATAAGATCTTAAATCAATTCAATGCTTACGGTATTCTTCGAAAGCTGTCTAAAATGAAGAAAAAGGAGTCAGAGCATTACCCTGAAAAGTAAGTTTAGATTCAGATTCTACTTGAGACAAAAGAGCCGAATTCGGTTTGTGGCGTGTCATTTGGCCATGACTCACCAGACTATCGTGAGTGGGATTTAATCTTATCACTAAACTTAAATCCTCTTCTGTAAACCAACATATCATTTTCGCATATAAATCACAATACTTCATATATGTCGCCGTAATTAGAGGGATTCAGGGGCATAATAACGGCTCTCCTGTTAAATGCCTCTCCACGAATAAAGTTACCCCAGCTCTGCTTGTAAACTTAACTTGAAGATGCCAATTAACCTCTCCACAGTTTCATCAACTTTTCACAAGATAAATACACTTTATATAATATGAAATACAAATTTTCCTGAATCCTAAAAGGGGAGTAAAATTTCAGAGATTTATCCCCTTTATTCCTACAAGAGACTAAACTGAATTCACCAATCTTCTGTCTTCAGGGAAGATAATTCTGGTTAAATTAATAATAAGGTGAGGCTAATTTAATTTTTAATAGAATCAGATGTATTATATATATATATAAGTTGTAGCATATTTAACAAACAATCAATTGTATACATTGTGAATCGGCAGACAAGGGAAACACAATTCCGTAAATTTTCAAGATATTTTTTAGTTTTCTTCGTCCAAAATGAGGTGATATTTAGATTGGCTAAACGCTGATTAATTCAGATTTTAATTTTATAAAGGTTGAATATCCTCTGAAGAAAACACATGCTTAGTGAGTATAGATTAGTGTGCAGACCTTTCTCCCCTTTTATGTCTCACAACTGTTTCCTGACAAAGTGGGTTTCCATTGTAAGTCGGCGATATGTTCTTGTTGATATAGCTGGCCTATTAGTTATGTTTTTATGGAGCAAAATACAATAATCGACATTGCTAATGCAGCATCGATAAGAGAAATCTTCATTAACCCTTCAAGAGGTTTCGACGAGATATTACGTCCTCTGGGTATCATCTATTTTTTTAGAAAAACGAGATCAAGATCGGGTCTGTTTTCTTCTAATGACGAGATATATCATCCATAAAGATCGGGTCAATTTTCTTCAAATGACGAGATAGCTCGTCCATAAGGATCGGGTCTGTTTTCTTCTAATGACGAGATATATCATTCATAAAGATCGGGTCAATTTTCTTCAAATGACGAGATAGCTCGTCCATAAGGATCGGGTCTGTTTTCTTCTAATGACGAGATATATCATCCATAAAGATCGGGTCAATTTTCTTCAAATGACGAGATATCATGTCCATAAAGATCGGGTCTGTTTTCTTCTAATGACGAGATATATCATCCATAAAGATCGGGTCACTTTTCTTCAAATGATGAGATATCCTGTCCATAAAGATCGGGTCTGTTTTCTTCTAATGACGAGATATATCATCCATAAAGATCGGGTCAGTTTTCTTCTAATGACAAGATATATCATCCATAAAGATCGGGACAATTTTCTTCAAATGACGAGATATCTCGTCCATAAAGATCGGGTCTGTTTTCTTCTAATGATGAGATATCCTGTCCATAAAGATCGGGTCTGTTTTCTTCTAATGACGAGATATATCATCCATAAAGATCGGGTCAGTTTTCTTCTAATGACAAGATATATCATCCATAAAGATCGGGACAATTTTCTTCAAATGACGAGATATCTCGTCCATAAAGATCGGGTCTGTTTTCTTCTAATGACGAAATATATCATCCATAAAGATCGGGTCAGTTTTATTCTAATGACAAGATATATCATCCATAAAGATCGGGTCAGTTTTCTTCTATTGACGAGATATATCATCCATAAAGATCGGGTCAGTTTTATTCTAATGACAAGATATATCATCCATAAAGATCGGGCCAATTTTCTTCAAATGACGAGATATCTCGTCCATAAAGATCGGGTCTGTTTTCTTCTATTGACAAGATATATCATCCATAAAGATCGGGCCAATTTTCTTCAAATGACGAGATATCTCGTCCATAAAGATGGGGTCTGTTTTCTTCTGATGACGCGATACATCTTCCAACAAGATCAGGTCAGTTTAGCTAATGAAGAGACACCCCTTGGTGACAAGCACCAGGGGGGGGGGTAACCTGTAATAATAGAAGATATCCTTTTGACGTACCTAACAGAAAGCTATTCTGCCTTGAATTTTCATCCCTTAGACACATTTTACATAATTAATACCAACGAAGACTAGGATAACTTTCATCCAATTCTAAAACACTAGCAAAAGATCGTACAACCTTGTTGCAAACGGGATAGTTTTTGTTTGTAGCTTTACGGCCATGTATTGCCGCACATAGAGGCTAATTAGAGGATATACTCCGATCAAGATGCTCTAAGTCTGCTTGATACCAATTAACCTCTCTATAGTTTCATGAAGTTTCTATAAAATAAATATGGTTCAGAGGATATCGAATTCAAATTTTTCCTGAGTCCTAAGAGAGGAGGAGTAACGATCCAGAGTTTTATCCTTTCTTCCTTCAAGAGACGAAGCTAGCCTCACCCGAAGATGAGAAGAGTAAGAAGAGGGATATATTTTTCACTCGATTCAACTTCAGTTTCTTGGAAGATTATTCTGGATGAGGCAATCCTAAGGTGAGGCTTTTATTTATTTTTTATAGGGCCAGGTGTATTTTGAAATTGGGTTCCGATACGGCAGGCTGATTTTTGAATTACATTTTTACGCTCCAGTCAGTTGTCGCTTTTTTATCCGCCATCTCTTCTTCTACGTCTCCTGGCTGGATATTTTTCGTTTGGGACTCCATCCAGTACACGTCACACTTGGATTTTCAGTCGAAACTTTTCTTGTACAGTTCTTTAATAAAAAGATTAGATATAGTTTTTCCCGGAATGTCTTTTTTCATTTTGCTATGAGAATATGCTGGTACAGTTTGCTCAATAGAAGTGGTTCTTATTTGTACTCGCTTGTTTATTGGATTGACCAGAAAGCATTTTTTTAATTCGTTTTTATCATCTTTATCTGTCTCTTCGTGTACTGTTGTCGCTTTTTCAGAGCTTTCTGCTGTTTTTATACATATTGTCTTATAAAACTATCTTTATAAAAATATATTATTATTGAATAGTGTTCCCTATAGCAATAATAGTCGATACAAAAATGTATTGACTCAACTCATCACATCTCAATTTAAGATGGTTTTGTAAATCTATATAAAGGGCTTTCCGCAATTTGCAATTACCATGAGTGTATTGGACTTATTGTGTAGTAACAGAGAAACAAGATAAATTTCAGTAAGTTGGTTTGTAGCGTAAAGGGTTAAGCTCTTGAAGTTGCCACCTCAGAACGAATTCAATGTATCTAAGTTTGGATTAACCAAAACAATTATTCTGTGGATTTCCATAGATGATATGTGCTTCAGACACTGCATAGAAATACTTTCGAATAGTATTGTTTATTTTTAAAAGGAAAGTGAACATACTTTAAATTATCCATTAAGATCCATTTAAAACCATGTACAGATTTAGATACTTTAAGATTTTATAAAACTTTATTGGTTTATAAATCTAGATTGGAGTAACGAACTATGGTTGACATGTGTAAAAATACTTAGATGCGTTGGGAAGATACGTTATGACTTTTTTATAGCGTTTCAAAAATAGTATCTATGTTGTAGCGAAAGTTATCTACGTTTTGTATTATTTGTCCACAATATTTAGTATGTTTTATGAAATAATTGTACCCCAAGCATATCAGTTACAAAGAATTAGTGTTTTTCAATGCCAAGTGGAAGTTATGGGCAACTCAGTTATGCAGTGTATTGTTGAGCCAATTTCACCACAGAGACGTTTACTTGAAAGTTCGATCCTCGCCTGCGTTCATGTTTAGTTTACTGCTTGGAGCCTTCTAGTTTCTTTCAGCAAGTCAACTTGTCAATGTGAGCCAGCTTTGCATTCGACATCGAAATGCATTTGGGTTCCCCATTTATTAAGGCTTATTACCCTTGTGATACTAATAAGGTTTGATCGATGCAGAAAATTTTAATTTCCATGAGAAGATTTATTGCCAGCTGGTACACATAAAATTCAAGAGGGCCTGTTGATGGAGCTATAGGTTAAAATGTTTAGGTGTGAGATGGATCCTCGAATATTCTTATATCGGGTGGCTGCTTGATTGATTGTTCAGGTCTTATGGGGATAATGCCATATTTGGCCATGCTGCGCCAAACACAGGGAGGGAACATCAATAAATATACATACACACTCAATGAAAGTTTTACAAACGCATAAGAGAGCAATGCACACATGAAGGAATTAAATTTCACAGGAATCAAACCTGTACCCCTAACGCTTCACAGGTTGCTTACGCAATGAGCATACCCTATGAGCCCCAGTTGGCTGCTTGAAGCTACTTCACTTGTTTTGACAGGTCGAAACTTCGATGAGGTGTAGCTTCTCCAAAGACGTCGAAACGAGCTTTCGATCCCCTATGGAAGCGATTAACGAATCTCGAATAAAACCTCATCGGATCTTATTAACCTGGATGCTTGAGGCTTCCTGGATTCTTTTGGCAGGCCGACACATCAATGCGGTTTGACGCCTCTCAAGATATCACAATACGTGTCGATCCCCAATGGAAACGATTAACTCATTTCCAATAGAGATTCTTCGAGGCTTATTGAAACTAAATGAATTCGGTTGATACGAAATTTTTAATTTCCATTACTGTATGGACTTATTGATTTTGATAATGTTGAAGCACAGTAAATTCAAGAGGGATCGTTTAGAGAGCCTTAGATTAAAATATTTAGCTGGGGTTCGATCCTATCAAATGCCGATGCTGGGTTGGTCGCTGTTTAGCTTCATGGCATCGTTCGACAAGTCGATTCTTCGATACAGAATAATTTATTCTTAGATGGTCAGGAAAGCATTTAGGTCCCTTATGGAAATAATAAACAATTTTTTTAAGAGAAATTCTTCATGCCTTTTGAATTTGACGTTATGAATCAACTGAGCGTTAAGAGATATTCGAGTAGTATACCATTGCTTTTCCTCCACAACATACATAAATACTACAGAATCACGTCTATTGGCTGAAAAAATCTTGGAAATGATTCTATTGGGCAAGAAGGTAAAAACTGATTCAAAGTTTTGCAGAGAGAAGACTATTGCTTTCAGAACAGATACACGCGTGCGAATCCTTGAAAGATTAGAGGCACAGTGTGAGTTTACTACTAGGTCAGTGGTTGGTTAACTCATTAGTCAACAGAGCCAAAGATCAGCAGTACAACGAATAAGATTTCTTTTGAGAGCCAAATTTCTTTTCAAGAATCATGATTTTAGGAATCGGTTTATAAATTAGCTACTAACATTAAATAAAACCAGATATCATAATAATAATAATCTTTTGTATTGACAAAAAAAATTTTACATTAAAATAAAAATATGACAAACACACATTTAAGGTGAACAATAACCTTGCATTTCCTTGTAAAGTTTGGATAAATCAGGTTTGTATGGCGTTGTTTTTAAGTTTTACGATGCGGCAGATTTACTTTGGTTGCCACTAAAATATCGCTTACAGCAGCGGAATGGTAGCGGTGAATGTTATCCCCCTTTTAAATGACCGCTGGCATCGATCACCATTTACGAGCTGTCAGTGACTGACCTTCTATAGGATCCCTTCTTTAGTTCGTTGGCCCCCTACCCTGCGCAAAACATCTGTACAAAAGCTTTCCTTATATTTAAAATTGTTGTTCTGAAAAAGTAAATGTCAATTACCGAGTTATTTTCTTGGCGTTGTTTCAGCAGGCTTGGAAAATGAATTAATGTTTCTCTTAGAAAATCTTGAGCAAAAAGGGATAGTTTGTTTTCGAATGAAATGACTTCTTCCAACATGGAAACAAATTGTGTGCTTCTTACCCTTGTAGTTTGCCATTAAGATTATTTATATAAGACGTAACGTCTACCATAAAATAAAATTTTGGATCCACTGATCGTCCGTTAGTTTAAGATAGTCAACATCCTTCTCAAGGAGAAATGCTATAATTTCAAATAATAAGGAACCGAAACGTTTTAAAACGTTTTGTCTTGAAAGCCAACGTACCTTATACAGCAGAAAATCTCCACTTCAACTAAAATTTCTTTAAATTGGCTATGACAAATAGCTTTACCTACAATTATGTTGATAATTTTGCAAATTGCTTCTGGAAAGGTCTGCGCACAAAGCGGTTCTTGATGAATGATGCAATGGTAAGCAAGTTTCTTGTGATTAATTTTTTCCTTCAAAATGGAAACAAAACCTTTTCTTACTCCTGTCATACTTTTTGCCCCATCTGTTGAAATTGAAGCAATTTTTAGAGTGGAATTTGATGTTTCTCCATGCATTCGAGGACAGCATTTGTAATATCCTCGCCACGTGTTTGACCTTTCAGTGGCAATAATCCCAAAAGTTCTTTTTTAGGACCCGAAGACGAAATAAATCGAACAAAAAATGAAAATTACGCTGCGTTATTTATGTTACAGGATTCGTCAACAGCTATTGATAAAGCTGAAGCCAATTTAAGATATTCTATTAGCTGATTGGTTATATTCTAAGATATTTTGACTGTTCTGTTTTACTGTTTTAGCAAACAGTGTTAACTCTTTAATATTTTTAAGAATTTCTGCCTTGTTCTTAAAGAAATAGCTCTTCAGATGCATTTATAAAACAACTTTTAATGTATTCACCGTCTGTGTATGGTTTGAATCTCTTGGCTGACAGTAAAGTTTGCGATATTGTTAGAAGATTGCACCCAATAATTAAATACAGAACTCAATTTTTCTTGATTCTTCTGAAGATCCTCAGCTGCTTTTTTCCTCGCATCACTGGCTGGATATTTACTGTCAGCATTTAGTCTAAATCGATTCGTGGCCTACCCGCACTCAAGTGGCTAAACAGCCGCATGTGGCTCACGAGCCGAGGTTTACCGACCATAGAAATAGGTAGTGTAAGCATTAGGGATTGCAATCCTATCCGGCGGATCCGGCATCATTTAGCTACCTACCGGATCCGATAAGCCCGAATTTTTTTTAATTCAATAATCGATTATTCAAACCCAACTTTAAAGTAGCGAAATCGTTTATTAAGCAATCGATTGTGAATGAATCGATTTTATATTTTTCAATCATCACTTACGATTCATCAAGCTTGAATTTTGGAGAATTCTAGCAAAAATTATAAATTAAACTATCAATAATATTTTTTTTAATAAAAAGGAATTAGAAAAGCAAATTCTGCAAAAAAATGAAGACTATTGCAAAAAGACAACCTTTAGAAAAGAAACATATTTTGAGAAAATAATGAAGAAAGAAATGACTTCATATTTCTGAAATGGAGTCAAACGATAATATTTGTCTCGTATGTACGACTACTTAATGACGGTTAAACCAACTAGTGTTGAAGCTGAGAAGGTCTTCTTCTCGGCCGCTGGTTATATTTACGTTATTAGTTTATTAGTTCATTGAGAAGTAGGTTGGGGGATGACACAATTAATACGATTTGTTTCCTTAGATGGTTCTTTCAAACTCAAAAGGGATTTTCATTACTATATAACTTCGATTTAAGCAATTAAGGAAAATAGAGAGTTCCCTTGTTTGTTATGTTGACCAAATACTGCCAAAGATTAGATTTTTGTGTTGATATGAGACAAGGTTAGGTACAATTTATATGTCTTTTGCTCAACGACATTAGAGATAAAAACTACTTAATTTTAGATAAATAGAAAAGTACTACGTATAAAACAAGCTGATGCTTTTTTGGGTGGAAACTAGTAAGACTGATCATAATCAATCGTTTAATACTTACTATTAGCATTACTAATAGTTACTATAATTAATTGTTGGTCACTTATTTTCTACCTATGGATAATTATTAATAAAGTTGATTCTCTAATGCTAAAAAAAAACATTTTGTTCGTCAATTTGGAATAATATCCTTTTTACCTACTTTCACTAAGCCGATTTCGGAACAATACATACAGGTTAGATAGACTTATTAACAAATTCCAATCCGGCCGGATCCGACCCGATTGAAAATCGTGCCAGATGCAATCCCTAGTAAGCATATATCAGACTTCTATGGTATACGATTGTTGCCAAGAGTGCTTCAAAGGAACTCGAGTTGAAATATCACGAGTTATGATCAAAAGGTATTCGCCCTTATCTTTTTGCTTTGAACTACAAGTCGGTAAAATGACTTTCTCACATGGAACCTAGGAACCTATTACATGTGCATGATTTTTTTCTATCAAGTGAGATTGGATTTTATTCAGTAGTTACAAGTATTAATTACGCATGTATGGTATGTCCATAGTACTTTTGTTTCCGGCAAAAATAACCGTTGTACAAGAAAACTGGATTGTGCCAATATCGATACTGATATCATGAAATACTCAAAATCGGAAATATTTCTTATACATCAAGAACCTCTGATTTTCCAAAACAAAAGCTCATTTCCTCAGTATAAAATACCAGTCTTCATCAAAGCCAAGAAATACACTTCAATTAGAAAGCAAACAAAAGCCATTGTTAAGTCTTTTTATCTTCAACATATTCTACCTCTATGGCGTAGTTCCTAACTATAGCGGTCCTTGGGGGGGGGGCGAACTGTCAACAAGGATAATTACCGGATTGTTATTCATCGTCGACGAGAAGTTGTTGGATTAAACAGACAACCCAGGAGAGTAGCGTCTAGAAAATCTTTCACCACAATTCTTCGGCACACGCATTTCACCACAAACAGAATTGTTTTGACCAAATTCACTGGCTCGAATGGTAGAATAAGCAGGGTCATGCAAGTTGAGTACCTTGGGGATAACATACCTCATTTCTTTAAAGTAAACCAAGCGCCGTCTAGTCATAACAGATGCCTGTTTCAGTTTTCAACAGGTCATGACACCCTTTACATTGTATACTTTCCTATTTGGATATTCAGCACACTTAAGAGTTATTGTTGTAGAAAATAAAGGAAGTTAGACCACGTTATGAACTTGCCTGCCATGTTACCCAAATGTACAAGGCAATTGTTCCGGAAGAAGGCTTCCTCCATCAGACAAAGTGCACAGTGAAGAAATAGACTAGATAGTTTTTGTAGAAATACACTTTTATCCTCCATCAAAATAATGAAATAAACATAAAAATGCAATGAGAGGCTTACCCATCCAACAGGAACAACAGTGCACGTAATAACATGCCCAATCAAGCTATCTATCCAGATGCAGATGAAGACTTCGATAATTGTATTTATTTATAAGCTTAGCAATTGAAAAAGAAATGGAAGTTCGTTTGGCACGATTTACATAACACATCCTCGGTCAGAGCACGAAACAACACAGAATGACCATTCCCAATTAAATAAAACTAACCTGTTGCCACTCATCCGTAAAGAAACTTCCATATTCATACAAAAAAACACAACTCGACTCCATTCCTGGAAAATAGAAATTATTGAAAGTAATAGAAGTAGGAATCCTACATCTCAACTTTAGTCCACATGACGTCACATCAAAATCTAAGAAAAAAATCTCAAGTCCCAGTGACGTCACAATTGGTGTTGCCACTCATCCGTATCAAAGCTTCCATATAATTCATAAAATTGAAATTAAAAAAACTCAACTCCACTTCTAGAAATACAAATTATTTAAAGGTTTTAGAAGCAGGAATCTGACAACCCAACTTAACTCTGTATGACGTCACAGTGAAATCTCTGAGAAAAATCGCAAGTCCAAAAATGCAAACAAACCGTTCCTATCGTAAACACACAGCCTGTTGCCAATCAGCAGCAGATAAACTCAAAAATAAATTAAAACAACACTCGAACTTAATGTTTTTTTTCATCAGCAGGATCCCTACACCTCAACTCGACAATCAGTACTTAACTTCCGGTTTGTGATGACGTCACGTGACCACGCCGCCTTTTGATGACGTCACTTCCGTCCCGCCAAGAGCGCCTCTTCTACTACCGTAAGTGTTGCCACTCCCAATTAAATAAACTACCCTGTTGCCACTCAACAGTAGATAAACTTAAAAACCTGAAATTAACAACTCAACTCCATTCTACCCTAATGTTTTTATTTAGCAGCAAGACCCATACACCTCAACTCGTCAATTAATTCTTCACTACCGGTTTCAATGACGTCACGCCGTCACTTAACCACGCCCCCTTTTGATGACGTCACTTCCGTCCCGCCAAGAGCGCCGCTTAGTACTCTTGGCGGGACGGAAGTGACGTCATCAAAAGGGGGAGTGGCAAGGGACGACATGGCGTGACATCATCAAAAGTGACGTGTTGATTGTCGAGTTGAGGTGTAGGGGTCCTACTGCTAAATAAAAACATGAGGGTTGAGTGGAGTTGAGTTGCTAGTTTCATGTTTTTGAGTTTATCTACTGCTTGAATGGCAACAGGCGGTGTTAGTTTCGGTCCATTGTTGAATGGCCCGACAGGACAATTTTTTTGAACAGAAGAAAATGTGCTTTGTTAGGACCTATCGGTCCTCTACTTGGGAATGCCTGGATCCACTGATCACCTTTACTACCCTGACACTGGCAGGGGTTTATACAGGGTGTCCTAAAGGTTCCGGTACTGACTCGGTTCGTGAATTTATTACACAAAAACAACAAACTTAAAAACAATTATTTTTATGCCAATGGTGAAAAGCGCTTTTAACATAACGTAGGAAAAATAATTGAACTTACATTTATAATAAATGTTCAAAATTTCCGCCCTTTTCTTGGAGAAAAAGCTGAAGTCGTTTGCGCATATTTTTAGAAACGCGTGTCAAGATGATGGGAGTAACTTCTTGTATCCATTGAGTAATGGCGATTTTCAGATCACCTAATGTTTGGTGATTATCTTCATAAACTTTGTTCTTTAAATATCCCTACCGAATAAAAGTCAGGGATGCGCAGATCAGGGAACGAGGTGGCCAAAGGTTTCTTGAGATTAGTCGATTGCCAAAAAAATCTTGAAGCATTCCTATTGTTGCATAACTTGTATGGCAGGTTGCAACGTCTTGTTGGAACCAAGAATCTCGTTCATTCACTTATAATAATACAACAAATTGTTGACTAAGTTGATGTAGAGTATCTTTACTCGGTATTGCAACATTAGGATTTTTATGTCGCCAAAATTCTTTACATCTTTCATATGATTTACATTCAAAATAAGCCTCAAACAGCGTAATTCTCTGAATACGCGATAAATTAATGTTACAAAGAAGAACAAAATGATGTGGAACTTTATTATCGCACAATTTGAGTGCGAAGTAAATCAAACGATAAAAATTAAAGAGTCGATAAAACTATAAGCAGACGATAAAATTCAATAGTTTAAAAAAAAAAAAAAACGAGTAATACATTTTTTTAAAGTTGGAGTACGGGAACTTTTAGGACACCCAGTATAAAGCAACTTCAAACACACCCTGTGGGTTTAATAACAATAAAACCTCCGAGGGTCGATTCAGTAGGGTGGTATTGCATTGTAGGTTATTGTATGGTTATTCTATTATTGCATAGGATAGTTATTGGATTGTAGGTCATTGTATGGTTATTGCATTGTCTAAAGAGTTGATTGCATTAAGAATAGTGCATTTCCCAGACTGAAAATGAGGTAACGGAAGCCTGTTTGAAAGAGTAATGAATAAGAAAACGGAGAGTTGCGAGTTCGAATCCAACCAATGACCGTCGTGTGTCAAGCGTGCTTGTTCACGTTAATTCTCACTTGACTTCAAATGTCCTCACCTTGGCATTGTGTGGAAGTTCAAAGAATGTGCGAGCTCAGGTGTGATCTCGCCTTCTGACCGTGGATCAAAATTACGTGGTATTGTCCTAGGGTCTTTTCCTTCAGGTTTGATCCAGGAACGTCACCAATCGTCAACGGCCGTTGTGTTGTTCCAGCGATAAGTTATTTAAAATACCTACCTTCCCAGGCTGAAAATAACGATAGAATTAGAAGATTTTATACGACAGTGGAAATATAGAAAATTGTAACGAATCACTCATGTAAAATGCAATGCAAAGAGTGGTACTAAGAAGTGCTTCCAACATTTCGTAAACCTTTAAAAAATGTGGGTTGTATCAGTAAGAATCTATTTGGAAGGGAGCATGATTTAAATTTATTATGTAAAGTATTTTTTATTTTTAGTGGTTTTATTATTTCTTGATCAGACCTCTTTTCAAAAAAATATTGTTTTTTTAATTATGATGATACTTGGAAATTCCAACCTACTAATTTCTTGTGAAAGAAAATTTAAACTAATAGTTAAATAAATTTTGATAGTTTATAAGCTTCAAACATTCAAGCTGAAATACAATAAAGAAATTAGCATTTTTTTTTTTAATTTTCAATTGCAATTAAAACGAATTTATTACTTTTTGTTTCCAGAAAAATTAATTATGTTTATCATTTGTACACAAAATGTCGTCGTTTATATATATATATATATATATATATATATATATATATAAAGCAGCTTAGCATGAACATCATATTCAAACATTTTTCATTCATGAAATGATAATATTATGTCCCTCATCAAAAATAATATTCAAACACACCAACTAGTACTAAGCTAACTTCACTTAATTTCACTCATAATTAAAGTTTATTTTCTTCTTGAGCGGTGTGTAATCTCGAATCTTTACACGCCATATAAATAACAAAACGCAAATTCGTAACTTAACACAGCAATCGATAAAAACGAAGTTTTACATAGATTTTGGTTAGTACAATTCTTGTAAAAAATATTCTAAGTTCACGAAACAACATGAAATGAAACGAAGGTACGAATTAAAAATATTTAATACAATTAAACTCGACACAAAATGAATACATTTAAATTGTTTATCGATAAAAATGAAAAAAAGAATTCAAATAACATTTTCTTTAAAAAAAAACTTAATTTCGTTTTAAAACAAAAGTTAGTTCACAAAAAGTACTTGTGTAACTTTTCTTGTTTCAATTTTAAGTAAATATGAACAGGTTCATAAGCAAAATAGTCCTTGAATTATTTGACAGAAGAAAGAATATATATGTTATATTAATTGATTGAAGTAGGATATTAAATGGAGTAATGACGCATTGTCCTTAACAGATATAAGATCTGTTAGTATAAGAGATTAAATACTATATAAAACTATTTGAAAAATACGTAAAAATGAACAAATTCTAAATCCTTACGGTAAGCTGGAATGCGACATGTCAAATGCACCAACCGTATTTGAGATTATAAGTTCATTTCCAGACATCTTGCAAAACATCCAGTAGTATTTTATTTCCATTTCAGAAATTGATCTGCCTTAAATCGCATAGTTCAAGCATACACTCATCCTTATGTCGTATCAGTTTGGCATGGATTTTATTTCTATCGCTTTTTCAACGAATACATATTTTTTCGCTGTATTAAAAACGACAGAATCATCTTAGTAATGGATCGAAATGAGTGAAAACGTATATACGCGTATACATTGTCTAAATCCCTTCTCGTAATGGTAGCATAAAAATGCTTAAAATGCTACTTACTGATTTCTAAATTACTATCGCTTTTAGAAATAAAAACAGCGTCACTTTTTCATAGCGCATTTATGGGCGTTATGAGAACTCAATGACTTTCTACTTAATGTCTGCGAGTTATGACGCTTGTTTGAATCACGGGAAATTGCTGTTTTTCATTTGGAAAATGGCTACGGTCTCGTTATCGAGCACCATTTGAAATTTTTATGGTGAATTTTAATAGCCCTGTTTATTCGTTTCTGGAGTCATCCTCAATTCAAATATGCTTTTGAGCCTTCTGTAGCTGTAATGATTCTTTATTCGAGGTCCCAATTACTTTCAACTCATCATAAAAAGTTTTGCAAATCCGGCGTAGTGGGACTTGGAAACAAAGTATGTTTTCAGTCTCAATAATCGATGCATTCCACTGAATTGATTGAGGATATTAAGGTTTATAAATCGATTGAGATCTGACTGTCACGATTATCGATCTTTCAATCGTGCTATATGTAAAGATTACCAGTGTTGACCACTGAAGAAAGTTTTTTGTTTAAGCTGAAAGATTTGGATTTGCTCATTATCCTGTCATCTCAGAAGGTTTTGACAACGTATAAATGTATGGAAACTTCCATAATGCGAATTTGGTTTTGAGCCTTCTGTAACTGTAATGTTTCTTTATTCCGATCCCAGGTTCAACTCAACGCAGAAAGGTTTATTAATTCACCTTATTTATACTGAAATGGATATTAAGGTTTGATTGAGGATATTAAGGTTAATAAATCGATTGAGATCTGACTATCACAATGATCGATCTTTCAACCTTCCTATATGTAATGATTACCTGTATTGACCACTGAAGAAAGTGTTTGGTTTAAGCTGAATTATTTGGATTTGCCCATTATCCTGTCATCTTAGAAGGTTTTGACAACGTATAAATGTATGGAAACTTCCATAATTCGAATTTGCTTTTGAGCCTTCTGTAACTGTAATGTTTCTTTATTCCTATCCCAGGTTTAACTCAGAACAGAAAGGTTTCTAAATTTAACCTTATTTATACTGGAATGGGATTTATAATCATACTCTGTTTTTTCTTAGCCTCAATATGCATTACATTCTACGGCATTGATTAATAATATTTAAGGTCTGAAAATAATCAAGATCTGATAATCACATTGATCCTTCAAGACTTTTTGCAAATGATACGAATAGAACGAAACAAAATGCTGTGATTATAGCTTGAAATCTTCCGAATCACTCAGTAAGATCAGAAAGATTTTGTTTTCTTTATTAGATTATCTCAAAAAGTATTAAGTACATTTAAATGTGAATACTGAGTATAAAACCGTTTTTGAGTTTGCGCAACAAATGTCATATAAAATTTTTTCCTCCAAATCAATTCAAAATGTATTATAGATCAAGTGGAATAATATATACTAGGGGGCTTGCCCCCTGCTCGCTAACGCTCGCCAACCCCCGGAGGATTGCTTCGCAATCCTCATTGGTTCGCTGCGCGAATCTATGCTCGTTTCGCTCGCCTCAATGAAGACATGTGTCCTAGCAGAAGGGATTGTTTACAAAATATGTTACCCAAAAAATGTTTTTCAAATCTAAATTTGCTGTATTACAGAAAAAATATATACAGTATCTCTAAAATCAGAATTCAAATGAAAACTTTGTGCAAATTTTGACTCGAAATGTGAGCGTTGCTTTGGAAATTGAATACCCAGCATGTTGTTTGTGTGTACATTTTCCCAGCACTCAAACGACCCACACTTTTTCATTGAGTTTGTTGCCGAAAGTTGTAGTGCAAGCGTCTTGTTGAACTATGATTGTTGGCCCTGAAAAGAACCGTTTTTTAAATGGCCCTGAAAAGATCCTCCGCTTTACTTGATTTCTATTATAAACTAACTGCAACAGCTCATTAAAATTTCCTTTTTTTTTTCAATAAAATTTTATCCGATAACGCTATAAATTCAATTCAAGCGCGAGGCTTCGTGAAAAACAAATAATCGTACAATGTTGCCAAAACGCGATAGCTAATAACGTCTTTTTTGCGTGCCACGTAAGAGAATTATATATATAGATGGTAAGAAATACAGGTCAAGTAGAATTATAAGTAGATACAAAGCAAGTAGGGGGTTTTAAACACTGCAATCAACAACTAATCATCAAAACTTAATTTAATCATTATAAAAATGTCTTTATTAGAAGGTATCCATATTTGTTTAGGGCATCTATCTAAACATTTTTCTTTAATAGTAGCAATTGTCCCTTTTCAAGATTTTCAAGAAACTGAAAATATTTTAGAAACTCGTTTACAAAAACAATGTTTAAGTAAATATGTACTAAAAAGTAATTTTCGCAAAAATGCATCATGAAATATGTTGTTTTGTGTATGCAATTAATTATTTCTTAAAGCAAATGTAACTTTTCTGTCCAGTCACATGTGTGCGAAATATCGAACGCATCGACTTCGGACGCTATAGAACGCAGTCCATTTTGTATTCCATTTTCTGAAACATGCTTGGAAATAATTAAAATGTCTTGTTATAGAAAGAATTGTTCACGTGAAATAAGAGATTTTGCTTAAATGAAAATTGCCTAATCATTATTTTGTGTGGAGAATCGAGCTTGCCTGAAGTACAATAGTCATGTAAGATTTCAATACTGTCCAACATTTTTTTTTCTGGAATTCCATAAACACACACATTTATTATATTTTAGTAACATTAATTCTATTGTGCCTTGTTGAAATACAATACATTATGTAATTGAGTTTCTATTGCTCGTACTGTTTGAACACGTAGATGCTTAAGATGCACTAGTGGAAAGAAAAACTTGCGAGTCGTAGTATGATTGACGCAATGCTGACAATTATCGATCGAGAAATTGAACAACAACAAATGCACTTTTTAGTACGAAAACCATAATGTCCGAGATTTTAGAAGCAAAACTGGTTGAATATGGCATTGGTATGGATAATAGGTTTTTGATTTGAGGAATCTTTTGAAGCATTCAGAATGCCGCATGAAAACATTGCGAACCCTTTCCAAGCGACTACGCCGGCCAAACCATACGAGCAATCCCCTCACTCTCCAGGTAGTCTTCGACGATGCCAGCTCTATGAGGACGCGCATTTTCATCCATTAAAATGAAAGAAAGAACAACTGCTGCAGCGTACAATCTCACGGGGGGTTTAGGACTTAATCCCGATACCGGAGAGCTGTCACAGAACCCCGTATATAGATGTTCAGGTCGGGGCGATATCTCAACGAAATCCCTTCCCACATTATGATACTTCCACCTCGGAATGCGTGATGCTTGATGATGTTCTGGGACCGATTGCGTGTTCCTTGTTCTCTCCAGACCCTTTCGCGTTTGTCATCTGTCTCCAGAGCAAATCTCGACTCATCATAACGTTAGACTAATCAGACACAGTCCTATTCACATGTTGCCGACACCACTTTAATCGTGTTTCTCTGGATTGGACGGATAGAGGAACACAAACTCGTGGTACCCGGGCGAAAAGTTCAGTAATGCGTAGCCTTCGGCGCACAGTTGTGGCAGATATCGTCTTACCAATTGACGCTACAACCATAGATGTCACACGTGTATAGGTCACTCTTCGATTCCGCTTCACTACAACATCAATATATCGATATTCCTTGAGGGTCGTAACCCTTGTGCGGTTGAGGTTGACCACAGATCTTCTGACAACTGTTTGGCTTGCTAGGATTTGTTTCCATAATCGTGAAATGATGGAATGATGAACCCTGAAGAAAAGAGCATCATTAGTGATTGATTGCCTTGTTTTTAAGGCGTGCCACAGAACGCCAGCGCTCACTATCTGCCATTCGTTTCCTGGAAGCTATAGAAACACGTCTGTCTTGAAAAATAATCGGACGAAAGTTCTAAACACTTTTTATCAGCACTTATATGCAACAATTCTAACCCTTCACAATTCTGGCTGCTTATACGACTGCCTTTTTTACATATATCTCGACACGCAACCTTGATTAGCTGTTACATAACACATTTGCATACTTCCATCCACCTCTGCAACAAATTGCAGCCTCTTAAATTCAGATTGACTTCTGGAAATTAACATGTTCCTCTCCTTGTTTAACTTTTGGCAGTGAATGTACAACAAGCACGATGATTTTTCTTGAAGCAATTCTTATACCTTTCAAGGTAGAACTGATGTACTAGTCGTTGTCTAATTCTTTATTGGTGTGATTCTTTTTACATTTCAAGGTACAACTGATATACTGACTTATGTCAAAGTTCTTTCTTGGTGCGATTCTTATACCTTTTAAGGTACAACGGTTGTACTTGTACTTACCGTTGTCTGAATTCTTTCTTGGAGCACTGCTGGCACAACTGCATCATGGCACAACTGCTGTACCGGCTGCAGTCTAAAGATTAACTTTGTCATGATTTGATGTTTGATTCCTTCACTACTCTTGTCATCTGTCCGTGGTTCAAAATTACTTCAAGCCATCCTCTGTTCTTTCCCTTCGGGATTGATCCCGGACCGTCGTCAATAGCCCATTGTGTTGCTCCAGTACGGCGTTAATTGCTGATTTGGGCAATAGTTTAAAACCAGAGTAGATCAGTGAGTCATAAATATTAGTTTAACGATAATTACAGTTTAAACGCTAATGAAAAGTCAGTTTGTAAATTCAAAACACTTTTAAATACACTTTTGGCTTGAATGCTTTTTGATGCTTAAAATAAGTAATGATAAAGCAATTTTTAAAAAGTACATTACCACGTAAAGCACAATTGCATTAAACTTTAACCAGACGTTCCTTTATAATTAACAGTAAAATGCTGAAAACAACATATATTTGTTTCTTATGTCTTATGATGAATAAGTTATTTTAATATAGAATGATAAAATTAAAATTATATACCTACAAGATTTTAAAATGTTCATCATTAAAACAATTTCATAACTTGCATACATTATTTTTAGTTCCATACGATTATATGATATGCTTATTTAGTAAATAATAATATAGTCTGGTTTATGATTTAGCTATATAATTCAGAGAACCTATTCACCATAAAAATAAAATATTTTTTTACAATACAACATGGATATAAGTACGATAGTTGAATGCAATTTAAATAAAAATTGTTATAAAAATGGTAATTTTCAAAAGTTCTTGTGAGTTCCTTAGGGATAACACGATTTAAACATCGTTTTAAAAACTTAAATTATGAATTCTGCCTAAAAAGTTTTAAGTGCATACATATTTTTCAAATTCTGCATGAGACACACTTACATTTACGAGCCATCTTATGTATTTGTATGCGGCAGTTTAAAAGCTATTTCATGATTATCAGGTTATATGAATGTATTTTAATTAACATCTCACTGGAGTAACACAACGTTCTACTAGAGACGATGCGGGAATAAACCCAAAGGAAAGGATCTTTCCAAACTTCCACACCACGACAACGTGATGACATTTGAAGAAAACTACTTATATAACGTGCACCAGTCCCCTTTGTACATGACGGTCTTTTTTGGATTCGAACTCAAAACCCTCCAGTTATGAAATTGTACGGATTTTAAATTTGATCAAATGTAATTAAAAGTTATTTGCTACTCCTTTGAAAAATAAACTTCGGTCGTCAATGGACAGAAATTTAGTTCCGTTAAACCATCAATCAGGATGTTGTTATAAAACTCAAGACTACATAGGCCAATTGAGGATATCAGAGCACAAGTGGCCAAACCCTCAAAAACTCGAAATTTTTATTATTATCTTTAATTAAGACTTTTTTCTGTTTAAAATGTCCAGATTCAAGTCATCTAAAATTACAAAATAACTTATTGTTGATCACCGAAAAACGATTTTTAGAATCTCAAATCATATTTTGGATTTTTAAAAAATATATAAAAAAGGGTGTCAAGAAAATTTTAAGTAGACATGTAAACAAGCTAGAAGTTGGTTGTATCGGATGAAAAATGGCAAACACGTTATTTTACGCATTTTGTAATGATAATAGTCTTTTACAAAATTTGTTAATGCATCGTAATAAATAATTGCATTATCTCTATTGGGTATGTTGGTGGGTTAGACCACTCTTGTTGCGATATCATCAATTCTAATAGTTTCAGACTAGTACACGTAAGGAATTCATCCAATTCACCTACCAATACATTCTATATCCAAATGAGTCCATTAGCAGCTAACAATTACGATAAAAGGAAATAACAATGTGTGAAACGCAAGTATTTCAATCTCTTAGCTCTTTACTCTTCTGTACTCTTGGAAATTAATATCAGCGTGTCGAATAACAATTCATTCCACATCGCGCTTGATGCACATCTCTGTACAAATAATTCCTCTTTTCCAGAGTGCTCCTTTTATCCCTCGAGTTGAGATACTTTCCAGCTTCTGATAGTTTGTTTTGGGCACATCGTTGAGGGTTTTGTTTCGTCCTTCTGAGAACAGACAGCAGGAGCATAGTAAGTAATTCTTGATCAAAACATCAGCTGGATTTAGACAATTGACATTAACTATTTTTTCTTTTGTAGTCAAGTTTGCCCAGAATTCACTGATGTGCTTGCTTTAATTGTAAACCCTTTGTGAAAAGCAATGGCAGAAAAATGTTCACCGGTTTTAAGACACAACAGAAAATCTTTCTTATTCTTATACTCTTATACTTGTGTATTTCAGTGTTGCTGTATCTTTTAAGGTCTGAGACCCTTTAAGGCATTATGATATTTTGAATGCTTGTTTTGCTAATGCATATTATGTCCAAAACTGACAGCAACGTTTTCTCCATGGTCATGTTAAAATACTGTTGCGCTTTTTCATGAGATCTACAAATCTAACATGTGTGCTAATTTGTTAGAAAAAAAATCTCAACAAAGTATTCGTCAACTGCAATTATGAAATAGTGTTACTGTGTATCTTAGAGTCTAAGAATCTAAACGAGTGACAACTTGTATACTCGATTTGCGAGTAAATTCTGTCTCAAATTGTAACATCAAAGTTTTCTTTACTGTTCATACCATACAGTTATTGCATGTTTAGGGTCATAATCTAACCTAATTACAGGCTTTACCAGAAAACCCTAAAAATGTATCAATCTCTGGAAACCATCAATTAACCTTTTAACTGTCATGCCCGAGATAATCTCGGGCACAGCACTGGTGCTCGAAAATGTCACGCCTGAGTATTACTCGGGGTAATTTTTTTTTGAGTGCATCGTATTGTTATACCCGAATATATATCGGGAGACGTTTATTTCAGCTTTGTCTCTTTGTCAAACCCGACTGTATATCGGTAAAAGTTAATGTGCGCTCAATTCAATAGATGGCAGCCCTTTATTGAAGGTTTCAAAGGTTAGAAGTTCTTTGGTTCAAAGCGCGCGGGATCTTTTTGTTGTAAAATGGCATCCAGTTCTTTGAAACGTTATATAGGTGATTTAGATTCAACTAAAGATGAAGATTTTGAAGGCATCGATACTAGTGACGCAGGTGAAACTGAGGAGAGTGACATTGAAAGTAGCAGTGAATCAACGGATAGCGGTGATGATGATATAGGAAATGCGAGAGACTGGTGTGAAATTACTGCTTCTGGCCGATCAGGGCCCCCGCGGTTCCCTTTTACAGGTACTCCAGGTGTAACTTTTCCTGTAAACATAAACTACACTCCTTTAGATATTTTAGAAATGTTTCTGGATTCAAATCTAATGGATATAATTGTCAAAGAAACAAACAACTATGCAGAACAAGAAAGAAAAGCAAATCGGGCAAAGATATCAAGGTGCTCCCGCAGTAAAAAATGGATCCCTACAAATGACAGAGAAATGAAGCTATTCTTTGGGCTAATAATTATTCAAGGTATTGTCCAAAAACCAAATCAGGCTATGTACTGGTATCATCGAAGGATTTTGCATACTCCAGTTTACTCAAAAGTAATGCCCGTAAATCGTTTTATTTTGCTTTTTCGATATTTACATTTTTGCAATAATGAAGCTGAAAAAAAAGATGATTTTCCAAATCCAAAACTTTGAAAGCTGTATAATGTAATAGAAAACTTACGGGAAATTTTTTGTAATTTTTACATACCGGAAAGAGATGTATCGGTTGATGAAAGCTTTATGCCTTATAAAGGAAGGTTATCTTGGAAACAATATATTCCTATCAAACGTGCACGATTTGGAATCAAATTTTTTATGCTTTGTGAGGCGGAAACATGGTATATTTGTGACTTCATTATCTATACAGGAAATAGCACTGTCTTCAATCAATTGTATACAAATTATGGACTTTCTACAAAAGTCGTCATGCACCTATTGCATCGCTTTCTTGGAAATGGTTATTGTGTGACTGTAGATAACTATTACATGTCACCCGAGCTTGCAGATTTACTTATAGCCCAAAAAACAGATATTTATGGCACAGTAAGGATAAACAGACGAGATTTACCTACAGAATTCGCTAAAAGAAAATTACAAAAAGGTCAAATCATAGCTTTTCAAAGAGGTAAGATTTTGGCTATAAGGTGGAAAGATAAGAAGGATGTGTGTTTGATGAGCAGTATTCATGATACTTCCATGGTCAGCCTCAAAAATAAAAAATAAATGAAGATATACTCAAGCCGAAGATTGTTTGTGACTACAATCTAACTATGGGTGGTGTAGATCGCTGTGATCAGGAAATATCCTTTCATCCAACAATCCGAAAACGTCAGAAAAAATATTATAAAAAGATATTTTTACATTTACTAGACAAGGTACTCTGGAACTCGTATTTGCTCTATAAAAATGTAGTTGGGAAATGTATTACATTTTTAGAATTTCGAATCCAAGTTGTAGAAGAGCTTTTACATAAATATGATGATGCAGCTTCTGGACAAAATAATGTTGGCAGACCATCTACAATAGATAACCCTGCCCGTCTTACTGAACGACATTTTATATCCCATATTCCTCCTACTCCTATGAAACGTGAGCCTACAAGACAGTGCAAAGTGTGTTGTTCGAAAAAGAATAAAAATGGGATAAAGATGAGGAAAGAAACACGATTCTGGTGTAGTGATTGTGGAGTTGGTTTGTGCTTGGAAAAGTGTTTCCAGTTGTACCACACAAGACAGAATTACTAAACTACTGATAGGTCGTCACTTTTTTTTTTTAAATATATATATATATATATATATATTTATTTTTTTTTTAGAATTTTTTATTTTTTATTTATTTTTTATTTTTAGAAAATAATGCTTTACTAGAAGCGAACTTTACAACTGCCATCGTTGAGTGGCAGCCACCTCAAGCAAATATGCAGTGGCTACAAAACTTTAAAAATTTTACTCATGTACTTCAAAATATAAATTTTTAACTACTAAGTTTTTTTTATTTTGTACTAAACATTTGATTTTTGCAATAAAAAAATTTGACAATTTGTGTACCCAAATCATCAAAATAACTTGACAGTTAAAGGGTTAAAAGCAAGGAATCCCAATCAATTACACCAGCAGCTCCCCAACAAACAAACAGGTCAATCTATCTGGTAAACCGTGCCGTCCAATCCGAAGCGAATAAATGCCCGGTTGTATCCAAGAACATTTAGACCATTTCTTAATCTATATCGCTTCCTAATTTTACCACGAGTCTATCTCATCAAACTGTAAATGGTTAGTATACATAATTTTGTAACACCTTAATAAGGTGACTTATTGTAGTTACAAGTAACAAATCTCAGAAAAGATGTTGATGCAACGTATCGACAAAATAAATTCAAATACAAAATATCCAAATCAATCACGACAGTTAAGTCTTCGGCAATTCAGTCTAAACTTCAATCTAGAAAATACTCTTCACAGTTGAAAACAAATTATTGCTAAGGGTATCAAAAGGTTCTCATTCCATTTCTGTGATGTCTCAAAATACGATTAATCTCTCCTCCAAACAATGATAAATTTTTACAATGCCTTTTTCAACACATTAACAAGATAATGTATCTCTTAAAATGCCTCAGTTAAGAGACAGTGATGCGATGTCTGAACACCATCAATTATAAGGCAAGGAATCTCTATCAATAACATTAGTATCTCCTCGACTAACAAACAGACCTCCAGTCTGGAAAACCCTTCCGTCTAATCAGAACTGATCAAATGTCCCGTCATATCAAAGAATACTCAGTCCATCATTTAATCTTATACTCTTGGAAAGGTCCGTCTCTTCAAAACAGAAGTAGCTCAGTATATCATTTTGTAACACCGTAATAAGATGAGATATTGTTAGTTACTATTGATAAGTTTTAGAAGAGATGTTGATGAAGCATATGGACAATGCAAATCCAAATACAAAATATCCAAATCAATCACGACAGTTAAGTCTTCGGCAATTCAGTCTAAACTTCAATCTAGAAAGTACTCTTCACAGTTGAAAACAAAATATTGCTAAGGGTATCAAAAGGTTCTCATTCCATTTCAGTGATGTCTCAAAATACGATTAATCTCTCCTCCAAACAATGATAAATTTTTACAATGCCTTTTTCAACACATTAACAAGATAATGTATCTCTTAAAATGCCTCAGTTAAGAGACAGTGATGCGATGTCTGAACACCATCAATTATAAGGCAAGGAATCTCTATCAATAACATTAGTATCTCCTCGACTAACAAACAGACCTCCAATCTGGAAAACCCTTCCGTCTAATCAGAACTGAACAAATGTCCCGTCATATCAAAGAATACTCAGTCCATCATTTAAATCTTATACTCTTGGAAAGGTCCGTCTCTTCAAAACAGAAGTAGCTCAGTATATCATTTTGTAACACCGTAATAAGATGACATATTGTTAGTTACTATTGATAAGTTTTAGAAGAGATGTTGATGAAGCATATGGACAATGCAAATCCAAATACAAAATATCCAAATCAATCACATCATTTAAGTTTCGAGCAACTCAGTTTGAACTTTAATCTGGAAAATACGTCTATTGGAAATAAACAATTTCCAATGGCAACAAAGAGCTATCACTTCATGTCTATACTTCTAGAAATACAATTTATCTCATTCGAACAATGAGAAATTCTCATAATGCCTTTTACAGCACAATAAGAAGGCAATTTATCTGTTACGTGCTAAGACTACCTCACTTCTAAGACACCGACGGCGACCTCTGGACACCATCAATTAAAACACAAGGAATCCCGATCAATCACATCAGTAACTCCCCGATTAACGAACGGACCTTCAATCTGGAAAACCCTCCCGTCCAATCGGAAACGAATAAATGCCCCGTCGTATCAAAGAGCACTCAGTCCATCGCTTAATCTCTTATCCCTCGGAGTAATCCCCCTCTTCCGGATTGGAGGGAATGACCGAGCAATTAAACCCCTGCCAAGCCATCCATCACAATCAGAGGGGACGCCGGTACGAGTATTTAAATGGGACGCGCCCGGACTCCCACTTAGCCGGATAACTCCCAATAATTGGACACAAATTACTCAATCCGGAACGCGCAAGTCAGCCAGGGGGATGTGTTGGGATAACACGGTGTACAGGCGGAGAGTGTCATCTGCCCTTTAACACCCGAGATTATGGGATTCTTACAAGGTGATTTACGGAGGGTGGAGATATTTACGGCATCACTGGAGCGCTGTTCCACAGTCCGGAAGTGATCGGGAAGTGGGACAAAGAAATTTCATTACGGAGGATTTTACGGAGGCCGGGCGATGTCCTTGAGGAGGAATTTTCCCTGTCTTTGAGCAGAGGAGGAACAGCCGATATCGACGTGACGCGGATTATAGATTGGGACGTGGAATCAAAGAAAAGTAATCTACAAGCTGGAGGAAGGATAAGTAAAGGCTGTGATTCTGAGTTTTTTGTGTCCTTTTTTTCAGTGTACGTGGTCGATGGATGCAGCATTTTTGGCAAATGTTTCGGATACAAAATTCAACGCATGATTTTCTGGACAGTTCGCAGAACATTGATCAGAAAAATTTGATTTAAAAAATAAATTTAGTTCCGTTGCGATAATAAAGCATTAGTTGAGGGAAAATATGAATATACTTGGCATGTAGAATCATAGAAATATAAAATTCAAGCTTGGAAGAACGATAATAAAATTATCTGTGATTCTGTGTTTTTTACTATATACGGTGTTGATGGTTGTAAAATGTTTTAGGTATACTAAATTCAACTGCCGCTTATGTTTTATTTCCAAGCAATTTTCATCTGAGGTCTTCAAGGATGAATCTTATATTTAGAAGTAAATTTGGTTTTAAATTTAGTTCTTTTGTGGTAATGGAACATTTGTTTTAAGAAAATAGAAGGAAGCACATATGCAATTTGGGACATGGATTTGGACAATCTGTAAGCTGGAGGAAGGTAAAGTAAAGGTTGTGATTCTGAGTTTTTGGTGTCCTTTTTTTCAGTGTACGTGGTCGATGGATGCAGCATTTTTGGCAAATGTTTCGTGTACAAAATTCAACGCTTGGCAATTGGACAGTTCGCAGATCATTGAGCAGAAAAATTTGATTTACAAAAGAAATTTAGTTCCGTTGCGATAATAAAGCATTAGTTGAGGGAAAATATGAATATACTTGGCATGTAGAATCATAGAAATATAAAATTCAAGCTTGGAAGAACGATAATAAAATTATCTGTGATTCTGTGTTTTTTACTATATACGGTGTTGATGGTTGTAAAATGTTTTAGGTATACTAAATTCAACTGCCGCTTATGTTTTATTTCCAAGCAATTTTCATCTGAGGTCTTCAAGGATGAATCTTATATTTAGAAGTAAATTTGGTTTTAAATTTAGTTCTTTTGTGATAATGGAACATTTGTTTTAAGAAAATAGAAGGAAGCACATATGCAATTTGGGACATGGATTTGGACAATCTGTAAGCTGGAGGAAGGTAAAGTAAAGGCTGTGATTCTGAGTTTTTGGTGTCCTTTTTTTCAGTGTACGTGGTCGATGGATGCAGCATTTTTGGCAAATGTTTCGTGTACAAAATTCAACGCTTGGCAATTGGACAGTTCGCAGATCATTGAGCAGAAAAATTTGATTTACAAAAGAAATTTAGTTTCGTTGCTATAATAGAGCATTAGTTGAGGGGAAATATGAAGAAACTTGGCATGTAGAATCATAGAAATATAAAATTCAAGCTTGGAAGAACGATAATAAAATTATCTGTGATTCTGTGTTCTTTACTATGTACGGTGTTGATGGTTGTAAAATGTTTTAGATATACTAAATTCAACTGTCGCTTATGTTTTATTTCTAACCAGTTTTCATCTGAGGTCTTCAAGGATGAATCTTATATTTAGAAGTAAATTTGGTTTTAAATTTAGTTCTTTTGTGATAATGGAACATTTGTTTTAAGAAAATAGAAGGAAGCACATAAGCAATTTGGGACATAGATTTGGACAATCTGTAAGCTGGAGGAAGGTTAAGTAAAAGCTGTGATTCTGAGTTTCTGTTTACTTTTTTTTTAGTATACGTGGTCGATGGATGTAAAATTTTTGGCAAATGTTTCAGATGTAAAATGTAATGCATGATTATTTGTGCATCAAAGAGCAGGAAGCTTTGAATTTCAAAGCACATTTTGTTCTTTCGCGATAATAGAGCATTAGTTTAGAGAAAATATGAAGAAACTTGGCACGTAGAATCATAGAAAAATTATCTTCAAGCTTGATGAAATTATAAGAAAGTGCTGTGTTTCTGTGTTGTTTACTATACGTGGTTGTAAAATGTTTTACGAATGCTTTAGATACGAAAATAAAATTTCGCTTATGTTTTATTTCTGAGCAGTTTTCATCAGGGGTCTTCGAGCATGAAGTTCTTATACTTAAAAGAAAATTTTGTATGAAATTTAGTTATTTTGTGGTAAGGGAACATTTTTTTAGAAAAGGAAATTCATGCAATTCAAAGAAACGTAATCTCTAAGCTGGAGAAAGAATAAGTAAAGGCTGCGATTCTAAGTTTTTGTGTCTTTTTTACTGCACGTAGTCGATGGCTGTAATATTTTTGGCAAATTTATCAGACACAAAATTGAGCTTTTGATTTTTGAAAGTTCTTACAGACCACTGAGTAGGAAGCTTTGATTTTCAAAATTAATTTGGTTCTATTGTGTGAACAGAATGTTTAGTTTAGAGAAAATATGAAGAACTTTGGCACGTAAAAATAAAGAAAATTGATATTCTAGCTTGGAAAAAGGGTTAGTAAAGGTTATGATTTTGAGTTGTTATGTATTTTGAACTATACCTGTCGATGGTTATAATAGCTATTATTTCTGAACAGTTCTCGCATCTCTAAACAAGAGGCTTTGGTTTGAAATTTTTTTTCTTTTATGATAATGAACTTTTTCTAGTGAAATTGCACTCTCTGAGATGGTGAGATCATATTTAAATGTATAATCACATTTAGATGCAAAGAAAACTGCTGTTTCCGAACGTATATATATGCATGTGCGCTGTAAGGTTCATACCGAAATTTGTTACAAATTTCAAACTGAGAAATGAAGTCTTAGACATAATTTCCTGCCAATTTGTTACAAAACATTTACCAGTCAAAACTACATCAAAATTGTGTATGGTTCACGAAAATCGATGTCAGGTTAAAATAAGTGAATAATCTATCAACCATTTGAAAAGAAAATTACATTTGTCTTTGAAGAAAATTCATATAATTAAATATGAAAAACATTTCTAAACTTTTGTATGTTGAATGGAAGAACATTTTGTATTTATTTGTTTCTATTTTAAAATGAAAGAGTTTCAGTCTAAAATATATTTTTTGAATACACTAAAAATTTACTCGAAGATTATATAAAATCGTAAATAAGATTGTAAACCTATTTTATCTATGTTATTGAGTAAAAATTTCACATTACAAGAAATGTTTAACTCAAAAGTAAGCGAAGACTATGTTTTGTAATAAGCAATCAAAGAAATTTTATTCTCCCTCTCAATCATTTAATTAAAGCAATGTGATATAAACTTTTTTGCCCGCATTGAATACATAAACTACTGTTTTAGCCTATGAAATAAATCTATGAGAAATAAAAGTATGTGTATATGCATACGCACATTGACATCACTATAAAAAAATCTCAAGTATAAATTTTTTTTAATAATGTTTTTAAATGGTATAGTATAACTTAAGTATTATAATATAATTTTATTGGTATAATACGCTTGTGTGTTACATAAATATTATAGAATTTTTTTTAATCCTTAATTCTGATTAGAAATTTAAAAAATAATACGATGGTATAACAGAAAAGTTAAACCATTGCCAAATTATCTAAGGATAAAAGTGCCTAATTTTTCCATGTGGAGCAAAAAAAAAGGTACATACAATCACAAAACAAATTCTAGAATAAAGGTATGGAATCAGTAGGAATGTGTGTTTTAAGGTGATAGCACAAAAAATATCTTGACTTGTCCAACTAAGACCAGGTTCTAACATGTTCATAGAGTTTTGAACATTTGATCATAACTTCCAGACATCCTCTTTTGTAAGACTATCACCATGTTAGAAAATGAGAGACAAATATATTCAATAACTAGCAAAATACCCGACCTTACTCGGTTTGAATTGGTTTACTCTAGATTGAAGAGATAATCAAAATATATAATGATTTACGTTTTTTGTAGAACAAAAATTTATTTTAACACCTTTCGCCATCTTTATATTTTCTACAACTTACTTTGGACACAAATCCTACACATGCATATCCATTCATGTAATACATTTCACATACATCGCACAATTGCTGTATGACAAAGCTACAAAATGACGAAAGGTGATACAAAGGTTACTGCTATAAAAGACGATTTTGAGGGAGATTTGGAATTCCCTTTCTTAAGTTCTTTTCATGTTCAACTCAATTAATTAAAATTACGATTTACGGCGAGTGCTCTCGCACTCATAGTCAACAAAACAATATTTTTTTTACTTGTGGCACTTTTGCCTCCGGTATGCAACATTGTGAAATTTTGCAATCTTCTCCTGTCATTATTAGAACGAATTTTTTAATGTTGGAAAAAGTTCTAGTTCGGATTTTTAAACATTATTATTCTTTCAATAACGGCATTATTCTTTAAATAACGGCATTATTCTTTCAATAATGGCATAATTATACTTAAAATTTACTAAAAATTTATACTGAATTACCTAACATTTTTAAGTCTAAAACTTTGTGGTGCTGCTGCGTGTGATGAGAAGGAAACACACATTTATTAAAAAAATAAATATTTAAAATAAGAAACAGTGAAATAGAACAAAATAAAAGATGTCGGAAAAAATTGTTGTAAAGACATTAATTTGTGATTCATTTTTATCTCTTGGTCTCGCACAGTTGCCACAATTTACAACTAAAAGTGCACAAAATTTAGAAATGTGAAATTAATTCAGAGCGAAAGAAACAGAAAATATCACTGCTCACGCGATCTTGTTCATTCTCGTTTCGTTGAAAAATATCGTCTGTCTCAAATATTCCGAAATTGTTTTCATTGCGCAAAGAACAAAAATAAGACTCGCAATAAATGAAGTATCAGAGCTGAAATTCCATTAAAAAATATAATTTTTTGAAGAATAGTTACTTTTTCAGCAGTACTGGTAAAACAATCGAAGTAATCGTAATATTCAATAGACATTCCAATTTTTCCGAAACTACCAAATTACGGTTGATTTAAGAATACTTACTCAGGTGTTTTAGCATGAAACTCATCTAAATATACCAATAAAGACATGTTTAATATTGTATTCACTAAACTAATAGATCATGTATAAAATAAAATACACTGCAATCAAATATCTGGAATACAATTCATGTGATGCGTACACAAACACACAAACACAAAATCGAGCATAGAACAGAAAGACGGACAGACAGACTTTCGCAACCAATTCCACTCACTAAATGAATATAAGTACTCACTGTATGCAAATTTTCATGAAAATATCTTAAACCGTGTGGACGTGTATAGAGCACAACATACATACAGACAGACAGACAGACACCAAACGAGAAAAGGGCGGATTCGGCATCAGAAGGGTCCAAAACGGATAGAAAACTTGAAATGGGTCGAAAATATTGAATGTACAAACAAACACTCCATTCTTATTTATATAGATTCAAACAACACATAGTTTAACACTAGATCAGGACGTAGATATAAATTTACTCTAGCCAGACCTTCGCAAGCCAGAAGACTTGAAATCTCTTGTTCGATATTACATTTAAGGCAAGTTGTAAATGGTTTATGACCTTGAAAGGAATACATAAATGTTTTAGGACCCTTAATACCATATAAATTTTAGATACATTTTAATTTATATTTCATCATACATCAAATGAGGGAATTAATCAACTATTTTTCTTTTGTAAACATTATACAGTGGACTCGCGTTTTTACAAACTCGTGGGTATCGAATAAAATGTTCGCAAAAGCGAAAGTTCAAAATTGAATGGTACAATTCCACAAATATCAGCTATCTTTGTTAGCTTCATAATAGCACATCGGTAGGTAAACATATGATTCCATATAGTTGATGCTTTTAAGCATCTCAAAATTGCCATTTGCTTTAAAGAACCGACTTAGTCCTGACAGCCATTCTGTGGCTTCTTTGATAGTTGGCCCTGGGGTGACCTCTACGCATTCTTCTTCATCGGATTGTTTATCGGAATTTCCGTTCAACATCTGATTGATGATTTCATCATCCGATATCTCCTATGTGCCTGCTTGAACATTCTCGTCCACAATCAGAAGATCATAAAATGAAAGGTTTTCAGGAACTTGAGGATCCCTTCGACGAAGCTCCTGGATCAAGGCTTCATCAGCACTGATATCAGAATCGCTCTATCGCTCTCCCCGGCCCCCTTTACTAACTTGGGAGGTAGGTTCGAAGTCTAACCATTCTGAAGAAATATCACCCTTTCTCGTCAAAAGTTTCCTGTCTAAATGAAAACAATGAAAAGAAAGCGAGGTAATGTGTTAATTTTGGTTCGTAAATCAGAAGAGAAATTATCATTATTTTTATGGGATACTGTTCTGGACCAACGTAATGGTTCGTAAAAACGTGCTGTTCGTAATTTGGAGGTTCGTAAAAACGCTAGTTCACTGTAGTTTAATTCAATATCTTCCCAAATCAATTCCATACATGTCTGACAACCTTGAGTTGAACAGACACAACTACAAGAATTAACATACAATAAAATAGAGTAAATAGCAGTGCAACATACCGTTCATTTGGGTAGACAGATTCACTGTATTTCCCATTTCTTGCTAATTGATAGTCATTATGTGAAAACGTGCTCTTTTTTATAATTAGATGGGGCTTCTTACAAATGTCAGAATCAGTAACAATTGACAAACACGTTTATGGGTGGTCCATGATGAACGGTTGTATTACTTTTACCATTCAAATTGTTTCCAACACTCTGAAGCAATGTGATGACAAACATTATACCTATTCCGATATTATATTCCTATTCACTATTCCTAACAGTATTAGATGGGGCTTCTTACAAATGCCAGAAACTCTCGTAACAAATGGCAAGCACGTTGATGGGTGGTCCACGATGAACAGTTGTATTGCCTTTCCCATGCATATTGTTTCCAATAACTCTCTGAAGCAATGTGATAACAAACACTATACCTAATCCGGTATTCTATTTCTATTCCCTATTCCTAACAGTATTCTATTTCTATCTCGGCTTCACTCTTTGCTTGCTTTCTGTTCGCCTTGTGACTAAAGGTAACGACAATCCACTGTTGCAACCTTAACCCATACTGAAGTATATCCGTGATCTTAATATAGCTCTCACGGTCTCACGTAATTGCTAGTCTATTAATTAGTGGTTCAATAGTATGTACAGAAATTCTGCCAGCAAATCGGTGTTTTGGTCATGATACTGACATCTGGATGGAAAGGTTCCGATTCGAATCCGTGATAAAGCATAGACGTTTGTTAGTCTGGAATGAATGTCTGTCCTCTGTAAGGAGGCTTATACCTAGAATGTATGTAACCTATATTATGCCTAGAATGTATGCCTAGAAGGAGTAGCATGAGGTCACCTCCCATGATGCATCAGGAGACATCAAGTAGCTCGCAATTGTGCCCTTTTAGTTTTATAAGGAATAATGCTCAATTGAATGGGAACTAGAAAACAATATAGCAGTGTAACCCAACTCTACCATCAAGTACCTTTTCATAGACAAAGTTGTACAGTCTTTCATATCAATCTTGCCAAAACCTTAATATATGAGCATATCCATAGTACTAACAATTGCTTGCACAAACTAAGCCTTCCTATGTAGGTTTGAGTATTAATTCATATCTAGCCATTTTGATCATACCTTTCGAAACTAGCACACAATTCGAAGATGTAACGTATGAAACTACGTGTTCAACGACAGGAATTCGAGTTCCATTCCTGGTTGAGATCCAAATATTCCGGGAGGAAAATTAAATTTCCGAGAATTACCGAGAATTAAATCTCATGGCACACGAACCCAATTCCAGAGCGCATTGAATGTCTGGTCGTAATGCTCAAGCTGGAATGTTGGATGATTCCATGTGCATGATTGTCGAACAAACAAGTCATCTACGGGGTCGCACGGTCCGCGAGAAGGGACCATTTGCGCAATTACGCCTCTCGTCAGTAAAGCGCGGAATGTGATGAAGGTTTTCTGATAATGTTGTACCACGAGTTCTCTGGAGTTGACAATAAGCTCGTGAAGCTATTACGTAAACGTGTTGGAGGAGAATTGTTCAGAACTCGGAAAGCAGTTAGGGAAGCTGGTGTGAGCTGAGGAATGATGTTATTCTTCATTTAATAGTAGCTATATGCCACATTGGTTTCAACACTGACGCGATTCAAATCTGCCATTTTCTAAGTAACTGCAGCGGGTCACAAAGGCTTTTGCATACCTAGCAGTTTCTATGTGTCTGTATATTTAAAAGCTAATCAAAAAGTCCAAAGTTATTTATTCGCATAACGCTTGATAGCTGTTAGTCTCATTTCGATATTGGAGCGCATATGTACCTTTCTACTTTCGTATTTTTTTAATGGATTTTTGACAAACTCTTCTGATTTTCAATCATTTTACTAGATAAATACCCGGTAAAAATGTTTTGGTACAAGTGAATTACGAAACATTCATCAGCTAAATTTATCCAGGATGTTTGCTGGTTTCTTTTCGAGATCAAGCACATTTTCCAGTCTATATAGCTTCAGGAAAAAATGACACAATTGCAAACCACAGCAGATTTCTAACGATTATGCATTTAATCTTGCTTTTTATTCGTTAATTTGACCTTGCATATATTAACATTCCTCTCAAAGGCGGAAATGGGCCATGTTCACATATTTACTTCTAGATTCGTGTATCATTAGCAATTATCATTGCAACAATAATGTTATTAACTGGTGTCTTTTTCACCTATCAGATACAAAAGCCCACGCCATAAGTTGAAGTTCTGAAGAAAACTAAATCTTTTGGCGAGAACTATTCGAAAATGAATCTGATGGCGCTGAGTTCTCTTATTCCGATTTGGATTTGGATGAAGAAACCGGATTACTCAAAAATTAATCAGAATTTAAAGAATGTTAAGTATATGCTGCTGATAAAGTTCAGAGTAATTTAGATATATACCATTCCGGATAGCACGGAATGGAAAACATATAATGGCTGAATATATGTTTTCAGCCATTATATGGGCTGAAAACATATAAACATGAATATAGTTTTGCTTTTAAATTGTTTTACATGGTAGTTTATACTAATTTTGTCAAAAAAAAAAAAAAAAAAAAAAAAAAAAACATCAATGAATCTCTCTAAGTTCATCAGTTAGAGGTTAAAAGTACGAAAGTTAAAAACCAGGATCCCTCTGAAATTGATCTGATAAGCAAGAAATGGTGAATTAAAAAGTGAGATTTGTAAGTCAGCAATATGTGCATAAATCATTGTTCAATAGCCCGATGAAGCTCGGAAACGGACGATGAAATTGATTGTTACTCTAGGAAAGAATATAATATAAATTTGATACAAATGAATGTAAAATCTGCATAAACAATAAGTTGTCAAAAATAAATAAAAAATTTCCTTTTTCCAAAAATTTCAAAAATTTCGTTGCTTTATGCGTATTTTACGAGTTTAACATTCCATCTACTGCATACATAATCATAAGCTTATGTAAGCAATGCAAAATAAGCTGAGGTTACTTAAAATGAAAAATTGTAAGTATGTGACTGCATTTACCATAGTGACTTTACCATTACCATATTGCTTGACATAATTTTAAGTATTAATACCACGTCGTCGAATTAGGTATTAATTGCATACAGAATACATTTGTCTTCTTTTTTCTTTCGACCATTCAATATACGGAAACATCAAGTGGACACGAGACTTCAAAAATTCAACAGTTACATCGATTTTAGAACTGGTAAAGAACAAAAGTAAGAGAGAACGCATTAAACGTATTGTGCATGAGCTGATGAGATTACTTTTCATTCCCGTTTCTTGTATTGCATATATGTTTTAAAAATCAATAAAAGACTGTGTTTATTGACATTTTAAGTCCTTAAAGTAACTTTTCTTTTTGGTTTTCATAAACTATATTGAATTTTAGGGAATTTTTATTGGATGCCTAATTATTTTCCCATAGCATAGAGAGCTTTTATATCGTTGAATTTTAATCCTTCGAAAAGCACAGAGATAGAAAAAATTGAGTCGAGGTCACACATCGTAGTTTAGATGTGAATAATCGGGCCTGATGTACTGTGGAATGAATAAAGTAGATATAGGAAATTTGAACGATTGTTTATTGTTAATATTCAAAAATTAATTTAGTTTGAAAGTGCATTTCGGAATTTTTATTTGGAGTTTTTTGATGTCCTGTATTTACTGCTACGTAGTTAGGTAGCTTTTGAATTATATCACTTACTCACTCCACGATATTCACTGTCACACTGGCACAAAGCTCGCCCAATACCGTAGCATTTTGTAACATTTAAGACCCTTCACCCTACTCTCAGTTGCGCCTGCGCACCAAAGGGCATATCTGTAACTGGCATTATTTGTATACACCATGCTAGATGTATCCTATGAATGTTTCTACTAGTTCTTCAATCGTAGGACAAAACCTTATGTGTAACGCCATTTTGTAAAAGTAGACTTTTCATTGCATTCCTCCAGTAAAGTTCCAATGTTAAAGACGTATTCACATCCAATTGTTTTGGAAAAAGCTATCTGTCAACTTAAAAGGAGAATATTTTGGACATCTTGGTTGTGGGGTTGTTTATGAAAATTCCTTTAAGTACCTGTTTACTATACCTCAGGAAACTAAAAATTTTGTTCACTTTCAGAATACATGCAAGCCATAACCTATAATTAAAAGTTTCCCTCGCTTCTCAAGACCAGTTTTTCTAAACATGAGAAGTTAAATTCGTTCCAGATCTTGTTAAAAGCAGTACCCCCCTTCGACACATCTAACCTATACACAAAACAAAAATAAACACATTGATTTCATGTAAGTAAAATAAAAAAAATCGATCACACGATAGAAGATTGAGCTTCTCGAAAAGTAATTAATTACCACATCCCACACACGAGGAATATTCTAACTGAAATTCGTTCAAAATTATGTCGAATATTTTTAGAAAGCTTCATCATTTTAAAGTATTTGTGTAACAAGCTTTTTTTCGTCTCTAACAATTATTTTTTACTTCATATTATTTTAAGTTTCACGGAAATGCGAGGGACACTGAAACACGATTTCTTAGTGAGGGTGTATTTGTCTGATGTAGGTGAAATACTATATATTTCATCTACATACACTCAATAACAAAAAAATCGACGCACCAAGAAGGAATCATCCGATTGCTTTGAAATTTCGTATGCAAAAATATTTTGACCAAATATGCAAAAGATTAAAATTTGGTGTCCAATGAATGAATAGTGCGATCTCCAGCGCATTGGAACTGCGCAGCCAGTAGATGTATATAAGGAGTTGTTCTTGAACTGTTGTTAAAAATTTCTGCTGCATTGCGATTTAGAATACCTTTCAACGACTGAAAAAATACCTCGAAGCAGGATTCGAGCTCATTACGAGCAACTTTCAGAGTTTGAAAGAGGTCGTATCATTGGATTGAAAGAGGCAGGTTGGGTAAATCGGAGAATCGCTCGTCATGTGAGTCGAAGCGATGCGGCGATTAGAAGATGCTGGCAAGAGTGGGTGGACAATGGCAGATTTCAGCGTCATGATGGTAGCGGTCGACGTAGAGCCACAACAGATCGCGAGGACAGAGTGATTGTCAGATCAGCTGTCACAGCGCCTGATTCATCGCTATCAACCATCAGTCGTGAGACCCACACACGAGTGTCCACCGTGACCATTCACAGACGGTTGAGAGAGCGATATCTACGCTCCTACCGACCGTTACGCCACCTTCCACTCACGCCTGCACACTGTTGAGCCAGATTACAGTGGTGCTTGGCTCGATCAGGCTGGAATGATGCTGACTGAGGACATATAGTCTTTAGCGACGAATCCCGCTTCCAACTGTGTCCTGACGATCATCGAAGACGTTTCTGGAGACGCCCAGGGCAGCGTGCCGATCCTGCTTTCACTATTGCACGCAAAACGGTCCCTCAACAAGGAGTTATGGTCTGGGGTGCCATTTTCCTTGATAGCCGAACCCCTTTGCACTTACTGCTCAGCGGCATGTTGACGACATTCTGAGACCTGTTTTGCTACCGTTCCTTTCGCAGTACCTGGGCTTATATTTCAGCAAGACAATGCCAGACCACATACGGCACGTGTTGCTATGAACTGTCTTCAAGCTTGTCAAACACTTCCTTGGCCCACCAGATCACCAGATCTCTCTCCCATCGAGCATGTCTCGTATATGATGGGAAGGCGACTGAATCCGGCAGGGAATGTTGATGACGTAGTCCGACAATTGGAGCAAATTTGGCAAGAAATACCGCAGAAGACCATCCGGGAGCTTTATCGGTCTATATCACGCCTTGTGGCAGCTTGCATCTAGGCTAGAGGCGGGTCAACACCTTATTGAGCTCGTTACTGTAACTCTAAAATATAAATCATTCAATTGTTCTGAAATTTTAATCATTTTCTATTCTGTACATAATTTTCCTATCCACCAATTTTTGTCTCCATCGGACAACTCCTTCTTGGTGCGTCGATTTTTTTGTTATAGTGTATTCCTATATTTATGTTTTTTAACTGTTCGAAGGTATATAGGTAGGTAGTTAATTAACGGTTCTCTGGAATATGCAAAATGGCGCTATTCCATAACACTGTAGGAGAAGATGTATGGCAAACCATATGTCAACCCCTACAGGCTTGCATTATTGTCGATGTTTCCAACATTGGGCACGTATTGAGAAACTGTAAACGTACAACTATTACGGCCATATTTACAAATCTCGAGTCAACCCGAGGATCAGTTGATCCGCGGGTCAGAGTCAACGGTCGTCAAACGGCGGGTTAGTAATCCACAGATTAAAATGATACGCTTGTTGTGATTGGCTACTACCGTCTCCTAAAGGTCACATGATAGTGTTTACATTTGTTACGATGCCCGAATCTGCATTCATACTGGTCAAACATGTACTTCGCGGTCAAAATTTACTCCAAATTGTGATTTTAATAAAACGCATGCGGCATTTTAATTTGGGTTTGGAAAAAGAAATACAAAGGAATTTAATTGATATTGGATTTTAAGGAAAATGTAAATTTTGCAAGAAAGAATTCAACAAAATGCCTTAAGAAATTAATGTAATCCGATGAATGAAGTGAAGTAACTTGCATTATCAATCTTCTTTCATTTTCGTAATAAATCAAAAAATAATTATTATTCCACGACGGATTTGCATTTGTCATGGTCATATTCTACCGTTCTCTCTCTCATTAGGTTCTAATCTGGCGAGCCAGAATATAGCTCGAACCAGAACACATCTGGGCATATCTATTTTATAGAAAATGTAATCACATTCTTGTTCCGATTCATATCAGATCAACTGATGCGTGCCGTCGCAAGAGTACTGTAGTTTAACACAGAATAAAGTGTATCGTCCATTTTATTTTGCTTACAGTATAACTCGTTTCTTTTCCAAAAACGATAGTACTACTGCGCATGCGTAACACTCAACCAAGTGTTAGTTCGTCGATTTCGGAGGATCAAAATGTAACACCGTAACGGCGGTTTAAACCTCGGACCAGGCATTGTGAATACGGTATTTTCGATAACCAGGGGATTATCGTTGATCCGGGGTTTAACTCGAACTCGTGAATATGGCCTTTAGTAAACTGTGAAATCTATATAAATAAGAATGGAGTGTTTGTTTGTACATTCAATATTTTCGACCCATTTCAAGTTTTCTATCCGTTTTGGACCCTTCTGATGCCGAATCCGCCTTTTTCTCGTTTGGTGTCTGTCTGTCTGTCTGTCCGTCTGTCTGTCTGTATATTGTGCCCTATACACGTCCACGCGGTTTAAGATATTTTCATGGAAATTTGCATACAGTGGGTACTTATCTTCATTTAGTGAGTGCCATTGGTTGCGAAAGTCTGTCTGTCCGTCTTTCTGTTCTATGCTCGATTTTGTGTTTGTGTGTTACTGTAGACATCACATGAATTGAATTCCAGATATTTGATTGCAGTGTATTTTATTTTATACATTATCTATTAGTTTAGTGAATGCAATATTAAACATTTCTTTATTGTTATATTTAGTTGAGTTTCATACTAAAACACCTGAGTAAGTATACTTAAATAGTAAACCAATTCAAACCGAGTAAGGTCGGGTATTTTGCTAGTAGGTTTGTTAAAAGTGTTGTTCACATGCTTGCTGTCTTTCATTTCTGTATCTCAGTTCTAGCACATCCGGGGAAACCTACTGGGATGCAAACATTCCCTTATAAATACGGTTCAATTTTATATTCCCCACCTCCCTTCAAAGTAAATACATGCAATTTCCAATCATCCTGCATACATTTATACTCTTTCTCCTTAAATATAGTCGCCGACCAACCGGTATAGTGGTTAAGGTGTTAGCCTCTAGATCGGAAGGTTCCTGGTTCGAATCCGGGTTCGGGCATGGATGTTTGTAAGCGTATGGTGTAGAGGCGGCTGGTGCACCTTAAATCTGTCGTGGCCGAAAGTCCTCACGTTGGGTTGGCGTAGAAGTTTGGAGAGTGGGGTGCCAGCTCAGGTGTTGCTTCGTCATCTGACCGTGGTTCAAAATTACGAGGTGTTGTCCTCGGATCTTTCCCTTAATTGACTGATCCCGGACCGTCGTCAATAGCCCGTTGTGTTGCACTAGTACGACAATAACTAAAATTACCATTACCATTACCTTAAATATAGTCATCTCACCGTAGTTCAAAATCACGTGGTGTTGTCCTCGGTTCTTTCCTTTCGGTAATGGTAATGGTAATTTTAGTTAAAGTCGTACTAGAGCAACACAACGGGCTATTGACGACGGTCCGGGATCAGTCCCTTCAGGGAAAGATCCGAGGACAACACCTCGTAAATTTGAACCACGGTCTGATGACGAAGCAACACCTGAGCTGGCACCCCACTCTCCAAACTTCCACGCCAACCCAACGTGACTTTCCTTTCGGAGATTGATCACAAACGTCACCAATAGTCCGCTGTGTCGCCCTAGTGAAAGGTTAATTAAAATACCTAACTACCTACCTTCTCAAATAAGTGATGGAGTTTGGTGTACCAGCTTAGGTGGGACCTCTTTATCTGACCCCCCACAGACCCAGCCACCCTCCCAGTAGTTCAAAATTACTTTCCGAAACGGTAAGTACCTTTCGTATTACGTAAAGGGTAAGTAACCTCGGAATTTTTCTTTCGGTTTAACCCCGAAACGTCGCCACACGTTGTGTTGCTAAAGTACTTCGTTAATTGGAATACCTACTTATCTCAAATAAGTGAAACCAATATCTATTTAAACGAAAAGAAAAAAAAAATTTTTAAACCCAAAAATAATTTAAGGAAAAAAATATCTCAGGCGGAAAAATAGATTAAGGAAAAAAAAAAGAGTTGTACCAAAAATAAATTTAGTGGTGAATTTTTTTTACCGAAAAATAATCTACGGGAAAAAATTATCTTCTATTATAAAAGAAAGCGTTTCTGTGTACTTCTGTTTCTCTATACGCAGTATCCTGATGAATCTATGGCACTCACAATGATGAAATTTGGTACACTGGTAGTCCTAACATTTAGCAATTTTTGCGTAGCGCCCGAATTTTTAAATTTAATTTAGAACATTTTTAAATTAATTATTTATTTTTTCCCGCTTTCGTCCTTCTCTCCGGAATGTGACGTCATTGAAGAAAGGCGAGTATTTTGTGATTTTCGACCGCTGACGTCACAAGCGTATTTCGTATAATGCCTTTGGAACCATGCCACTTTTTTTCCGATTCTAGCGTTTTTTGGTTTATGTTGTTGATGATAGCCACCTTGAGGCCATCACGGGATTCTCCGTGGAGTTCGTTTCCGAAGGAAACCAAATTGGAATACGTAGCAATCGCCGGGTCTTGACAAACAGTGTTCATACCTCATTCCCCACGAAGAGAACTGTCACTGGCAACGTCGTGCTGGACAAGCAGTGACTAGTATACAATAAAATTATACTGAAAAATAAATTGAGGTGGAGGTAGATAGTTAATTAACATCACAACGGTGCTATCGCTGACGGTCATGGGAACCATCCAGAAGAGAAAAGTACGATAACGAAACACTTCCAAATTTTTGAAATGTCAGATGATGAGGTCAACACCAGAGCTGGCGCTCCATTCACCAAACTTCACACCGCTCCAATGGGAGGTCGTTTTAGGCCACAGGAGTTTTATTGTGCCCCTCCCCCTCGGTACAGGTGGTGTTTGGTTGGATTGAGTTCTTCCAACCGTAATAACACGATCCCCAAAAAATCGAGGAAACAATATTTTATAACAGGCCTCGAAATACATTTTTAAATTAGGTGCACAGGTGTGCCTAGCTGGAAAAAATTAGGTGCACAATTTTATTTTCATGTGCACAGTGCACCCGGGTATTTCGAGCCCTGTTTTATAAACAACAATAAATTTATAAAGTATTGTTTTATACCAAAAATTAAATAAATAAAATTTTGGAACCCTTATTCCAGGTGTTTTAATGTGTTACTGGAAAGGGCACATCAATCATATTACTCGTAATGGACACCATTGCATAGGACATAATACATGTAACAACATCATTAACATTTTTCACCTAACACTTAAGGGAAAGAGTAGAGTCAAAATGGTAATAACTAAGACATATGAAACTAACCCAATAATGTATCAAACCCCGAGTTATTTATTCCGCAAATATTGTTAACAAGTGATACTATAGAAACTTCATTTATGTCTATTCCCATCCCTGCTTTCCTTTTCCATAGGATTTAGTTTTTCGTCTAGACGAACTATTTCCTCCTCAGAACACAGTAATATATCACCACTTCACGTAACATACAATAGAATCACCCATAAAAAACACCCACTTCGCATCACAGCGCTTTTTAGGACCATCGAGGATCACGGGACACAAAGTATTTCATTTCGTAAAAAATTATATCAGTGCCACTACAACGACCCCAGAAACGCCCACATAAAAATAATTCTAATAACAACATCCGACCTCGTCTAAAACGACTCTCGTCTGATCACTCCGAAGTTTAACGGATGAAGTTCCAACCAAGAAGATCGGAAAACCAATCAATGCAAATAGTCCGCGGATGCATTTGAGCGGAGAGGATGCCCATTCCGCCTCTAATGGCCAGCGGATACCCATTTGGGTTGGAAGTCGTTATTTTTCCGCCCAATGTTTCCGACCGGAGTGTTTCTGGCAGTGCACGAAAACGCTGCAGCCGAAGTAATGCAATTGAAAATGTTGGAGGACACTTGGCTTTTGTGGGGGGATATTATTTACGGGATGATCGTGCCAGAACCTTGGCCCTTAGTTATAAGTGTAGGTAGTATCGATATTTCAAGAGACCTGGATCTGGACGAGAAGAGGTAATTTTTGGAAAGGGGTTTCTTTTTATATTGAAATTGAGTTTGTGGGGTTTCTATTGAGATCGTAAGCTATATTTGTGTGTAAAGAGTAAACCGCAGGTATGAAAAAATGAATGCATTTATGAAATTCGTGGTTTTAAATTGGGATCTATATGGTGTAGGTGGATTTAGATTGCTTTTTGAAGGTATCACAGTTCTACCTTTTCCTCATTGGCTCGGTTTGATTTGTCAGTTGGAAGCCATTATTTTCCAAAGGAGGCCTATTTTAACCTATTTGGTATTGGATCTACAATCCTTGTTTAGTATTTTAGGTTTCAGCGTCTTTAATTTTCTACATAATGTGTTTCCCACCAGAGGGTTTCTGGCAGTGCATGAAAACGTTGCAGCCGAAGTAATGCAATTGAAAATGTTGGAGGACACTTGGCTTTTGTGGGGAATATTATTTACGGGATGATTGTGCCAGAACCTTGGCCCTTGGTTGTAAGTGTAGGTAGTGTCGATATTTCAAAAGGCCTGGATCTGGACGAGAAGAGGAATTTTTTGGAAAGGTGTTTCTTTTCTTTTTGTATTGAAATTGAATTTGTGGGGTTTCTACTGGGATCGTAAGCTACATTTGTGTGTAAAGTAAACCGCAGGTATGAAAAATGAATGCATTTATGAAATCCTTGGATTTAAATTGGGATCTATATGATGTAGGTGGATTTAGATTGCTTTTTGAAGGTATCACAGTTCTACCTTTTCCTCATTGGCTTGGTTTGATTTGTCAGTTGGAAGCCATTATTTTCCAAAGGAGGCCTATTTTAGCCTATTTGGTATTGGATCTACAATCCTCGTTTAGTATTTTAGGTTTCAGTGTCTTTAATTTTCTACATAATGTTTCCCACCAGAGTGTTTCTGGCTGTGCAAGAAAACGTTGCAGCCGAAATAATGCAATTTAAAATGTTGGAGGACACTTGGCTTTTGTGGGGGGATATTATTTACGGGATGATTGTGCCATAACCTTGGCCCTTAGTTATAAGTGTAGGTAGTATCGATATTTCAAGAGACCTGGATCTGGACGAGAAGAGGTAATTTTTGGAAAGGGGTTTCTCTTCTTTTAGCATTGAAATTGAGCTTGTGGGGTTTCTATTAGGATCGTAAGAGATATTTGTATGTAACGTCAACCGAAGGTATAAAAAAATGCACGTACTTATAAAATAAATGGATTTTAAAATGTTAAGTAGGTGAGTTTAAATTGCTTTTTGAAGGCATGAGTTTTATCTTTTCAGCATTGGCTTGGTTTGATTTGTCAGTTGGAATTTTTTTCCAAAAGCCATTTTTTTCCAAAAGATTCCTATCAAGACTTTTTTGGTATTGGATCTACTATCCTTTTTTCATATTTTAGGTTTCAGTGTCTTCTCTAATTTTCTACATAATGTTTCCCTCCGGAGTGTCTCTAGCAACGCACGAAAGCGCTGTAATGCGTTTGAAAATGTTGGAGGACAATTTGTTTTGTTTTGGAGGGGGGTATTATTTATACGATGTTTGTTCCAGAACCTTAGCCATTATCAGTGTAGTTAGTAACAATATTTCAAGAGGATGGATCTGGTCGAGAAAAGGTACATTTTAAAAGGGTTTCTCTTGTTTTTGCATTGAAATTGAATTAGTGGGATTTCTAATGAGATCGTGAGAGATATTTGCTTATAAAGTCAACTGACGTTATGAAAAAATGCATGCCTTTAAAAAATTCCATGTATTAAATAGTAAAGTAGTAAGTTTTAGTTTTCTTTTGAAGGTGTGAGTTTTATCTTTTCGCCATTGGCTTGGTTTGATTTTGTCAGTTCACTGCCATTTTACCTCTATCATATCTAATTAACATTCCAAGTGGTTTTGATGAAGTTTCTTGTCCATCCAGATCCAGCTATGCTTATGACGAAATATAACGTCATTTTATGTTGATGATGATATCAAGATGTGGTTCGTATGTTTTAATAACAAAGACACCACGTTCATCAACATCTGGACAGTTTCTCTTAGTGACGAGATATCTCATCCCTCAAGATCTTGTTAGTTTTGCTAATGGTGAGATACCTCTTTGAGACAACCACCAGGAGGGTTAAGAACTTATGGTATTGAATTTAGTATTATTTCAGGTTTCAGTGCCTTTTCTCCATAATACTTCGGACAGGAGACATTTTGGCATTACACTAAAACACTGCAGTAGCAGTAATGCAATTGAAATGCAATCATAGGACACTTGACTTTTGTTAGGGCTATTATTCACGTTTTGATCGTGCCCTTGACCCTTAGTTAAAATTGCAACATCGATTTTTCAATGGATCTGAATGAGGGTATGAGAAAAGTTAGTTTTTGAAATGGTACCTCTTCTTTTTGCCCCAGTAGGAAGAGTAACGGATTTCCAAACGTTGTGTTGCGAGTTCGAATATTTATTCAACCAAAGACCGCCGTGTACGTGGGGGCCAGTTTATGTTGAATATGTTGTGACCTACAAATATCCTCACGCTGGTGTGGTGTGGAAATATTTAAAGGTGGATTGCCAGCTCGGGTGTTCATCTCGTCATCTGACCGTGATTTTAACTTAACAGGTGTTGTTTTCGGAACTTTCCTATCGGGATTTATCCCAGACTGTCCCCATTAGGCCTTTTTATGCTCCAATATGGCGTTAATTAATTACCTGCCTAACTACCTCTTTTTTGTGTTGAAATTGGGTTAGTGGGGATTTTATTGAATAGCAAAAAGATACTTGTGTGTTGTCCACTGAAAGTATGAAAAAATGTGCGTGAATTTAAATAATTTATTGATTAAACAAGGAAGGACGTGGTTTTGAAGGTACCAGCAGCATTTTTTCATATTGGATTAATTACTTTCATATAACTATTTTTTGCAAAACAAGGGCTGATTAAACTGTTTTAACAATGCATTTACTAGCCTAATTGCATATTTCAGATTTGAAAGTCTGTTATTTTTCCACCCAATCTTTGCGATCAGAGTGTTTCTGACAGTACACAAAGATGCTGCTAAGTAATTCAATTGAAAATGCTTGAGGACCATTCGCTTTTGTAGGGTGTCGTTATTTGTGGAATGATAATGCCACTTGACCAACCTTAGCACATAAGTATCAAAGTAGATAGCATCGATAGTTCAAGAGGCCTGGATCTGCATAAAAATGTAATTTTGGAGAAGGTTTCTCTTCTTCTTTGCATTGAAATCGAGTTAGTGGGGCATCTATTGGAATAATAAAAAGTTAGTTGTGTACAAAGTCAACTGAAGGTATGAAATCATTCATTTACGTAGTTCATTGATAAAATAATGAAGTAGGTGGTTTTAGTTTGTATTTTGAGGGTATGTGAGTTCTACGTTTTCATCATTGATTTATTTTGATTTGTTGGTTCAACAGCCATTTTTTCTTCGACGAAGGCTAATAAACCATTTTATTGGATTTACTAGACTTATTTTATATTTCAGACAGCAATTGAAATGTCTGGGGCTTTTGTCGTGGAATATAATTCAAAGAAGGATGTTTCCAGAATCTAGAATTTTAGTTACACATAATTGCTAATGGTAACAAAATTACTTAAGGCCTGAATATGTCTGGAAAAGATAGTATTTTGTACGGGATTTTTATCTTACTTTATTGAAAAAATGCTAGTATGGTTTCTATTGGAACCCATCAAAAGTTATTTAATTCCAAAGCTATTAAGTCAAATGAAATAAAAAGTTAATAAAAAGTCGTTAATATTCTACTGCTGAAAATATGGAAATGTTTCTTTTGTTTTTACCATATGAAATTATGGGTTTTAGATCTAACGTCCTCAATTGAATAGCTGTATTTCGTATTTTCAGGTTAATTATTGTCACATTTTGCTTTGAAACATACAATTGACATACGGGGACAATAAACGAACATGCGGAAGTTAGAAGAAACATCCCAAGCCAACAGGATTATATAAATTAAACCCTAGCAAATAATTGTGATAGCACATGTATCCGTCAGGTTTACATTAGCTATACAAGGATCTACTTTCAGTAAATCCTCTGAGAATCTTGCACCCATTATTTGATTATCCAAACTGCAGTTTTCTCTGAATGACTTTTAACCAGTTTTAAACTTCCTGTCTAATAAATTCATTCGTAGGATTCCTTGAATCAATTGATGTGACTATTTAGCCATCTATGAATGTGTTTTATGGTAAACTAATAGACACTTCTCAGAAATCTCTGTTAAGGTTAATCTTATAATACACCATTGTGTTTTAATAATAGAATCCGACATGTACATCCAATCAACTGTAAATACTACTCATTAAACCAAACTGATTTTTCCGAAGTAAAAACATTTACAGCACTTCGACCAAAGGATAGAACTATGTAGACATTATGAGAGTTCTAAGCTAAAAGCAATAGATGCCTTTCTCTGAAATATCGTGACGTTCAGATGGTTAATCGTACATAAACCATTGTGTTTGGATATCAAAATCTGACCATGTATTTGCAAGCAACGGGAAACTATTACCTATTAAACTAAACTGATTTTTTCAAAGTAAAGCATATTTACAGCACGAGAATCATGTATTAAATAGGAGAGAGAGTTATAAGCTAAAAAGCAATAGACGCGCTACTCAAAAATATTCTGACTTTCAGAAGGTTAAGCGCACATACCATTGAGTTTCAATAACATAATACGTCCATGTGTATCCTAGCAACTGGAAACAAAATTTACTAAACCAAACTGATTTTTCCCTAGTAAAGCGTATTTGCATCGCTTGTACTCCAAATGCATTTTCGATTTCGTTTACACATTTTTTTAAAAACCCGAGCCTAAGGCAGGAATCAAAAGACATACGACCTTAAGCAAAATTGAAACCCGGCCCATTGCGACAATACACAATAAATTTCCGCACTCGTAAATATTGGTCTTTCTCTATTGGTTTGACCGTCAGTCCGTAAAAGTTTTGAAAAATCGGGAACCATTCGACATAAATTTGGTCCTAGAAATTCTTTGTTTTGGGTTGGGGGGAAATAAGAACGTTCTCCCATCTCCCCTCGACAATCTACCGTTTCGATCTACAGACGATAAATTCTGTGGCTTTCGAGGATATCATTCTTCATTAAAATCGTTTTCCTTTCCGGACGACTTGTCCTGCTATCCGGCCATGTTAAGTCCTTCATGCGTGTAGGCTAGGGTCTAGTATGAGTGACCTATTGAGAGATGAACTTTTTCCCCTTTTAAGTTGTTCGTTTCTGAGTGAGCTGGGAGTTCTGTTTCAGTTACGTTGCAAACAATAGAAGCTCGTTTTTCTAATGATTGGTACAGTGAAAGAGAGATCTATTAATCCTGAACTAACGTAACTAGTAAAAGATTGGTCATTCGGATTCATGTAAAAAATTCAGTGGTTAGAAATGAGGGTTAAGGTGATTGATGAGATATACTGGAGTGATATAAATAGACTGTGGGACTAAAGATGCGTGAATTATTTATTCAGTTTGGTAGTCCCGAAAATTAATGTTATGATAAAACCATTAATTTGGGGGTAAAATGTAGTTTTTAATATTTGATCAAACCTGGTAGCTCTAAATTTCTTTTGGATATTGCAATAAAATCGCATCTAATTACAAATTTCTGATGTAATTTTGAACTTAATAGTAACTTAGCTGTCAGGAAGTTCTTATAAAAATCACATTCAATCTCTTTAGACACTTACAAAGTAGCCTCACCGTTTGTATGTTTTGCACGTCAAAGTTATTTCTATTAGAAATATTTGCGGTACTCTGATATATTCTTTGCTTGATTGGATTTTGTGACACAAAGACCATTTGCTTCCAAGATGTGCCAAGTGCAAATCAGACATGTCCAAACTTCATGGGAAACAACTTCGATATTTATTTAAATTGCAAACATGGATCTCTGGTGAATTTTATCGCTTCCACAATTGTTAACTTATAATTAGAAATTTTTTTTGTTGATGTAAAAAATGGGAAAAGTTGCATTTATTTTTGAAACACTAAATTCTAAAATAAGTTATTCGTAAAAAATGAAAAATATATTGACAATTTTAGTCCTGTACAACAGTATTATAATACATACTGAAATACAGAAGAACGTTGAATGGCCGATCCTTGGCCAGTAATTTCTTTTAACATTGAAAACCTGTGCCAGCCGCAGTCATATAATGTGCTGTATCGGATAGTAGAAGCGCAAAATCTTTTCGCTCAACATTCAGAGATTTTAAAACGTCATCTACAAGGCGAACAACAAACATATTGATGATCAACACTCACCTCGCAAACTCTGCAGTCGATTACGAAAGTTTCCTCTGGATTATAAAGAGTGCCAACCAATGTGTGAAAGTACTTTTTGCCATTTATTTCACTTTCCTCTTAGGACGAACACCTTCTTACTGTGAACTTGTTCTATCCGCAATGCCTCGGCGTTCTCAAGATCAGTGAAGATCAAGACACGTGATCGAAGGGTTGATTCAGAGAGCAAAAGAGGAAATAGTAATTTGATATTAATTAATTTTAAGCTATATTTAAAAAGTTGCAGGTGGTTGCATTTATGCAAAAAGTTGCATTTATGCAGAAAGTTGCATTTATATTGCAGTTATAACTCACTTACTATACTCCCCATGCAGGAGGAATTTTGGTTTTAGTACTTTACATGCAGCGTAGAATGCGTGAAAAAAAGTTGCATTTGTTGCAAAAAGTTGCCCTACTTATAATACAGTGGAAAAGGCAATGTATCCTATTTTTGGCATGGAATTTTCTTACACAAAGTTTATCTGTCTTATTGTTGACTGTCTGACGTGATTATTAAGAAAAGCTCTTAAAAAATAAGCCTGATGGAACTTCTGACAACTGGCAGATTACGCTCGTAATAATCGACATTCACTAAGGTGGTTCCGGTTATGAGTGGACTTGCCAATGAGATACTTGTCAACTCCAACAACTTTCTGGAGCCCTATGGTAACATACATACTCTGTTATTTCTAGCTTCTTTACTAGTTACCACTAAGGTTTCTCTTTAAATAGAGCCTCATATTTGGCATATAAATGCATCACTGGACAGTCCAATTATTCATACATCAATCTAATGAAAATTCTTGTTTATAAGGGGTTTCAACGAGATATCTCGTCCATCAAGATCTGATCAAGTTTTCTAATAACGAGATACCTCGTCCAGACAACCACCAGGAGGGAAGTACACTATTTAGGATCACCTTTAATTGGTATTTTATTCGCTTTCAATATATATTTAACCTCAGGAAACGAAACAAATCTTATCGCAAAAAAGGGACAAGTTACACTCAATTCTAGGGAGGAAAAATTCCAACTTTTTTCTAGTACCAAAATAGACAGAGGGTTAGTGGTGGCTTTTTGACAGTAAAGAACTGGAAAAGGGATATAGAACGGAAAGTAACATGATTGTGTATAAGTTAAAAGGCCAGTGCTCTCTTCCAACTACATGCAACTCTTAACATCGTCAGTTTTCTCTACTATTATAAGAGGAAGTGTCCTATTTCTGTTTTCTGCTATCAAAGTCCTGATGAATCTATGGCATTTACAGCAATGGATTTTGGCACACAGGTGGTCCGAATTTTTTTGTAATTTTTGGGTTGCGGCGAATTTTAAAATTAAATCTAGAACATTTTAAAATGAATTTAATGAAATTTAATTATTATTGTTTTCTTTGGAATGGCAACAGCATAAAATATCCCAGATTCTACATTTACTTTTTCCGTTTTCATTTTGCGCGGAGGAATAATTTTACAGCAGATGATAAAAAACAAAAAAAAAAGTTTTAATTTTAGTTATATAGTTTTTTTTCTATCTCTTAGACCGTTGAAAATAGAGTAAAAATCTCAACGGATTTGAAATCTACGGAAAATTTTACATTAGGTCGATATTTAAAAATATGATTTTCCTGAAATAAATAATTTTTAAATTGAGTACATCTTTTATATTTTAGCAAGAGGTATGACGTCACGCGACGTTTGAGAAATCAACAAATTCCATTTGCTGCGCTCATACGATTCAGAGAAAGAAATAAAAACAAATAAAAATAATTTTTGACGGGCATTGTTTAGTTCTTTTTTGTAAAATTGGGGTCGTTCAAGAGAGATTAAAAATTTCAACGGATTTGAAATCTGCGGAAAATTTGACACCAGATAGATACCTTATACATTTCATTTTCGTTTAATAAATAATTTTTCAATTAAGTAGTTATATTTTCTCATGAGATTGTGATGTCACGCCGATTGGATCTCTTCACAATTCTAATTTGGACGCATTTGACAATGAGCGTTGCCCGTGATGGCTGTTATCCAATAGGCTACGAATTCCCATTTGGTTTGGCTCGCAAACCAAAAGGGAATTCGTTTTTAATATAGAGAGATTTATTAGGTTTTTTTTTTCTTCCCTTGAAACACAACATTCGGACCTTTTTAGAATTGTCACGGACACACCGTGCTGGCTACGCAGTGGCTACTAAGCAGATTAGGATGTCGGTTTTCTTGGAATTCCATAATGACTGCCTCAACGATCATCGTCAAAAAGTTGTGTCGTCAACTGCGTATAAATTTTGCATGCCCAAATCTAACTTTTATTTTATAAATTTTAATAACCCACCATCTTGCCCTTTACCCTCCTGCGTTATCTCAATGCGGTATCTCGTAATGAGCAAAACTGACCAGATCTTGGTGGACGAGGTAACTCGTCCTTTAAAAATGTCTAGATCTTTATTTTACAATCATCAAAATATTTACAAAGTAGATGCTGATGACAAGCTTATCTGGTCACTAGAGAAAACTGTTAAATACTTATTGACGAGATATCTGGTCGAAAACACTTATAGTGAGTGCTAATGGAGCAATAGCTATTAAATTACGAAACCAGTTACGAAGTTTCGGGAGGAAGATATGTAATCCCCTTCAAACTCAGTACATGATTTTGGCCATCCATTTTCTCGAAACTTTCAAAATGTGGTCCTGATAAGTTGCATTTTAAACACAAGGTTAAGACCCTTGAAATTTATATTCAAAATCATACAAAGAGTTTACTTAAAGGTCCACAGCAGATGGCCATATCGTACACTATTGTAAGGAAAATCTAAAGAAGTGATCTATTTGTCGATGCAAAATTCAGCTCCAGCTAACCTGTCAAAATAAATTTTAAAGATAACTCACATTTTGCCTTTGTGACATGTCATTGAATAGAGAAGAAAGCACACAAACGTATTACGATTTATACTACCCAAGTATATGTAGCCTTCTCCAGCCAGATACGCATCTACCAGATACGTCATGGGCTTTAGTCATTTTAAACAAAAAACAAAAATGAAATGTTTATCGCCAAAATTTTTTTCAAATATCTACACCAATCTTCAACAAAAGGATGGATTTGTAGGGAACATTAACTTTACCCAACTTCACTTAAACCAAGAAGTAAGGAGGCTGTATTAACGAATCATTTAAATTCCCCAGAGATTTTAGATTTTTCCATCTGGGATAATTTTGTTGTCATTTTTCACCATTTTGTTAATTGCGGTCAGCACAAAAAAAAAGCATCTCGATTGTTTTTACGAACTAATCTTTCTGATGGTTGTCTCTAAGAGGTATTTTGTCATTAGCAAAACTGCCTAGATCTTGATGAACAAGATATCTCGTCCAGCAAAATCTTGTCGTTTCTTATCGTTAAAGTAGTGACTAGACCTTGATGAACAAGATATCTCGTACAGCAAAATCATGTCATTTCTCAGCATTATATTTGACTAGATCTTGATGAACAAGATATCTCGTACATCAGAATGTTGTTGTTTTTCGTCATTGGAAAAGTGACCAGGTCTCGATGAACCAGATATCTCATCCATCAAAGTTTTTTCATTTCTCGTCGTTAGAAAAGTGGTCAGATCGTGATCTAGTCATCACCAAAAAAATAGACAATATCTTACTGATAAGATCTCTCGTCATTAGCAAAATCATCGTGGTCTGACGAGATATTTCATCCCCTGATCGTGGTTTGACGAGATATTTCATCATATGATCGTGGTTTGACGAGATATCTCATCAAAACTACTCGGATGGTTGAGATTCTTAAATCACAAGGAATCAGTTTAAAGATTGGTCCTTTCATTTCTAACGCGCAGAAAGTTGACAATCAGTGAAAATCTAGTATGATTTAAGAAATTGGCACGTCAAGTACTGCAAAGAATTTGTATAAAATCCAGCAGAGACCCAACCAGCCACCACAAGTTCCAAAGTGACATTTTAATTTTGCCCAAAGGACGTGTCACTAAGTGAGGGATACACATTAACACATCGTGATTTAAATTCCTCAATTCTGGTACTTTATCGAACTTTTAATATTTCTCTGAAATAATGTTTCGTCATCTTATAAGGTGTGCTGACAAAACTCCCTTAAATTCTTTTCAATTAGTTATATATGTATATTTATTTAATTACTTCTTTATAAAGAAATGGCTAGTTACAGAAATTGAAAAATATCATTCAAAAATGGAAGACAAAGACTCATACAAGTACAGTTAGATTAGAAGATAAAATAAAACACTTCACTGAAGCAGATTACTTATTGAATTAAACTCATTAAAAATATATCAACCTCTCTGAAAGAATTATACAGCTTTAAGAATATACTTGTAGTGAATTCTTGTTCTTATCTTGATGATATCATGAGATATCTTGTTCACTTACGAGTTTAAAAGTTCACCAAAAATAATTTATTCATTTTCGATGATATACCCCTGGCAACCTTAAAATCAATAGAATAAACTAAAAAGAGCGATTCGTTATGTAGGAGATTGTAAAAATATTTTTTGCTAAAGAAATATATCTGCGGAGCTTCAAAGTAATGAAACCAATATTATTTCATTTCAGAAGAAAGTACAGACTTGAATATTCATATTTTTTAAATAAATTATTAAATCACAAAGAATCAGTTTATTTCTCTCTCTATTTCTTTTATTGTTGAGAAACTGTTAACTGAGAAACTGTTATAGAAACTCTATTTCTTTTATTGTTGAATTCTTCTCTATTCATAGCTGATTCCTCAGAAAATTTTCATGCTGTTCCAATAGCTCTATGATGTACATGTTCCCATAAGGTTTTCTGTGTAAGACATGCTTGCTTTACAAGTATTCCTAAGGGGTTTTAAGGTGAGCATCGAAAAGACTATTGGCAAAGCAAGGCTAATATGAAACAAATATAAAGCAAAGCATCGAATCACGGGAAAATTGGATAAATTATTTTAATGGTTATTGAAAAAGTATAAAAGAACTTATCAAAGATAGTGTATAATTACTTTTCAACAGACGGCTTTCATATTTTTGTCTTAAAATTACCTAAAATTGGATATTTTCTTCACAATATAATGTCGAACAAATCTAAAGAAACATCAAACCGAAAAGAAATTCAAAAATAATTATTTCACGTTTGTATTCTCAGAATAACAAATTAAGCGAGTTATTAACAAGATAAAAAAATATCGTCGTTTTTATCAAATCTGTAATTAGTAAAAACAATTATTTTTACAAAAAAAATTATAAAATAAATTTCTAAGAAAAGTTGTTCCTTACAGATTGATAGTCATAATTTGTTTGAGATACAAAACAAAAGTCTCGTTGAGTCAAAATTAGTCGTAATTCTGATGTGGCTTCCAGGAATTGCCGCAATAATTGCTGTTCAATTAAATGTGAACTTTATAGTTTATTCTTAGGTTTTCACGCATTGAATTGCTCGTTCAAAAATTTATTTTAATGTTTTAAAACCTTTGAATAGGTTATATATAATTACGCCAGTTCGATAAATTAAAAAAACTAACTGTGTGTACAATAGAAAATGCCCAGTTTAAAAGCTATAAAGTTTTCATTACATTTTGCTTAGTTGTTAAATACCGAGACTACATTATTTGTTTATGACATTAATTATTCTTTACAGATCTATAGATAATTATAAAATTCACTTCAAATCAAATTAATACCAATACCCCCCATATATATATATATATATATATATATATATATATATATATATATATATATATATATATATATATATATGTGTGTGTGTGTGTGTGTGTGTGGTATTTGTGATAGGGAAGTGTGTTTTTCAGATATTTACATTGTAATAAAAAGTTTGAAACATAATTACAATTTTTTATGAAACGTACCAATTGACCAGCAATCGTATTGTAGTATATTCTTTTAGAGATATTGGAGTCCCATAATATTAATTTAATGACTAGAAATTTAAAATCGCTGCGTTTATGATATGTATTAATGTCAACTTTGCCGCATGAAACAGAAATTTTTAAGCCTAGAAAATCATTTTTTAAGGCTTTCGTTGAAATTTTTTTTTGGAAATTCTTGTGTTCTTGAAATTATATATATGTAATTGAAAATTGAAATACATCATCATTCCTCGTTTACATAAGCATTTATAACACCATTTTGAAAGCAGATTTTTCCCTTTCTTTTTTATTGAATTATTTACTGCTTTTGTTACGTTTTTGATAAAGTGGAATTTGTGGACATTTAAACATACTTTTTTTTACCTCTTCGATAAAGTATCAAAATAGCTGAATTGTAAAAAATTAGTTGCTATCTATAAATTGATATCACATTGCAACACGTGTTTTAGGATGAGCCAAAACACCACTTTTTTCAATTCACTTAATCTTAAGGCAGATAATCAATGTAGTGTGTCAGAAAGATCTTATAAAAAAATACAACAAAGTAAAAATTATCTTGACTGGCCCATCTGGCCTTGCAAAAATCGAAAATTGTTATAGAACGCTGTTTTAACCCTTCTTTGCATAATGGTGGAAATTTCCATCATAACATTGAATACCCAAAAATTATATAAAAGAACAAGTTCACTTTAAGTTGATCATGTCTGGATACCTTTTTAATGTCCATTGCATAAAAAAAAACATAGCTGTCAAAAATAAGCAAGTGTCACTATCAGTAAAACGAGCTTGAAGTTGTCATTCCGCTGTTTGTTGTAGTTGCAATAAACGTATGATTTCGTTTTTAATTTTGTTTTATTATATTTGAGTTTCTATATTGCTAAAAAAGTGAAAATGAGTGGAAGAAAGGTTCGTAACATGTGTTTCTGTTATTTTTAGAGAAATTTCTGAAAAAGTTTGCGTTTAATTTTTAAAATACCACATGATACCATCATATTGTTTTTTTTTGCTAAATTTATACTATAAATATATACTAAGATTTTTTTAACCATTTTTCCTTTAATTTTGAACATGAATTATATCACCTTGATTTATTTCACCAGTAAAGAAAAATTCATGCAAAGAAGGGTTAAGGTATAATATTTTTAAATGAATATTTTATTATTGATATAGATAATAACAGTGAGAAACAAGTGATGAATGGGACCTTTATGCTGGACAAAAAAATTGAACAATTCATAAATATTTTTTCGGGTCCATCTGACCTTTAATATCACCGAAAGTATGGTTTCAGATGTCTTTCTTTGAATCCATATTTTTTATATCGGTAGTTTTTGTGCGAAATAGTTATATAATGGAACCCTTATGCTGTATAAGAAATTTCATAAACAAATCTAGCCTTGCCCATGTGGCCTTGCGCCAGTCACAAATAGCAAAGAAAGGGTTCGGATTTGCACGCTTAAGCGTCGTTTGAATATTTTCGAGTAATGTGTCTTCCCGTAAACACATTATTAAATTCAAATACTTTTATACTTAGTAAAATATAGTTCTAAATAATTGGAAGTGAAATCTAAGTGAAATCTTATCATATTAAGTCATTCTGTAAAACGAGTGTCCAGGAACGAAGTAAAATGACGTAACTCTCTAAAGTACCCAACATCATCATACGTCATCAACTCATATCCAAATACATACATGTAGTATACTCGACACCCCCCCCCCCATCCATCTAGTTACCTGAACAATGGCGACACTCGTGGCGATGTCAGCGCCAAGGAATACAGAAGACGGAGCGAAGGCGGAACAGGAAGAGCGAAGTCACCAGCTACGAAGCTCTCATCGACGCATTCGTTTTGATGTCTCCTTCAGTTAGGCTTAACAGCCTAAAGCTGTATAATCATCCGTCAAATACAAAGTTATTGATTTAAAACCGAGTTATTATTTTAGTCTTTTTTCATTAACACCTCTATATTTACGCAACCAGAACATACAAAACAAGTATAAAGAAAAGGATAAAAATATTTTATATTAGCGATAACTTCATGCGTGTAATAATGCTATCAAGAAGATTGTTAAAATTCTTCGTTACCATACTATCATTTTCACAAAGTAACAAAATAATTATAATGCTAGGCTGATCTCTTAAAGTATAAATCATGTAGCAACATGTTCGTATCCATTCGGAAATGAAATAAAGCAGCTAGACTTCGCTAACTTACACAATACCTTACTCATCAGACAGTACACACTTGTATCCAGTTTTATGTACAAAAAATAACTCACACATAAGCCTGAAACTGTCAAATGTTAACGATAAATTTTAGTGTAGGTGGGTTAATTCGTAACTAACAAGAACATGCACAAACTAGTGATTATGTCAATATTATCGATAACAAAGTAACTAAATAACCAGATTATAACACAACAGCTAATATCCCTTGTAAGGCTAAAACAGTCGTCACATTTTTCAATAACAAACGGACACCTTAGAAGGCATAGAGTGTACCATCTTTGTCCCCTTAATATCCCTGGACTACGCTTTTTGAAGGTGCACCCAATTTCTAGCGAAGACAGGACTGTTACCAACGCTGAATGCCAACCGGCCGAGGAATTTTCCAGAGGCAGCTTTTCCGGACTTTTAGAGGACATCCCCTAATTCGCAGTAAGGTCTTCACCCACTCACATTAATTAATCCTTTAGTAATTCTAACTTCGCCCATTTTTATCGTAACGATTTGAAACCACTCTCGATGTATTCGTCAAGATCAAACAAAATGTTTCGGAAGGCAACTTCCGGACCCTAAATCGTCAGACAGCAACACTTATATTCAGTTATGCACAAAAGTAACAAATACATAAGGTTAAAATTTTATAATGTTATCGAAAACTTCAAGTGGGGTCTAGATCTATTCGTTAAGAACAAGAATACTATAAAATCAGTGATCATATTAACATCAGCGAAAGCAAAGCTACTAACAGAACGCACATCCCGACAGAACCCACTTATATCCAGTTATATACAAAATTAACCGACACATAAGGTTCAAATTGTCTAATGTTAACGATGACATCCAATTCGTCGCTAACAAGAACATCAAATTAGTCATCATATCAATATCATCGAAAATAGAGTCAATAAATAACTGGATTATAGCAAAACAGCTAATACCCCTCAAATAAATCACGGTGTAGCATGTGTGTACCCAAACAGAAACGCAATAAAACGACGAAACTCAACTAACATATACGATAGCCTACATCATCAGACACAACCCACTTATATCCAGTTATGTACAAAAATAACAGACATAAAAGGTTAAAATTGTCTAATTTTAACGATAACTTCGTAAACTTCGAAATAACGTACAAAATAAAAGACATATAAGGTTAAAATTGTCTAATTTTAACGATAACTTCGTAAACTTCGAAATAACGTACAAAAATAACAGACATAAAAGCTTAAAATTGTCTCATTTTAACGATAACTTCGTAAACTTCGAAATAACGTACAAAATAACAGACATGAAAGGTTAAAATTGTCTAATTTTAACGATAAACTTCGTAAACTTCGAAATAACGTACAAAAATAACAGACATAAAAGGTTCAAATTGTCTAATTTTAACGATAACTTCGTAAACTTCGAAAAAACGTACAAAATTAACAGTCATAAAAGGTTAAAATTGTCTCATTTTAACGATAACTTCGTAAACTTCGAAATAACATACAAAAATAACAGACATAAAAGGTTAAAATTGTCCCATTTTAAAGATAACTTCCAGTTAGGAGGATTAATTCATCACTAACAAGAAAATCAAATTAGTCATCACATCAATACTATCGAAAATAGAGTCAATAAATAATTGGATTACAACACAGCAGCTAATACCCCTCAAATAAATCACGTTGTAACATGTGTGTACCTAACCCGAAACGAAATAAAACGACGCGACTCAACTAACACATACGATACCCTACATCATCAGACGGCGGCCACTTATATCCAGTCTAGTACAATAACAGAGTACAATACACAGAAACAACTAACACCAAACGCGAACACGACATTCATTATTTACTACCAAATTCCCCCAAGAAGCTCATATCTCCCTCTCCCAGAAAGATCCCGATCGTTCGTCTCGAGGGCCCCATAGAATTCTCCTTCCTGGTGGCCCCGAATTCGGTACAAGACACCCTTCCCCGACATACACAAGCGGCAATTAGATTTCTCTCGCCTAGATGTAGACGAGCAAAGGGGTCTGAAAATAATAAAAAAGGAGAAGGGAATAAAGTAACGAGCCAAGGGCAATAAAGGGCTGCAAAAATCGCGCCTCCAAATGGACTTCTATTTGTCAACCGCAGCCAGCGGTAATGGCATCTCGTCTTTTAGGAGAAAAGACCTCTCGCCCCACCACCCCCTCTCGGAAGTCACCGGTCACCACCCACCACCGGTAGTGAAGTCCAGGGCTTGGTCTCGATGACCATCTTTGGCCACCGGCTAGTATGGACTGTTGTTAATATAGCGCCAGTGAGTCTGTTTATGGACCAATAGTTCCCTGAAGAAGCGTCAGTACTGAAAGGTTCATGTCGCTAACCATCAGTATCTCCTTGCTAAATTTTGGAAATTATTTAGTTCTATAGAATGGCAACACATGAGAAAGTGCATTCTGCTATTCGGTAATGATGTTGATTTTCCGAGATGGTTGACTTGAAAAACCTATGAGCTTGTTTCCAAAGGATAAATTTTTCTGTGCTTCAAATAAAGTGAAGTTAAAAATTCTAAGGGAAATCTGAATATTCCGATTTTTGTTTGAATTAAATTCTATTTGGAGCTTCTGATTAATGATAGTATCTTGAATTACATATTTACCATCTCTTCCCTTAAAATAATAATTTACGTAAATTTGATGAGTGGATATTTTTTATATTATAATGCAAGGAACTAAGCGGACAAGATGATTAAGACGGAAGTATTAAACACTAAATATTAGCGTTACACTAAAGACTAAAAATGGGAATTCAAGTATTGAGTTATGCAACAATGTATAAGAATTTAATTTTAATTTTTATGTATAAAATTTTGAATGCATGAAATTTTAACATTTTAATTTTAAAAACCTTCTAAAGGTAAACTGATTAGTAATTTTAAATTTGAAAACAATTAGAAAACACTTAAAAAACCTTTAGTACTTAAGAATGTTTTGCAAATTTGATTCGCTGTTGTACGAAACGAGCTCTTCATGTTTATAATTTTGCCTCCTATTCCAAATGAAATTTCACCATCAAAAGAATTGGTAAGCTATTGAAATTTTTGAGCAAGTTCAACAGAAACATGTCAGATATAGTTTACAATATCCAAAAAGATGTGAACGTTTTGGTTTGATTTAAAAAATTTCACATCTCTTATTCCTCTGCGTTTTAATCATTGTGAAAATCATGCATCAATACAGATAATTGGCAAACGTTGGTCAATACGACCCTAACAAATTTATCCAGTTTTGATTCTAATTTCAAACAAAATCTATTCCAAATCTATTTCATAAATAAGCAAAACAAAATGGATGTAAGTGGAACGTAAATTACAGTACATACATTCGAAGTATAATAAGCAATGAAATTTTCTCTTATCATCTGGCGTAACTTTAAACCCAATCGAAAGAGCTATCTCGGGCTTAAAAACAATTTTGTCTTCAGAATACTGGTCTGAAAAAGATGATCTATTGGGTTAATGAAAGTTGTTCGCTGTATAAAATTCACTACTAAACAAACAACTATACTTCTTATAAATCTATCAGTAAAGATTCAGAAAACTCCGTGGATTTTATGACTCACGAATTTGTCTTATGCTTAATAAACAGAGAGAGAGAGAGAGGTAATTGGTAATTTTTTAGTTAACGTCGTACTAGAGCAACACAACGGGCTATTGACGACGGTCCGGGATCAGTCCCTTAAGGGAAAGATCCGAGGACAACACCTCGTAATTTTGAACCACGGTCAGATGACGAAGCAACACCTGAGCTGGCACCCCACTCTCCAAACTTCCACGCCAACCCAACGTGAAAGAGAGAGGTAATGGTAATTTTAGTTAACGTCGTACTAGAGCAACACAACGGGCTATTGACGACGGTCCGGGATCAGTCCCTTGAGGGAAAGATCCGGGGACAACACCTCGTAATTTTGAACCACGGTCAGATGACGAAGCAACACCTGAGCTGGCACCCCACTCTCCAAACTTCCACACCAACCCAACGTGAGGACTTTCGGCCACGACAGATTTAAGGTGCACCAGCCGCCTCTACACCATACGCTTACAAACATCCATGCCCGTACCCGGATTCGAACCAGGAACCTTCCGATCTGGAGGCTAACACCTTAACCACTATACCAGTTGGTCGGCGTGAAAGAGAGAGAGAGAGAGAGTTTGTTACCTCAATCGTATGAGAGACTGTTTTGTTACGCTAAATGTAGGTGACGGAATAGTTACTGTCATGAAACGTGCTTCCTACACCTTCCCCAACTTGACATCAGTTGACTTGTTCGAATACAGCTTCAGCACATGGCTAATATATTTCTAAAAGATAATTCAGGTAGGTAGATAGTTATTTAATTAATGTCACACTGAAGCAACACAACGGACTATTGAAGACGATTCGGGTTCAAACCCCAAGAGAAAGAAACCAGTTAATTTTGAACCAAGGTCAGATGATGAGGTCACATCTGATTGGCACACCACTCACCAAACGTTCACACCACTAGCGCGTCTTTCTAGTAATGGCTCTTCGTTACGTGGACGATTCTATTTAGGACCGTGGGGAGGACAGGCGCCTCTATCCCATGATAGTACTTTCGCAAGTCCAACTTGATCGGCTAATCGGATCACATGACCTAGATACGTATGTCATCAAGGTTTATAGTTGTTGGCGATTTATCTCTTCCTTTCTGCTTTCTTCTTTTCTTTTCAGATCCATGGCTATGGGTGGGTAGAGGTGGGAGCCGAAAATTGTATCCTTTTATTATATAAGTTAATAATTATATAAGTTAGTGTTTTATGTATGCTTTTTGTTACATCAGAATGGTCCTAAACCAGCGGTGGATACGACACCATCATCCTAAAGCAAAGGGGACGGCAGAGGGGCGGAAAAATATCAGCTGGTAGTGAGTTCAGGAGTGGTTCTTAGATTATTTATGTAAAATCAACGGAAGCTTGGAAAAATATGAAAAGGGTATTAAAAATTAGGAAAAGTAAATTTGAATAAAAAGGAATTGAATTGGAATTTTTTAAAAATAATTTGGAGGATCTAAAAATTTTTCCGCCAGCTGGGTTCGAACGCGGGAAGTCATCCTCCGCTGCCGACGCTAATCTGAAGGTGGGTGACTTTAGCCATTAAGCCATCGTTGCTTCACGAAAAGAAGCTCTTTAAAGTATAAGTACCCTTCCATCAATCATACATTCCATCAATCTGCTTCAAAAAATCATAGAAGACACACAAAAAAAGACTACCAGACAAGTAAATAATCATAGCTCACTGTAGATCAAATGATCAAAACAAGTTACGAAAGAATCAAACTGAAGAATCGATTCACTTATCACGAGTTTAATATCTACCGACCTCCCTACGGTCCTAAATAGAATCGTCCACGTAACGAAGAGCCATTACTAAAAAGACGCGCTAGTCGTTCACACCACGCCAACGAGAAGACATTTGAGGCTGTGACAGATTTCACGTGCACCAGATCCATTTGCACACAGCGATCTTAGGTTGTATCCGAACTCGCAACCCTTCGGTAAATAATATGTTACTCTTCCAACCAGACTACCGCGGCCCAAGTGAATTTAGAATTGGATTTAATGCAAATGTTCGACTGTTTTCGACTCCCAGCTCCAAATTTCCCCCTATCGACGACTTTTGATTGACTAGTTTTTTTTTCGTGGAATACATCTTCCCATATCTTTTGAAGTCACAAACCCTAATTAGGTTCAATTCTGTTTAATCTATTTATCAACAGATGTCTCCAAAGAGTGAAACTTATTTCATGGTCATCCTGTATTATATTAATTGATCAACGTCAATTATGTTAAGCGCTAATAAACGTATTTTAAGATTACCCCGATATGGAACATTTGGGTTACAAGAAGTAAAATCCAGTCTTATTTGTTTGACTATGTAGATAATCCTTCTCATTGGCTTGAAATCAAGAATACGAAGGTTGAGTCCTTCGATGGCTGAATCATTAATTTACACGAATGGCTTAAATAAAATCAGGTGTATAATTCCATTAACTAAATCAGATCGATTTTTGATGTCCAAATAAAAAGTGAAGCAACACAACAAACGGTTTGGTTGTTCGATCTGCTGTTTCTCAATTCCAGGGGTGGACTAATTATACCTAGATAACCAGAGGGATAAAACCTAACTCCGAAATCTAAACCAATTTTTACACTCTATCCAATATCACAAAAAGACATCAGATATGCAAATACTTCGCAGTTCAGCAAATGCAGCTTATTCTTCTCTGAGTGCTTCTCTCTCTTATCCCATTTTCTTTGAATTCTCATGAGTAGAGTTGTCATAGTTTATAGGAGATTTTGGGTGAAACAAAGACTATGTTGAAGGAATTTCGGCAGTAAAATAAACTGAAAACAAGAATCAGTAGCAACTTCTCCGGTGAACTTTATTCGGTTGGAATCAGAATACTGTTTCTGTCAAAATGTGTGTGTCACAAACTGTTATCTTCTATCCTGGCCTTGGAGAATATTCCTCTACAAAGGATTCATTGGTTGCATTCGTCTTCTGTTACACAGAAACATGGAATGTCTTATGCTTTTACGACTATTGTATAAAATATTCTAACAAGTTGACGATGATCTAAATTGTGTACCTTCAGGGGGCACATCTTCTTTAGATGTGTGTACGAGCTTCCCGAACCCGAGGAACTTTACCGATCTATTATTTTTCCATGGGGTTTATTGCTTCTAGTATACATGGAAACCGTGACCCCAAATGCGATCTCTTTCTTCTATCTCCACCTTTTCCTTTCTTTGCACAATAATTTGAAATTATATGTCTTATGTTTGGCGCAGCTTGGCCAATTAAGGCTCTTGTAGCACAAAACCTAAAACTAACAGACCAAATTTGTGTAAGAGCATTCAAAACATGTAATGCTTTTTAGGATACACTTCTTGAGGTATCTAAGGTAAAGTGGATAAAAATTACTCTTGATAAAACTAGGTAATATAAAACTTGATAGGGATAACTTGTTAAGGTAGGAGCGATTACAAAATACGTCTTCTTTTTTGTAGTATTGGACCAATTTTAAGAAAGAGACAAAATAGAACAGAAAAGGACAAATAAAGCTTCAACTTTTTAATGCTTAGTAATAATTGCTCTGTCTTTCTATACCTATGTTTAGTCTGTCTGTCTCAAAGTAATTTTTTAAACAATGTGCAAAAGTCCACTTAAACAGTTTTTTTTTTTTTTTTTTTTTTTTTTTTGCGTAAGGGCCATATTGAGCCAATCTGCTAAAACGTCAAGTAAATGGAAGTGCAAGCACAAGTAAATATTTTACTAACACGAAAGACAGAAATTACAGACACTTCTTACCTAAGTGGAGTAACCTCCAAGCTGTATGCGCGCATATCCTATTTCCCTCCTGGGTCTGTCCTTCGTGTCTGTAATTTCTGTCTTTCGTGTTAGTAAAATATTTACTTGTGCTTGCACTTCCATTTAATTGACGTTTTTTTCTCTTAATTTTTTGATCAATGTGCAAAAGTCCACTTAAACAGGTTAGGTTTTTTTTTTTGTTTTTTTTGTTGTTTTTTTGCGCAAGGGCCATATTGAGCCAATCTGCTAAAACGTCAAGTAAATGGAAGTGCAAGCACAAGTAAATATTTTACTAACACGAAAGACAGAAATTACAGACACTTCTTACCTAAGTGGAGTAACCTCCAAGCTGTATGCGCGCATATCCTATTTCCCTCCTGGGTCTGTCCTTCGTGTCTGTAATTTTTGTCTTTCGTGTTAGTAAAATATTTACTTGTGCTTGCACTTCCATTTAATTGACGTTTTTTTCTCTTAATTGCAAGGGCCATATTGAGCCAATCTGCTAAAACGTCAAGTAAATGGAAGTGCAAGCACAAGTAAATATTTTACTAACACGAAAGACAGAAATTACAGACACTTCTTACCTAAGTGGAGTAACCTCCAAGCTGTATGCGCGCATATCCTATTTCCCTCCTGGGTCTGTCCTTCGTGTCTGTAATTTCTGTCTTTCGTGTTAGTAAAATATTTACTTGTGCTTGCACTTCCATTTAATTGACGTTTTTTTCTCTTAATTTTTTGATCAATGTGCAAAAGTCCACTTAAACAGGTTAGGTTTTTTTTTTTTTTTCTTGTTGTTTTTTTGCGCAAGGGCCATATTGAGCCAATCTGCTAAAACGTCAAGTAAATGGAAGTGCAAGCACAAGTAAATATTTTACTAACACGAAAGACAGAAATTACAGACACTTCTTACCTAAGTGGAGTAACCTCCAAGCTGTATGCGCGCATATCCTATTTCCCTCCTGGGTCTGTCCTTCGTGTCTGTAATTTCTGTCTTTCGTGTTAGTAAAATATTTACTTGTGCTTGCACTTCCATTTAATTGACGTTTTTTTCTCTTACTTTTTTAATCAATGTGCAAAAGTCCACTTAAACAGGTTGGTTTTTTTTTTTTTTTTTTTTTTTTCGCAAGGGCCATATTGAGCCAATCTGAGCTAAAACGTCAAGTAAAGGGAAGTGCAAGCACAAGTAAATATTTTACTAACACGAAAGACAGAAATTACAAACATGAAGGACAGACTCAGGAGGGAAATAGGATATGCGCGCAAACAGCTAGGAGGTTATTCCACTTAGGTAAGAAGTTAAGGGATTTCATATAAGCGAAGAAGTCAGTTTAAAGTGGATTTCATACCGCTGAAAACATTCGTGTGTACACCAGGATACAAACCAAGAGCCTGTTAACGACAGCCAAACCATAGAGGTTAAAAGTAGACAGAGTATTTCTGTTGAGAGGATTTTAAGAAAGTGTGATCAACATGTTGGCTAGTAGTCACGTGACAACTCTGTAAAACGGACATGAATGGCCGATTTGGTATCTTATCACTTCGTTTGGCGATATAACACACTACAGGATATGTATGAATGCTCATTTCCATAAAAGGGATGACAATTATGGTAGAACCGCAAGTCTACTACTGTTTTGCGAGAACCAATCAGTTTCTAAATAAATGAATGGGCTTCTTCTCCCGTCTCGTGCACTTATATACAAAAGTAGTCTCGTGCACTTATATACAAAAGTAGTCTTGAGGTCAAGTTACTACTATTTCTGGTCATATGATCCTGGGAACATAAAAGGTTACCATTACTTACTCTACTTTTATATTTCCTCTATCGGACAAACCTTTAACCTACTCTTCTACCATTTTAATCAAAATTAACAGTTCATAAATGGTAATTCGGTAGCTTTAGTTGAGTAGTTGGTAGGTATAGTTGAGTTTACGTAGCACTGGCGCAACACAACGGACTATTGACTACAGTCCAGGATCAATCCCAAAGGGAAATAACCGAAGACACCTCGTAATTCTGAACAATGGTTATATGACTGAGCCTGGCATTCTACTTATTGGTCTATCACGGATGTCTCCTTATGAAAGGTATCAGAAAAAAATTATCACTCTCTTCTCTCTCTCTCTCTCTCTTTTCTGAGGAATGCATCTAAAGATAACATCAAACCATATCAAATATCAGTAAAAGTAAAACATAGCAGCCTTTTAAAGTTTTATTTGCGTTTCAGATGGAATGCAAGCAAATATTTTAACCACACGCCTCATCTAAATTTCTATTCATCAATTAAAGATTGAAACAAACAAATTAACTATAATGTAATTATACTATAAACTAACTACACCAACGTTCATGGATGTCAAATTAACCAGACCTTATTTCTGATTCTTACAGTGATCATAATATGTCTCTTAAGATATGTTATAAACATCCTTTCAGATGCCTTACTAACAAGGAAAAGAGACTGTGAAGGATACAGAGAAAATTAAATGTATAAAAAAATTATGAGAATTCTGGATATAATGCAAACTTAAAAATGACAGTCATTGACTTATAACTGACAGTCCCTTTTGTGGATCTATTAAAATAGGAAATAAAAACAAATTAAAGACGATAATATCGTCATTGTTAACTATATCAATCTCTCTAAATCAATGTTCATGATTGTCAAAGTATATTGATAAAAATATATATGTCGCTTAAGATCTGGAATGAATCTCCTTTCCAAAGATAATAGAAAAGACTATCAAATATCCAAAAAGTAAATATTGAAGCGTTCTATATAATTTTGTGAGAATTCTAGATATAATGTAAACTAATAACTAATAATCATTGCCGCCTCGTTTATGGTTCTATTCACTTATTGAAGAGGGATATAAACAAGGCAACGGTTACAACTTTCCCACGTTGTTAATTACACCAATGTTTATGGTTGTCAAACTAACCAGCCCTCATATCTGAGCATCACAGTGAACAGAATATGTCGCTTAAGGTCTCTTGTGAATATAATTTCCTATCTCTTAGTAAGATAACAAAAGAGGCTATCGAATATCCAAAAAAAATATTAAAGCGTTTGGAGAGTATTCCCTCTCCAGATATAATATAAACAAATAAGTATGTTGAAGGGGGAAATAAACAAGGCAATGATTATAACTTCACCACGCTGTTAACTACACCAATGTTCATGGATGTCAAACTAACCAGCCCTCATATCCGAACATTACAGTGATCAGAATATGTCGCTTAAGATGTGTTATGAATATCATTTCCCATGCTTTACTATAATCTCGATCAACGCTGTTGATGGATTGCCGCGTTGAAACCTTAATTTTGATGCGCAGGCCGTCACCCAGTGATTAATTAACCATTCATCAATTTTCTTGCTCTCAGTTTCGCATATGGGTGATGTATTACTCTTTACCCCAACGGAAGCGAGAAAAGCCATTGAATGATATCCACTACCGCTGATTTTGTAAGCAATTAATTTCTTTTGTGTTGAACGGCGCCATGCATTATGTTTCAACTTGTTCCTTGTCGCTTCAAGCTCGGTTGTTGTTCTTGGAAAAAAATTGTTTTTGGATTTGCATTTGCGATGAGATTAAAAAGTTTTAGTTAATATCTCTTGGGCTTGTTTTTCGCACTTCTCCTAAGCCAGTGATTCATAATGCACATGAACCTAGCCTCAGTGTTGATGGAAGCATTATGTTTGCTCGTCAAACTAAGTGGATTTGCATTTCCTAAGTTAATTTATTACTCAAGCCATAGGTACTTCAATTACTTTTCTCCTTCCATAAATATATTGTAATTAGCTATTTATAGCTTATGTAAGATGTTAATGTTTACTTATGAATATTTGAATCCATCACACAGATTTCATATTCATTAAACTGATGTTTCGTGTTATTAAGGCTTAACATAATTAAGGCTAAATCGTTTTTAACGAAGACTTGAAGTAAAGGGGTCGATCATAAAATGCTCCGACGATTCAAGTGTTGTTAGAAAACACTCTGCGCCATTACTTCATAGGTATATTTCGTGAAATTTTTTGATGAACTGAACTTTAACATTTTCATTATAAGTAAAGAGTGTTTGTGATGTAATTTACAAAAAATGAGCTTGAACCCAGTTCAGTGAATAACAGATAAAAATTAATACAATCTCTGTGACAGATTAACGTGTATTTATTCAAAAAATGCAATCGAATGTAATTTAATTACA